>OZ023236.1:13182255-13530860 GCA_964006365.1 Trididemnum miniatum | reverse complement strand
GGGTAAATGAGCACTTTGGGCAAATGGGTGTTTGGAACAAATGGGTGTGTGGAAACTGGGACAAATGGATGTTTGAGGTATGATGAGCACTTTGGGGCAAATGGGCACTATAGGACAGATGAGCTTTGGGCCAAGTGGGCATTGGGGGCAAATGGGCACTTGGGGAAAATGGGCACCAGAAAAAATGAGCACCAGGGCAAATAGGCAATTGGGGCAAACGGGCACTTTGGGGAAAAAGGGTATTTAGGACAAATGGGCGCTGGGAGCATGTGGGGACTAGGACAAATGGATGTTTGGGGCATAATGGGCACTTTGGGGTAAATGGGCAATTTAGGACCGATGAGCATTGGGGCAAGTGGGCATTGGGGGCAAATGGGCACTTGGGGTAAATGGACACCAGGAAAAATGAGCACCAGAGCAAATGGGCACTGTGGAGCAAATGTGGAGATTGGGACCGATGGACATTGGGGCAAGTGGGCATTGGGGGAAATGGGCACCACAAAAAATGAGCACCAGAGCAAATGGGCATTTATGAGGCAAATGGGCACTGTGGAGCAAATGAGCACATTGGGACCGATGGATATTGGCATTTATGAGGCAAATGGGCACCGTGGAGCAAATGAGCACATTGGGACCGATGGATATTGGCATTTATGAGGCAAATGGGCACTTTGGGACCGATGGACATTGGGGCAATACTTGGTAATTGATGGCAAATGGGCATTCGGGGGAAATGGCCACCAGGAAAAATGAGCACCAGAGCAAATGGGCATTGGACAATTGGGGCAAATGAGCAAAATGCCCATTTCCCCAAATGTCTATTTGTCCCAGTCCTCACATGCTTTCAATGCCATTTGTCCCAAACAGGCCTACCATTTGACCCAAGCATCCATTTGCCCAAAGTGCTCATTTGCCCCAATTGCCCAGCGATGCCCATTTGCTTTGGTGCTCATTTTTCCTGGTGCCCATTTCCCCCCAATGTCCATTCGCCCCAATGTCCATCGATCCCAAATGCCCACTTGCCTCAAATGTCGATTTGCCCTGGTGCTCATTTTTCCTAGTGCCCATTTCTCCCCATTGCCCACCTGCCCTAATGCTCAACGTTCCCAAAGTGCCCATTTGGTCCAAAGTGCTCATTTGCCGCAAATAGCTTACTCGTTTGCCCTGGTACTAATTTTTCTTGGTGCTCATTTTACCCAAGTGCCCATATTTTCTCCCAATGCCCACTTGCCCCAATGCTCATCGGTCCCAAAGTGCCTATTTTCCCAAACGCTCATTTGTCCCAGTCCCCACATGCTCATTAGTCCCAAACACGTCCCATTTGCCCAAGGGTACATGACGATTTGACGCAAAGACGATTTGATGCGAGGACTATTTGACGCGAGGACGACAACTTTCCCCTGACTTCCTGACTTCCCCAACCCCTTCCGACCCCAATCCCCCCGACCCCAACCCCCTCGACCCCAACCCCTCCGACCCCAAACCCCCGACCTCAACCCCAACGCCCCTGACCCCAACATCCCGTCCCCAACCTTTCCAACCCCGACCCCCCCGTTTCTAACCCTTCCGACCCTAACCCCCAACCCCAACCCCCCATCCCAACCTTTCCCACCCTAACCCCCCATCCCCAAACCCTCCAATCCCAATCCTCCCGACCCCAACCCCCTCGACCCCAAACCCTCCGACCCCAAACCCCCGACCTCAACCCCAACTCCCCTGACCCCAACTCTAACCCCCCGACCCCAACCTTCCCGTCCCCAACCTTTCCGACTCCAACTCCCCAGACCCCAACCCTCCTGACCCCAATCCCCCCGTATCCAACCCATCTGACCCCAACCTCCCTGTCCCCAACCCTTCCGACCCTAACCCCCGACCCCCATGACCCCAACCCCTCGTCCCCAACCCCCCATCCCCAAACCCTCCAACCCCAACACCCCCGACCCCTAGCACCCCGACCCCCTCGTCCCCAACTCCTTTGACCCTAGCCCCCTCGCCCCAACCCTAACCCCCTGACCCCAACCCCCCGACCCCAACCCCCCCGTCCCCAACCCCTCCGACCATAACCCCACCATCCTCAACCCTTCCAACCCCGACCCCCCAACCCCAACCCCCCGACCCTATAACCCCCCGTCCCCAACCCCCAGACCCCAACACCTTCCCCTGTCCCCAACTCCTCTGACCCCAACCCCTCGACCCCAAACCCCCAATCCCAACCTCCCGACCCCAACCCCCCCGTCCCCAACCCCTCCGACCCTAACCCCCCGACCCCTACCCCAACAATGTCCATGTCCATCGATCCCAAAATACCCATTTGCTCCAAAGTGCCCATTTGCCCCAATTGTTGATTTGCCCTGGTGCTCATTTTTCCTGGTGTACATTTGCCCCAAATGCCCATTTTCCCCCAATGCTCACTAGCCCCAATGTCCATCGGTCACAAGGTGCCCATTATGCTCCAAAGTGCCCATTTGCCGCAAATACCTGTTTACCCTGGTGCTCATGTTTCCTGGTGCCCATTTTTTCCAAATGCCCATTTGCCCCCAATGCCTACTTGTCCCTATGCCCATCGGCCTCAAAAGTTCTTGTTTGTCCAATGAAGTGCCCCAAATACCCATTTGCGCCGGTGACCAGTTGCCCATATAATTGCGCCCATTTTTCCTGGGGTCCATTTTTCTCAAATGCCCATTTGCCCCAAATAGCTAAGTGACCATTCGCCCCTGTGCCCATTTAGGCTATTTTACATTTCTAATCCAAGTCGAAACAGTGATGGTTTCTGCCGCTAGGGGGTGCTAGAATTGTAGTGCGCGTGCCCCTATGCATAGTCGTACCCCACATGAAATCATAGAGCTTACATGGATTCATAAACATTTGCATGTTTTTCATTCCTCTTCAAAAACAATAATTTGATTGATTTCTTCATCTTTATCCTCCTATCACGAAAAAGCGGCGGAGGCGCTATGCGTAGGACGAATCCAGACTCGCTTAGGAGTTGCCTTTGTTTCCAAGTTTTCCGCTTGAATTTTCTTCTGACTTCTTTAATTTGCTGCTTGCCAGATTCCACCAAGCAGAGATAATCATCGTGAAGCATCTTATCCAAGGACGCAACAACGAGACTAGGTTGGGAGGTGAACCATCAACCTTGCGATCATGGTCGTCGTAAAAACGACGCTCCGAACCACTACGCCACGCTGCCGACAAATTTGATATATTCGGCCACTAGTGGGTGCTACATATCATTTTGCATCAGTCATTGTCATACCCCAAAATAGGGCGCCCCTTGATTAGTCATTATTTTGACAAACGAGACCTGCAACGTATTTCTCAGGTAACGTTACCAAGGTCTCTCCTAGTACTAGGGGTAGTCAGCTAAGTGATGTGGAATTATTTGTGTACTGCAGTTTAGTGTTTTAATGCAGACTACAAACAGACAAAGCAGTCTTGCAGTAAGCCTTTGTACCGGTAGATTGCAAATAGGCTGACTTAGTCCAGCAGCTACTGAACCAACCAACATTTCTTCACTTTACAAAGGCCAAAAGTTCTAAATTCAAGTTTTGCACAACCCACAAGTTTGCCAGAAAATTTGAAAGTTACTGGGTAATTGTATAAAATTTGTTGTTGCTGCTAGAGTTACGGTAGGTTGCTTTGTTTGTATAGCCAATAGTTTTAGAAATGACCATGTTTTGCTAATGATTGGAAAAGTAATTGCCACTACTTCGTTAGTTTGATTTTTATGTACTGAACCATCATCAAGTTAAATGGCTGAGCGGAATTGGCGTTGGGCTTTGAAACCAAACATCGCGGGTTCAAGTCACGACTTGGCCGACCACATTTCACACGTGATTGTGTGGCTGTTGACTTGAAGAGCGCAAGCTCAACCTAGTCTTCCTCGTTAATCTATTCTTTCAACTTGAATTTTTTATTAGGCTATAGGCTTAACTCCTTAGATATTACTGGTAATATTTTTATTATATGCCAGTACCTCACTATTTTGAAGTAATTGGGTTAGTGCAGAATTTTGAGTTTAGTTAGGTTTGAAGGTTAATTTAAGGGTAGCAACCCGAAGCCAAGCATGTCATTAAACAAGCAATATTGAAACATGTCTGTTGAAGACAGCACATGATACATATTAAGGCATTGGTCCTGAAATCAGTGGCTCATTCAGATTTGCAGTACTACGTGCTCACTTAGTTAATTTCTTTTGCATAGATCTTTAAATTTGCTTTACTTGTTATCTACCTGTTGAATGTTTAAAATAGTTGTGAGTTTTTAGTTTAAATTATTTAATTTATAATTACTAAAGTTTGAATTTAAAATGTTTGTAATCCCACTTCTGCAGTGCTAGAAGTTGAGCTTGTTAGTTATATATTACAATTAGGCAGTGGGCACTTCTACAGACAGAGCTTATGATCAGTGTACAAAGGCTGTTTCGTTTCGAACTGCAGTATTTGGTCCTTTCAAAATAACGGTTGCCAGTAACTTCGCCACATGGTAACTTCGCCACAGTAACTTCGCCACATGGTAACTTCGCCACACTTTCATACATCGAAAATTTACATTGCCTATACCGAAACAAGACTTTAAATTCCCGGTTGCCGTAAAAAATTTTATCGGGCTTTTCGAGTTACTTGGTAACTTCGCCACATAATCGAAACAGTGGGGTAAGATGTGGGGAGAGAGATGTGGGAGAGTGCATGGGGTGAATAAGGAAGTGTGTTGGGTGTAGGGGGAGGTCAGGAGTGCTGTGGGAAGAGATATGGGGGTGTGGGGGAAGATGTAGGGAAATGTGATGGGGTGTGGGGGAGGTAAGGAAAGATGTGTGGGGAGTGGAGAAGTGTAGGAAAGTGTATGGGGTGAGTGGGGAAGTGTGTTGGCGTGTGGGGAAAGGATGTGGGGAGGGTAATGGGGAAGATGTAGGGAAATGTGTTGAGGTGTGGGGCCTCAACACACTTTTAATTCCCCACATCTCCTCCCTACCCTCACCTTTCCCTACATCTCCCCTTACCTCCCCCACACCCCATCACACTTTTCTACACCTTTCATACCTCTTCCCACATCCCTTCTTCCTCCCCCCACACCCCAACACATTTTCCTACTATCCCCACATCTCCCTTCACCTTCTCAAAGTGTGGCGAAGTTACCATGTGACGAAGTTTGTGTGGCGAAGTTACTGTGGCGAAGTTATCATGTGGCGAAGTTACTGGCAACCAAAATAACTACCGGTACATTACAATTTTAAATTGCTTTTCAACTTTCATGTAGCTATTGGTACGCATCAAAGTTGAATTGAATTCATTTGAACAGTTTCACATGTCCAAAATGACAATTTAAGTCTTGATATTCAGCGGTGTGTTTGTATGAAAATACAACTTGAGTATCTCTGAAGTGCCTGACTTTCAGATGGGCATGAGCATTAGCAATTGATCTTTTTCTGCTTCTTCCCAAGTACTTAGAAATGTTACAAACCACTGAGCAGTTGCAGCGCTGCGGTAAAATAGCCTTCTGAATTATTTGTTCATTTCCCTTCCCAAATAGACGCTTTTGCGTAAAAACAGGAGTTGAACAGGAACAGGAGTATAAAAAGTAGACATTGACCAGGAGCAGGATCAGGAGTCTGGTTGGTCAAAACAGGAGCAGGAGTCCAAAAAAGGCGACTCCGTACACCTCTGGTGGGTATTAGAACACGGATAGCTTTCAATCCTTTCATGGCTTTGTCCACCACTAGCTTCTCACCGTTTTTTATCTTTTGGAAACCAAAAGAAGCTTAATGAAGGGTTTTTATCTCTGGAGCTTGAGCAGTTGAATGCCGAATAGCACGAGAATGGACTGTTTTTGTTTTTTTTCGTGACACACTATCTGGATCCATAGATTTTTTCCTGGTATCTAAAAATGCTCAGCCAACTCGGTTAGTGATTATCTCCGCTTAGCAATTCATTTTCAAGCAGTCTAAAATATGGTATATCCAGCTTAATTGTTTCAATGTTAAGATTTGGAGTTTGACTCCAGGTGAAGTTGTTTCGCCAGCTAGTGGTTCAAGTAGACTCAAAGCAGACCTAGAGAGTGAAGAAAAAGTCACAGAAATACTTAAAATGCTTATTTCAAGCTTTACCTAGCATAGCATAAGAACTGTTGCATAAATAAGAAGAAAAATTCAGAATTTCAAAGATTTAGAGACGTTTTTTTCTGTTTTGGCTTTTATTTTGCTGTTAAACCCTTTTTTAACCTTTTTTTAACTCCTTGCAAAAAGTTTAAAAAAATAATTTTTTTCGAAATCGCTGTAGCCTCTGCGCTTACCAAGACTCAAGAGCTATAGATAAGTATACTGTGCTTTTGCCTAACATGCCTAAATTTTTTTGTTGACCAGTGCTTTCGTTATCGCTTTAGCACCCTACAGAAAGGTTTATCGTGCCCATCACTGGCTACATTTTGAGACCCCGATCTTACACAGCACACTACATTTCGCGGGGGCTTTGAACTGGACTCGAACCTCAATAGAAAAGATTACTTTTGCAAATTATGCATTTCGCGGAGGTTGATAGAGGCTTTGAACTGGAATCGCATCTCAATAGAAAAGATTGCTTTTGCCGAACTATTTTCCGGTGCTCTTACAAATTACCGGTATGCCAACGTGCCAGTTAGTGATTTAAGGGGGTTTGCACCATGCACGCTTGCACGGCACGGAAGTATACTAGTACGGTTTGGAGTCATGCACGTAGCTAATTTCTGCTTAGGCACTGTGCTGCTGTGCGGACTTCGGAATAGACAGTAAGTGTAAACTATAGAAAAATTTAGTAATGATACCGCTTCATTGAAGATCAAGAACTCAATAGGATCGATCACTCAAAAGATGTCAAATGCTTAAAATAACATTGAAAAGGTTGCCTAGGTATCTACTCCAAATTGACTTGAAGGTAGGATCATATATGCCAACTTCCACGTTACTCAGTCTGCTAAGAGGTTTACATCTTATTCAAATAGTACTAGTCTACTAGTGCTAGTCACCCATTTTAAGAATTGCTAGCCTAATTCATTGTACAGTGTATTTACACGCATTGCTAAAGCTCTTACCATACCACTGGCTTCATCTGTAGTCTACATGTAGCTCAGTGGTTTTCAAACTTTTTGAGTTCCAGAGCCAAAGTTTAAACCTCAAAGTTGTAAAGATTAACGCAAGTTAAAATAGCAAGGAAACAAAACTATGGAATTTTGTTAACATTAACAAAACTCTGGATAAAAAGCACTGAGCATATTAATGCGAAGCTTGGTATTGTTGTTTGTTGACCTGATTAAGTTTGTCATAGTTGGGTGCATTTGTGGAGGATGCAGAAGCTGCTTTAGCAGATTGTCATTTAATCAGTTGCCATGTGGGTTCTTCATTCGGATCATTTTGATGAAAAGTGCTTTGCATTCCGATACATAAATTGATACTAGTACAGAGGTACCAATACCTTATGCTTATGTTTCAGTTTGTTGGCTATTTGGTTAGGTTTGTAGCGATCGTGTCATGTATCCTCGTTAAACTTTAAATTTTCACATAACGTATTTAAATCATAAACTACTTTCACATCCGTTATTAGCACATTTAGCATAGTTTTGATGTAGGTTAGCCTAAATGCCGACATGAATTCTCTTCATACATTTCATACTTCCGTTATTGTTAAAATGATATTTTGTCAACTAAATGCTTTTGCCATTCAGATCAGAATGTTTCATCTTGATAGACGGTTGCAATAGAATCAGAGTGCGTTGTGACAGAAAATTATGATTCTCTATATTATTAAAAAGCTTTATAAATTCAAGTAAAAGAAGCAAATTAATTATCGTAATTCCACTGCAGATAAGTTGAAGTTTTAATTTCTATACTTCATTATTTGAAAGAAAATGTATCTCAATAGCCGACTATAATGTAGACGTATAACTGTTAATTTATTAATTTTGTACAATAATTACAATCTATTTTTCTTTTTGTTTATAATTCTATTTGAATAAGGTTTGTGATTCTATTTGAATAAGGTTTGTAATTCTATTTGAATAAGAATCCTATTTCAAAAAGCTCGACGTGGATAAAGATGAATTGTTGATTTGTGGAATAAATTAATAAGTAACACTGGAGTCAGATATACAGTTCTTCCACTCGTTACAGGTTATTTTCTATTTGACATTCCACTTAATAGGCCAAGCAGGCTTTAACTTTGAAACGCTTGTCTCAGTTCGACATTAAATTAAATCATTAAATCTTTTGACGTAGTCTGGTATCTTTGAAGTCTTGTACTGACTTAACCATCGTGCAGTAACAGCAGTAAATATAACCAGGTCAGTATGGTCTGCATCAACATCAAGGATTTTTTGAACTTATGGTTGAGTGCATTTGTTGTGATCCATTTGCTGTCAATAGTTATTGAGAGCTACATGAATAGTTAAAGAAGTGTCTACCGGCTAGCCTTTGACAGTTTGATAGAAACAAACAAGCAGTCTGGTGCAGTGGTGCAGCAGTGTTTTCGTAATGGAAACCAGTCCCACTGCCCATGTGACAGTGATGTCATATATAGAAACAAAGCGGTCCGTTGCAGCAGCGTTTTGATTATGGAAATCTGACTGGTGCTTTGACACTGCCAATAGTTAAGGGCTGCATGGGGTGTTAAAAGCCACTGTTGCGCTGTTGAGAATGACTTGTCTAGCTGGTCAAGCCTATACTGCTATCCAGATTCTAGTCTACTCTGCAGCTCTATACCAGTATACTGGTCTTAATAGGTGTCAATCTGTCAGAGGCAGGGGGCAGCATCCCCTCAGTTCCACAAATGAAGAAGATGACATAAATTGTGCCTGGCCCCTTATTGTTTTTGATAGTTGTATCAAAGTGAGATGCATAAGCCTAGTTGCTTGCATGCATTACAAAACTGGCAACTCTAAACATGCATTGCTGGCATGCTGCATACCTTGATCTTATCAAAGCATTTGGTGAATTTGTTTCTTGATCTCAAATCCATTGACAAATGTGGATTAAGTTTGTAATCAAGCATTTGAAGTCATGATTGAATTATAAGTAGGATAATTTTACTGCAGTAAATGTAAGCCGTTGCTTCTTGTGCATTTTTTGTGGAATCACAATCACATTCTGTGTCAGACTGTGAGTATTCCTGATTCTATGTGCATCCGTATTGGTATTGTTTGGGGGCCTTTTGTCTTTAAGCCGCTTCATATTGCAATAGATGGTTTTTACCTTCAAGCTGACAGGAATTACCCAAAACGTCATGTGCAATGCAGACATGCTCTTACCCTAACCCAATATTGTGTCGCAGTCATGCAATAACGCCTTAAGGAATGCCCACCTGCCGCTTCAAGGTAAATCGTCCATTGTAATATAAGGTGGCTTAGAAACGACAAGCCTCATTGTTTGTTTATTTCACTATGATATTATAATTTTCAATATCAAACTTTTGTCATAATCATAAAAATAACTAGCCTATCATTTAAACATAAAGCATTTTCGTTAGTGTTTGGAAGCAGTGTTTGTGTATCAGAAAATTGTTGGTATAATATATGTTTCACACCAGGCACAAAGTTGATTGCTATTTCATCATAAAATTTCTGCAAAAACAATCCTGCAGTAAACAGTCATGACGTATAAATTATGTCAAACATTACAACAAACAGTTGATTGATGAAATAAGAAAGTTATTTAAAGACTGAATGCTACAAAACCTTGTATATTATATTAAAAGCAAAAACAAATCAATTACAATGTTGCTGTTTTTAATGTAGAAAACGAAGTTCTTACAAAAAATCTCACCCCCCTGCTATTTGCTTTTTTCAAAAAAAAAAAAAAGAAAAAAAATTGACGCCTATGCTGGTCTTTAATTCTATTTTTCAATCTTTTATTATTAGTACTGGTACCTTTTCCAGTATAATCTTGTTCGAAAATAATGCAGCCTGTGTTTTCTTTTTTTTCAGAAAATTCTCTCTGATTAGATCTATAAAAGCAATAGAGTTTTAAAAAATGTTTGTTGTAAAAACTGTGAGTGCATATTTAATTTTCAGCAGTATTATTTTTGAAGTCTTGTATCGGGCTCAACCAACAGCATTTATTGATGAAATATTTCATATTTCACAAGTACAAAAATATTGTTCTGGAATCTTTAATGAGGTACAACATACTGATACAATAAATTAATATCAAAAGGTGTCTTTGCTATCCAATTGCTACTGTCATGGTTTTTATTTCAGCCAAGTACTGTAGTTTTGGCACTTGGTGTTAGTGTCTGGGTAATCTTACAAGTTCTTGTTATTATACCCACTGCAATCATCATAGTGTGGGCTTATGGTGTGTGGCTTTTTCATTTCGTGTAAGGTTATAGTTTACTTCATATCTTACTAGCGGTGAATTTTAAACAATATGATATTTCTTTTGTATCAGTACTAGCCACCAGACGTTTTTGAAATTGCGTTGTATAAATTAACCATATCTGCGGATTACCGATAACAATTAATACTGCTTATGGTGTCTGAAAAGTGGTTTTAAACTAAACACCAACTATAATCTTTACTTGACCCTGAATAGTTGGCATATATCAAGGAGTTTTGTTCTGACCAGTTGCGGAATTAAATTTAAGATTTAATCACTTGCTTGTGAATGCGTTATTGTCCATAATTATGCTATAAACAGCATACAACTTTCCTAATTAATTTATTGTATTGTTAAAAGTACCTGGATGTCTTAACATTGGACTTTGCTGCATATGTTTCAGTGGGATTCCAAAATTACAACACTACCAGGAATGTATTTTGCTTCTTTAATTGCCCTGATCCCCGGAGTCATCGTTAAAGGTGAATCTGTTTGCGCAGTATGGGCGTTGCGATACCTCAACTTATTGTTCAACACTGCTTCTTTGGTGGTTGCGTATCTGATTTTCAAACAATTAAGCAAAAAATTTGGCAAGAATGAGTCTGACGTTCAAAAACCAGTAAGTGCAGTAAGCTGTTCTAATGCATCTAATGTTGCTGGACATTTTAGCTACTTAAAAGCTAAGCATTATTGTGTTCTACTGACTGATGGACTTGATTGATTTTTGGTGGATTGTTAGAGTATTGTTGGTGCACTCAATGGAAAATGTTTTTTGATTGTCATTATCACGAAGTGTATAGCCTACTCAATAGTCACTACCCTTAACATACCACATAGTTGGGTTCAATTACGTATCGTATCTGAACAAGGATAGTTTAATTTGAATTTAGTTTCTTGTGTCACAACAATATCTTCATGATTTCAATTTTGGTGATTTTGTAAAATGAATATTTTTATGTTTTCAGGAGTCTCAATATAGCAATGAGCAGATGTCAGCTGTGGTAGTGGGAATATTTCCTCTGTTGTATTTTTATTCCTTTCTCTACTACACAGACCCAAGTTCTACTTTTTTGGTATTGCTAGCTTACTATGCTTGCATTCTTGAGCGTTATTCTACATCTGCTGTACTTGGTTTAGTATCAATCTGCTTCCGACAAAGCAATATTATTTGGGTAATTTTTATGGCGGGCACAGTAGTAGTACATTACTTGGAAGGAATTAGTGAAATTAATAAAGTTTCAGCTTCTCCAGATTTAAAAGACAAATTGGCAAGGTGAGTGGAGTCTGTGTTCTTTTTTTCAGCACTTATTACTTCAAATATGAAACTAAATGCGCACCAAAGGTGAAGATAGTTTCTCTGGTAAGGTTTTGTTTTACGCAAGCCTGCTTTTTTTTTAACATTAGTTAAATAACCATACCTCACATCCAAGAAAAGAAAATTGTTGAGAATGGATAGACTTTGGTCAAGCCTTCATTGCTTTATTAGTATTAGCCATGAGTGTGAAACGTTGTTCATTCTTTCCTGACTTTATTGTAATTTGGTCACGAACTGTCTTTGCCATCGTCAGCACAAACGTTGTCAGTGCTTGTCTTGCGTTCCAGTTGGTCTAAAATCCAAACTGCATTGCCTCGCATTTACATTGCAGATTTGCGGCGCAACTGATTGCTGCGTTACTTCGCTATATACTGGTTATTCAAAATATGATCACTTTGGCTTATCTCATCTTTCCATATCTTGTTGTGGCATTGTTGTTTGGATTTTTTGTTTTTATCAATGATGGCATCGTAGTTGGAGACAGGAGCAGTCATCAATCTGTATTCAATGTACCACAGCTTCTGTATTTTTCTGCCTTTGCACTTTTCTTTGGAGCTCCGATTTTGATCAGTAAGGACAAAGTTTCAAGATTTATTTACACTGTTAAGAAGAAGTTGGTTTATGCGGTTGCGTTTGCCATGTTTTGCATCTATATAATCACTAATTACACATACGTACACCCGTACTTGTTAGCTGATAACCGTCACTATGTGTTTTACTTATGGAGATGGATATTAGGTAAAAGATTTATTCGTATATTATTAGTACCTGCATATCTGTACTCAGCTTGGAGTATGAACGATAGTTTGCGGGTTAATAAGAGTTGTACCACCATGTGGCGAATTTTGTTCGTTATTTGTGTTGCTGCGGTTTTAGTACCACAGAAATTACTCGAATTTCGCTACTTTATTTTACCTTACATTTTCTTTCGGCTTCACGTTAGGGAACAGCGCTTGCAGGTAATATTGCTTGAAATCCTTTTTTATGTATTAGTCAATGCCTTTACAATTATTGTTTTTCTAAAGAAAACTTTTAATTGGGATGATTTAGCAGAACCCCAAAGAATCATCTGGTAGCTTTCGCCAATTATTTTGCAAACAAAAGTTTATTTGCGGTACCGATAATTAATGTCGGTGAAGTCGAAATAGCTCAGTTCTAATACATGGTGCGGCAATGTAACTTTGTACGATTAGTGTCTTAGAGCATGACTGCTGAAGCGATAGCACCCGGCGTGTATCGTTGTTAGCGAAATAATTTTGTTTTCTACTGCCGATGAAAAATAGAACCATTCTTGTCTTTTTAACTTTCCTACCCTTGTTTTCTTAATAAAATTTGGCTTTCGCGGCTTTATATCGGAGATTGTTTTTAATTGTTTTCTTATTCAGAAAAATTCCCGATTTTTTGGTCATATGTAAGCTTATTAGAAAATTTTTTTCTGTTATGGAAGCACAAGGTCAACTTGTTGAAAAATTTAAAAATTATTATGTGATTACTGTCGGATTGCCCTGAAAAACATGTAAAATCAAATGATCTCGTGCGTATTCATTGCGACTCGGCGCGGTCGTGCAGTCCCTACGATCCCAGTTCGTCATGCGGTGTGTAACATCGGTTGCTGCCGGAATTTTAATTGCAAAGTAAAAGTTGTTATATTGCGTTTTGTGCTATGCTAGCTTATTGTATAATATGTATGTTTGCATGTTTATTTTGAAATTCCTTATTCTGATAACTTTGTTTTTTTAATTTTTGAATTACACGACTTCGCTTTTAGTTTTCAAGACTTATCATATTTTGGGTCATAATCGTAATCAATGGGCAAAAACAAATGCTGCTTTTACCGGAATTCTGATGGTCTTTTATCGATGGAATTACAAGGCTGTACTGCCTGTACACAACATACCACTGTTGTTGCGTAATTTGCGTTTTATGTTTCTTGGTACTACCTGCCTGAGGTGGGCATTTTGCAATATTAAGCGCAAACCGCAACTTAGAAAAGCGCTTCAACGTATTATTTTTGGTCGTAGCGCAACTTGCGCTGCGCTTAAAACAAAGTAAATGATGCTTGCGCTTTGTAGCATTGCGAATTGAAATAAGTGTAACAGATTGTGCTTTATTGCTTTGCGAACTGTAAAAAGTTAATTGCGCTTGCTGCCGTGGAGGGTAGGCTCCGCCTGCTTTCTTTTTTTTTTTGTTGTGGTAGGCTCTATATTCTTCGGCCTTGTTTGCGTAATTGGTTCGATTTGTTTCGTCTCAGTTTTCCTATCACGAGAAAGCGGAACATGCCGTCTTGCAAAGTAAATCAGGGGCATCCAACTTTTTTGAGTGACGGGCCTGGGGATGGGCATTTCAGAATAATTCGGTATTCTAGAATATTCTGGGATAATTACAATGAATCTAGAATTTCGAATCCTATTCTGGAATAATTTTTCAAAATTTTGGAAACATAAATCTATCACTATAAAAAAGATACAAAGAAGGATAAAAGCACTGCGTGTGCGAGTCAAAAAGAGCAACTTTTACGTCTACACTAGAAAAAAAGAGATGTGGCTGCTTCGTTTGCAAAATTTAGTCGATTAGAATTATCATTTCTGCTCCAACTATTCGAAATAAATTGACTTTTTGGATTCAGTTTTCCTATGAGGATACGGATTCCAAAGATTCGAAATTCTAGAATGCTCAACCCTAGACGGGCCATATCTGCTTTTTAAAAATTTCGCGGGCCATAATTTAGTTCCATGGCGACAAGTCATATCTTATGTTTTTGTTATTTTTCGTTTCTTGCTTGCCATAGTCAATGCTAAATTTAAAATGAAAGGAAACTGTCATAGCACGTACAAAACGCGCTGAAATACGATCGTGCAATCGCTTACGTGTGACCATAGACTTCTGTGTATTATGCGCATTGTGTATAGTATGCATGTTTCAGTATGACGACATAATAACTGCAACTTTAGTTAAACAACAAAACAATCGAAACAGCACAGTGTGCGTACATGCACGCGCTGCATTTTCTTTGTTAGAGCTGGGCAAACTACGGCCCGCGGGCATTTACAGAAATATAAACTCTAGCCATGAATCAAGGCGAAGGCCTTAATTTTTGCTCATTGCTGATATTGAGTTGAATGTAGGACATGTGCGAACGTGATGACCTTTTTTTTGCTTTTCCAATCAGTGCGACCTCGGCTTCAAAATTTTTTCCAATGCGGCTTTTGTAATGAAAAGTTTGCCCACCTCTGTTCTATATCATTGGTGGGGCACCTTAGCACATGCTATTTCAGGACTCGAAACTTTTGCTGAAAATATCATATCTGCTGGTGAGGACGAATTAACTGACCAATGTACAAAGTTTAACTGGCCATTTTGAAAGCTTTGGCGGGCCACCAGAGGTCCGCGGGTCGGACGCCCCTGGAGTAGATCGTTGGGAATGGCGGGTGTTACGTGAATGTTCTGGTTCAATTTAGAATTATTTCTGCACTTTCGTGCTTGTTAGGTACAAAAGAGACAATTATAGTAAAGTTAAGCATTTACTGATCCAAAAAAACAAAGATATTGGTGGACCAACAATCTAATCTTGGTGCAGTTAGTAATAGCTCAAGAAACAGTCTGCCTGTTGCGCCTTGCCAAGCTATGTCTCGAAACTGTTTTCACGCGTGACGTCCTATTAAAATTGACCTAAGCAATAATTTGTAAAAAGCATGGGGGGCAAAGCCTTTTAAACTTGTCGATCTGCTTTTTGAGCCTACCCACTTATTTTTTTAGAACGGCAGCCCTGGCTCGCGTCATAACCTCCAACTGTTTCGCAGTTTACTGTACCTTCGCGGTAACCGTCATTTTCCTGCGAAGAATCGTATGCTATTCTGTGTAAACACTAGATACCTTTTTGACGACAACATCCGAGCTTCGACCCCTAAAACTTTTAAAAGATAATTTGTTTTGGTTTATTCGAGAAAGTATTGTGACAGTGTGCAAATGTTTAAAACGATGATCCGATCACTCCTAATTTTTAAAAAAGATTTATCAGTTTGATTTGAAATTCATCGCAGTTGCAAACAATTACCTGCAATGAAGTGCTTTCATTGCTACCAGATCGAACACTTAGGTTACGATGTTTTGGCACCATTTTTATTTTATATCCATCGACCAAGCGATCCATGCTATATATTTACTAAATTATAGTTGGTCTCGCATTACCGCTTAAGTTGTTCAGGTAAAAGCACCCATAACTCTAACAAGAAAAATTGCCTATTGTTTATGCATTGCGCTTTGTTAAGTTTTCATGGCGGAAGTTGGATTGCACTTCAAAAATCAAAAAAAAATTGATGGCAAAAGTGGCGTTGCGCTTTTACTTCTTAAAAAATTTATTCCGAAAGTTCCGCTGCGCTTTTAGCGTACTTATAAATGCTGAAGTTGCGTTAAGCTTTTATCTTCACAAAATACTAATTGCAACGCTCCAAAAAAATCAGATTGCGCTAGTTGCGTTTCTATAATTTAAAAATTTTTGCACTGCCTTGCGCTGCGTATCTGTCCATTCAGAAAAATGCCCACCTCTGCTACCTGCTGTGCGTGGATGAAAACATTAGTATAATTGTGTTCTCTTAATTTTTTTTTTGTGCGTACCTTGGCTTAGCTCAAATATGAGGCCGTCAAACAGCGGTTGGGTATTTTAAAACTTGAATAGGGTAGTCTTGTATTATTTTTGAAAAATAATTGGTCAAAACTGTGATCGCTTAAAACATGCGATGAAATTTTATCAAGTGATTATAAAATTGATTTTTGTGTAATATTGTAGCTTTTCGTGCAATGTGTGCGTGCAAAAATTACCAATGCTTCTGTGCTCGGTTTGTTCGCGTTGCGTCAATTTTTGCTGTAACTTTTTCCGCAGTCAAAATAAAAGGTTTGGGGATTACATATAGTAGAAACAGTTACATTGTCAGTTGAACAAATGTATTTCGCATGGAGCACAGCACCATAAAGCTTTTCCACCAGAAAAAAAGTTATTTAATGGCAGTTTGCGTCACAAAAGTTTCACCACGGACTATCAAGATCAATAAAATTGAAAAACTAGATCAAAAAATATAGAAAAGAACATGACAATTGCCAGCTATTTAAGCTTATTTGGTATTTTAGTCTTCATCCGATTCAGAATCTGATTGCAAAGCAGCGTCCAATGCTTCAGCCATTTCAGCTTCCAGTTCTGAATCGCCCGCCTCTGAACTATCTGTAATAAAATGATGTAATGGGTTAATTTTCGGTTCTTACCCAAAACAAAACTTCTGGATGTTCTAGGAACTGGTCGTTTCGACCACATAGATTCAGCTGTCATCATCAGCAGTGTATGCCAACTTGCACTTTAGCACAAATGAAACTATACCGTCTTGCACACACAGCTGACATAGCACCAGAATTTTTTAAATTGTCAAAACGTCCAGTTTTAAAGATTAGCATTCCTCTATTTCCTCATTTTAAAGCTATTTTCGCCCCGTATTGCAACAGGAAGTTGTTAGGCCTACAGTACATACAGCACACATAATATGTAAGAAAGAAGCTAACCTCCACTGACAGTTGACCAGCCATCATCATCAGCGTTGGAGTCAGAGCGTGGGAAAGTTCCTCTGTTGCTTCCTGGGCGTCTTCGCGGAGATCCACTGGACATTGACGAACTATAAAAGTTGTCGGAGTCCCGGTCACTAAAATCGTCATCATCCTCAAAATCATCATCATTGTGTTCATCATCATCATCGTCGTCATTGTTATCTTCCTCTTCATCGTCATCCTGAGGAGCTTCTTCCTCCTCCTCGTCGTCCTCTCCTGAAACATCAAACAGAATAGAGAAGTTAAATTATTGGGAAATGATAAATGGCATTTTAACATCTAGTGGTTATGCGTTAACCATACATCCGTTATTATAAGAACTTACATAACATTTCAAGCTTAGACTAAAAGCAGAAGCATATCGATAACATCGCTCAATAATAATTGAGCAATCTACGTTTTATGTCAAACTATTACTCAGTGCTGGAAACTCGCAAGCGTTTCTAATCGAATACACGAAAAACTTGCGATCTGAGTTAAAGTTCTTCGTTTTTGATGTTGCGACGAGTTCACTTATTTTTACCGAGTTTATAAAAATAAAATAAATAACTGAAGTTATTTTCAATTTATATTTAACTGAGAATTCAACAACAACTGAGGGAGACTGCGAAGTGAGCTTGCGCTCTTTGAGTCAACAGTCACCCACGCAAATATGTCAACTAGGGTGTTTACTTTTTTCACGATTTTTTCTGATCCCTTAGTTTATATGATTTTGAGGGGACAAATCAACCCCAAATCTCAATGCAAAAAACTTTTTTCAAAAATTTTGTCGTCTTGATACTTTGCAGGGGGGTCAAAATTTTTCGAGGGGCGAAAACCCCCATTTTGCATATCTCGAAAACTACAGCACCTAGAATCATAATTTTTTTACCAAACGATTCAGAATCCCAGGTTTCCTATCTGTCCATAATACATCAAGTTGGGCTAACTCTATTATTTTTCGAGTTATTACGCAAAAACTGTATTTTTACCCTTTTTGTGTATACTGGCCAACAATTGTAGCCCAGTGTATGCCCCAAAGATGCGTTGACCATAAGCAGTGCATGCTTTGGCTGCGTGGTGTGGATGTGATGCCACAATTATCATTGTAATGAATTGTAAACTTCATAGAGGATATTGTTGGTCTGGCATCACGCCATGTTTGACATCAGTAGTTGAGCTACAGTTAATCAGTTCGTATTTGTGAAGATCGAGTCGTAGAAAGTAGGTGATGGATGAGTGCAAATTTGCAGAAGAAATGAAAGGTAATGTCTTACCAACAAAGAAAGATGTAATCGGACATTATTTCTTTGTCCGAAATAGACTAATGTGCAACGACGCGAAGTATCTGCATCGTAGACCGGAATTTAATGTTTACAAAGATGAGGTAATCGAAGGAATAAAGGACATATGGATTAAAGGTTGTCTTCCAGTAATGGGAAAAAAATCGATGGAAACGAAATTGAAGAATCTTTTAAAACAGTTTGCTGCTGCAAAAGCGAGAAGAACAAAGTTGGACTTATCACAATTTGAAAACCTCTTTGATGTAAGCACCTGCAAATGCAATCACCGTGATATTGTAGAAAAATATGGAAGAGTGTGCTGCAAATGCTCTCGCGAGAACCAAATTCCAATTAAAGGTATGGTGTTTTTAACACAATATTATGGCGTAATACAGTAACAGTCTAAATTCTAAAACATACCGTAATGAATGTTCAGCAATCACTTACTACAAGGAGTTGGGCGAGTGAGTAAAAGTTCTTAACGATAAATGTGTACATTTTTTGGAGGGGGAGGGTACGAAAGCAACAAAAAAAAGAGTTTCAAAGTAAAGGTTAGCACTAAAAAATCCATGTGATTTATTGTGCAAGAACAGTCAATGCACACTGGGAGGATATCGTGTGGTGCGTAATAAGGGAACTGGGGAACAATGAAACGAAAGTGAAATAAAGGTTGGGGTTACAAACTCGTACAATCAATTCTTGCGTCATAGGATGTTTAGACACTTCCTAACTGGAACTTTTTCTTTTGAGAATATCCATTTCTGCTGGATCAACGTACTAAGAGACAAATGTACATTGGATCAGTTGACCTAGTAACTACCAAGAGGAATACTGTTTCTAAAGCTAATGCCAAAAGAAAACTGGGCAAATGTTCAGATCGCCATGCACTTCACATGCTGAATCATCAAATGTGCTAGGTACGTTCGCGGCATAGAATTCTTGCGGAGATGAACTGAGGTTTACATTGGATTAACGACGTGTCATTTGACATCCATTTGTCCGTGCTTTTGTTAAAGGTAATTCCAACATCACATCTACCAGGCTGAGACCACGAACTGATCAGTTGGCTTTGATCATTTCTGATAATTTCGGGTGATCTGACGAAAGTGAAGATTTATACCAACCTCCCATCAAAAAGCAATGCATCAATCCCAAAATTATGACGTACAGCAACTGTATTGACGCAGACCGCTTGGGTGTAAGCATCAGACAACAACAAGTTGTTGTCAATAACACGCTAGACGCAGTAGATGCAAACAACCGAAGAATCAGTTCATCAGGTGTCTACAAAGCAAGAATTAAGAATAGGTAAGTTACACTTCTGCTAACTTGATCACTGATTGTATCTTGCCTTCGTTTGACGCATGGATCGAGTCAAAACTGACATTCGTAATTTAGAAACCAAAATCTTGCTGAGATTGAACAGCGGCTCATGGCAACGCCTTGTTTCCAATTACTATATGATGGAAAGAGAGTTAATGGAAGGGAACGCTTTTTTTTTTTGCAGCACAATATTACGACGAGGACAAAAATGAAAGGTAAAAACAAGAGAGTAGAAAGTCAGAAATGAAATAACATCAGTAACTGTTTCAGATACGAAGATGTAATCCGAATAAGATCATTTGAAGAGAGCGATTCGGTTACAGCTGAGGTGGTATTTTCTGCTATTGTCAGCAGTATTGGTCAAACACAACTAAAGAAAATTTTGTCTGTGATGTCTGACACAACCAGCATAAACACTGGCAAAGACAAAGGAATTAACACTCGCTTAGCTGCATACTTCAAACAAGAAGTAGGCCATGGCATTCATGTCCTTGAATGCCAGTTCCACATAAACGAACTTTTATTCAATCACGTAGTAAAATTCGTAGAAGGCAAACCAACAGCGCCAGATCGAATGGAACAAGATTCTCTCTATAATATGATTAAGCTATTTAGGCCAGGGGATCTAACTGATATGGTTCATTGCGGTGGTATTTCTACTACTACTCGAGCAGTACAGTGTCTAAAAAGTGCGCTTGCATGGTTTAGTGAAGTTGAAGGTTAGTACAAGTAAAGATGTTAGTAAGTATAGTAAATGTTCATTATAAACAGCTCATTTAATTTAGACGTTAATTTAGATGCAGATTTCAGAGACGATCAAGCTTGTGTATTGGTTTTAGCAAGTACAGTAGTGGTCAATGAAGTCCCAGTCAAGTTCCAAAAGTTTCTGCTATACAAACAAGAAACTATTTCCTTTACCAGGTATGCACTTTGCATCAAAGTTTATGTTACAGTATAACCAAATGTCAACAGTTAGTTGTTACACGAATTCCTTGTATATGCAGATGGATTACTACGGCGAGTGGATATATGCGGCTTCTACTGTTTGGAAGCGATATGACAGAAGTGCAAAAAGAAAAGTTGCTTCGTATTGTGTCGTACATCGTATCTGTATACGTTCCAATGCTTTTACACATTCACTTGAATCCTCGTGCACCCGAAGGCCCGACCAATATGCTGTTTCTGCGAGACCTTTTGGATTTTCAACAAAAAGATGAAATATTGGTTGATCAAATTTGAAGAAAGTGTTTATAAAGCATTTTTCTTCCTGGATGAATCCAATCAACGTCGCTTTAAACGTATACTCCAACAATCCGGCATACCAATTGAAGCATCTTCAGGATCCACATCAAAATCTTACAGACGAAGTTGACATTCAACAGCTTGCGTGGAAGAGAGCACCTCTCAAATCTTATTTTACATCTCAAAGCAAACATGCCCCATGTCTCACGGTTGTCAACAAATTTTTTTGGAATTCTGTTGACAACCACAACCGTTCGTGTGAACGCTTTATTGGTCGCATGTCTCGTTGCCTATCTGACAAGAAAGTAAGAGATTTCAGGAGTAGGGAAGAAATGGATAACACAGATTTGAGGATTAGGGGATACATAAGCTACGGTAGAAAATGAAATAAGCTACAGAAGGGGAATTTTTTCTTTGTTGCACAATATTGACGTGCTTTGAATTGTTTTGTTACATGATTAAATGGAAACCAACAAGGTCAAAAGCATTGTTCCTGGTCATTTTTGAGAAAACTCGACAAATAAAGGAGTTAGCGCAACTAAATGTATCAAGGACAGATAGGAAATGTAAGGGTCTGAACAGTTTGGTGTAAAAATTATAATTTTGAATACCGGTACTGTAGTTTTCTGCCTGTAACATGGGACATGCAACATGGGACCTGATTGCAAAATACTTTGTCACGACGAAAAGTGTTCGCACAGAGCTGTGGATATTATCTGTGTCCTCAAAAATCATATAAACTGAGAAATCTGAAAAAATAAACACCATAATGCACTGCTTATGGTCAACGCATCTTTGGGGCATACACTGGGCTTCAATTGTTGGCCAGTATACGCAAAAAGGGTAAAAATACAGTTTTTGCGTAATAACTCGAAAAATAATAGAGTTAGCCCAACTTGATGTATTATGGACAGATAGGAAACCTGGGATTCTGAATCGTTTGGTAAAAAAATTATGATTCTAGGTGCTGTAGTTTTCGAGATATGCAAAATGGGGGTTTTCGCCCCTCGAAAAATTTTGACCCCCCTGCAAAGTATCAAGACGACAAAATTTTTGAAAAAAGTTTTTTGCATTGAGATTTGGGGTTGATTTGTCCCCTCAAAATCATATAAACTAAGGGATCAGAAAAAATCGTGAAAAAAGTAAACACCCTAATGTCAACGCAATCGGCTCCAGCCGTGAATCGAACCCGTCACGTAGGATCTGTAACCAGCGCGCGATACCGCTAGGTCATATCACTGGCAAAGTTTGGGTTTTGTTTAAGTAGTTTTCGTCAAGTTGAAGATAAATTCAAATAACTTTTCGAGAACGAATTTGCAGCTGTACATAAACACTTCGCGGGTGTCGGAATTTCTAAAATTTTATATTAAGTGATCACTGATTATGAAAGTAGTAACAAGTATTTTATCACAACACCGTTATTCTCGATTAAGTGTAATCTAATACAGAACCGCATAGTTCAAGCTAAATAACTCTCACCTCTCATTCTCCCGATTTCGTACAAGCGACAAACACTCATGGATGGTCCTTCCCACTGATCAATCTGATGGTGCTGACGCTAAAAAGTAACGAAATTAAACTCCTTAATGCAGTACATAGCTAACATATCAAGTTTATTCTGTTTCAAATCAGTGATAAAAAGAGGACTAATACAAGAAAAATCTGTGTTGACATCATTTAAATAAGGCTTCATAAAAGTAATTGCACTAAATCTTCCAGAAAGCAATCGGCTGTTTGACTACCGTGACGGACTGACGGTATGAAAGGCATAAACATCAGCATTCAGCTGGTCTAATCATCCATTTCCTTGTTCTTACCTCTAACACTGCCACGAATTCGTCTTTCTTGTCCGGTGCAAAGTCGTAGACTTTATGTTTGGTGTCGGTTACACTGATTGGCCGATACAGGTGGGAATCTATTGCCATGAAAGTTGTCGATGCTGAATTCAAATCGTTTTCATCCATCTCGTCCATATCCAGATGACTAACAACTTTCACTGTAAGAAGCATGAATTGGTGAAGTCTATTACAGCGCAAAATTATTCTGCATTTATGATAACTACACAATTTTGGCCACACGATAACTCCCGTTTTAGTAAAGTAAAACCACAAAGGCAATACAAGCATCTGTATTGTCATGACGGCTTCTGTCAACCTTAGTTCAGGGGTGGGCGAAGTGTGGCCCACCAGACCATTTTATGCGGCCCGCCGACACTTATAGAAATATAAAACTCCTAACGTGAATCAAGCCGAAGACGATTTTTTTCTATTTTCTAAAGCTACGCGCTGAATGTCAGTGAAAAAAAGGGCATCTGCGGACGTGATGACGTTTTTTTTGCTCTTCACTTGAATGTGGGTGGAAAATTGGACATCTGCGCTGCGGACGTGCGGCCCTCGGTTTCAAAAAATTTCAAAATTGTTTCAAATGCGGCCCTTCGTGTAAACATAATTGCCCATCACTGTCTTAGTTTAAACCAGTGGTTCTAGTCTTTTGATGCTCGCAACCAATGCGCTTCTTGCCTACAAACCAATAACAGCAAGGTTCACTAACTGAGAGGCTTAAGCCCAGCACCAGCAGCCTTTAATTTTGACAACCTATCTCGTAGGTTTGGATCTTCGTACTTTCAGGGAAAACACCCTTGGTTTAAACTGCCAGATTTTGCAACTTCTTAACTGCAAGTTCCATTTCAAAACTTCTCATCAAAAAGGTTGCGAGGATAAAACTAGCATCGAACGTCACAAAACCCACCTGCGTATATCACAGAGCCGTCACTATTGAAATGTACACAACATTGATCGATGCCAGGAACTGTATGCAGAAGATGGTAATTTCTCAAATCCCACTGCACAAGCGATTAAGGAATTTAAAACTAAAAAGCATTTTAGCCGCGACGAGTTCCAGAAAATCACGGAACTACTAACAGTTTGCTTCCTGCTGAATTGCTTTCAATTGGGAAAACGTATAAGTGCACAAACTACACACACATGTAGTAATGATAGGGTATAATATGTTGGGTAGCAAAGAAAACAGCTTCTTCACAATTGAATTCTCTTATTTCCGGTGCGATGAGTAGACCTCTTGCTGCCAAGATAAGAGGGCGTTTAACTGCAATAAAATGCACATTATCACGTATTAACTATCGCAAGCCACAACTCAATTCACACCAAAGCGGATTTCTGAGCAATTTCACCAGCAGGCATAAAATAAAAAATGAAGGATACAACTTCCGTATTAATGATCACTTCCAAGCCTTGAGGATGAAATACGCCTGATATATTTGCATTGAACTTGTCAAATTTATGAATGGGTCGACTATTACTCGCTCTCACGTCCCACAAAAGACCATCCGAAAGTACTAGTTCGTCATCGGGGGAAAATGTAGCGATGTTGGTGGCGTAATGACTAGCAAGGTCAGATCGTTCGAGTTTCTGGATTTTTTGAAAAGTTTCAGCATCATAAATCTGCAAAATACAACTACAAATGTCAAATACCGACACCTTAATCCCAAACACCAAGACTTTGAATGTAAGGAAAGACCATCACAGAGGTATAACTCAGTAGCAAACCAACGGAACAGCCAGTTGTAAATTTGCTTTCAAGTACTTAAGTCAAATTTATATTATTAAAACGCTTAATCAGCGTAGAACGAAAACGGTCAAAAATGCGTAAGGCACTCGCGCCCAAATACATCACCGTTCTTGAATTAATCTGGATTAAGCCGAGCGGCTGCTATCAAGGGCCAACGCAAGAACTAAAACAGTAGCTGTTTCGATTGAAGCGTTGCGAGTATAACAGAAATTTCTGCATAACTCCGTCGTCAAACAATAATTTAGTTGATTCAACCTGATATCAAAATTGTTCTGGTGGAATGGAAAGTAAAGTTTTTACCACTGATATTACTTACAATAGCAGAGGAGTTTTTTGTTCCAATAATTTTGTCTTGCGTAGTTTTAGAAAACTCGGCAAAATAAGTTTCTTCAAAGGTATGTCTACAAATAATTATACAAAACAACATTAGAATTAAGCGTTACAGTACCACAACTGCTTCATTCAAGAGCTGGGATAAGAAACAGTAACAGATTTGTAACCGAGGTGCTTTATTTTAATTCTGAACTGAACTGATGTCTACTGGTTGTCATGTATTGCAAAAAACAAATAACTGACAAACGGGATACAAACAAATGATAGATACAAAGCAGGTGGCGATAAATCTTCGAGCTTGTAACCAGCCTTAAACAAACTTGGTGGTGGTTTAAGTTGTGTAAGGTGTAATTAATCAATCACTAAAGAAACGAAAACAGAAAACTGAAAAAACGCTACTAAAACGGATGAAATGAAATAATACGCATGTCTCTTACACACAACTGAATTCGTTAATGCTAGTTTTGATGCAAACAATTCTTTAGTTCTTCAGATTCAAAGGATTTTATCGATTTAGATTTTTTTAATTTCGAATTACAAATTATTTGATTATTCACACTAGTTAACGCAACAGTTAAGCACCACTACACAGCATGAGTTTTTCCCGCAAACGCAAGGCATATAATGGTCAGTTGATCCGTACATGATTAAGTGGAGCTGGTAGTTCAAGAGCGTTAACTGTAAAATTAGAATCAATGCAGTGATAGCCAGCAATCAACTTCATTTCACACCCGCGCATAAGAAACCAAAAACATTTCCTCAAAGCGGCTTACTTCACAACTAAACTATCCATCGAAAATATGGAGCACGCGTTTCTCCACACTCCTTCCTCTACTAAAAGGAGCAGCTTTCCATCTCTGGATGGTTCCACGTTGATGATAGGAGCTTGGACGACATTTTCCATGACTCGTTCATTATCTGAAGCTACGCCCCGAATGGCAAGGTCACCCTGGTAGTTGCCGAGTAAGATACTCGCATCATCTGGCTGGAAAAATAATTATCTCGTGGTCAGCAAAAAATGAGCTTAATGGAGTTGCAGAAATGGGTTATTTGCCATTACCCAATACCTATTGACATAGCTTAGAGCAACGGTGACTGAAACTGCGCCAAAATCAGTTGTAACACCAGCTGCAAAAACTGCGTTTTTTGGAGAGAATTCAGATGATTTTAACTCTATATTACACAAAACAAACCTAAAAACACATACTTTAACCAATCACACAAAATACAGGGACAAATAAAACAGTAGTACCATCTTTCACACCATAACAAAATGATAAAAGTCAAAAACAAGGGCTTACCGTGAAAGCACAGCACGTATAAGGTATACCCTCTTCATCAGAAGCGCGGAAAACAGCCCGGGGCCGAAATCTGAAACGAAAGGTTGAATTAGCAACTGCAAAAGAATATGCTTGATTTATCACTAACCATTATGGTGTTGCATGTTTGGGCGAATTTTGAGTGAACACTTGCCTGGGTGAAAAAAGTGTGTTTCATGGGTCAACGTTTACTTGTGTAAATTTTTTCTGATTTTTATCAACGTTTAGAAGTGTTATCCCTCGATTGAAGTTTTTTGGGGGAAGCGAGAGCTAAAAAATTCACAAAAACGTGATAACTTGGGAAGCACACACGCTATGGACCTAATTTTGATAGCAGAAGCTGCAGAAGACCACATTCCTATCTAACTTATGTAGAAATATGTGGGCTATCTGCGACAGAAATCGAACATTTCAAAGAAATGCATTTTTTTCTTTTTCTTATTGAAAACAGAGATCAACGTCAACGAAAACTTTTATTTCTACAATTCATAATGCGATAAAAATACGCAATAAATACTCATTAATAACGCATCCTCGTATGTTTTGTTTATCCAAACCTGCAATACTAAGTGATCCCTCTTTTCTAACTTTTTTTTCTTGCACCACCGTCGACATTTTTCCAATATATCGTTCGCAACTTCTATTGTGGTTATCAACAGCCCTCCAAAATTCCGACTCGCAATATACAACACAAGGAGCATTCTTGCTTTCTGCGGAAAAAAAAGTTTTTCTATGGGCTGCGATTCCACAACATATCTCTTGTTGGAACTTGCGGTGGCAGGGATTTTTGAGGCGATTGCAAAGCTGCAACGCGAAATGGTTGATCGTCCCAGTGCACGCTTAAGGCAACATTGGTTGGATTCATCCAAGCAGCATCATGACTCAGAAAACACTTTTTGACAGCCACATTCAACAGCTCTTCATCATGTTGCTGGTAACACAGCAAAACTCCCGAAGAAGTATCATATTTCCTGGTCCACTAACTGCTCGCGGCTTGAGATGAACGCTCATACGCATTGGCGCATATACAGTACACTTGCCAAGAAGCTGGCAGTTTTTCTAAGACGGTTCATTTTATCTGCATCGAGCGACATGGACGGAGTCAAAAGTAAACAAAGTCTATCTCATGTACCCGTTGGCTGTTGTCATCCAACTACACCCTTGTGCAAATCAATTGCATAATGACCGAAAACAGGCACATTTTCACTAATTTTCACGCAAGAACTATTTTTGACACAGTAAACCAACGTTAGTACATGATATGACCACCAGCGTTCTTCAGGACTTGTTGCACTCGATTTGGCATCGACTCCACAAACTTGTGGCACTTTTTTTTGATTTCGGGATTCCTAAACCATATTCGGATTATCGCCTCCATGAGCTTTGTTTTTGTTGTACAGTCTTCACTACTAAGGCGGAGCTTGATGATTGACCACAAATTCCAATCGGCTTGAGGTCAGAGGAATTTCCTGACCAATCCAGTACCTCGATTTTCATTTCTTTTATGAATTTCGTTATTTTTTTTTTGATTTGTGACAAGGAGGAGAATCCTGCTAAAAACTTTAGATGAATCCGGAAAAGTGGCTGAGAGGTCAGTTCCCACCATTTTCTCCAGAACCTTCAAGTATTTCCCAGTATTCATCATTCAATCAATCGGCACCAGTGTTCCGACCCCGCAGTAACTAAAACTACCCCAAAACATCTTTTTGGGGGGATGTTTAGCAAGTTGATCAAAGTGACACTCACGGTTTTGCTCCCCAATGGATAAACGAACATGTTGACTGCGTATCCCTGAACTAAAAAACGGCTTTTGTCGCAGAAGAGAGCATTTCTCCAATCAGTAACAGTTCAGCTGCGGTATTTTTTTGCTCAAAGAAGTCTTTTTCTTTTCACGATTGTTGTTACGAGTTGCTTCTTCAGGAGTCTCCTAGCCGTTCTTCCGAATTCGATCAATCTCCGACGCAATGTGCCTGAACTCATATCCACTCCAGATAAAAGTAGTTTTTTCCTCAGCTCGTCGCTAAGAAATACTTGAAGGTTCTGGAGAAAATGGTGGGAACTGATCTTTCAAACACTTTTTTCCGGATGAATCTAAATTTTTTCAGCAGGATTCTCCTCCTTGTCACAAATCAAAAAAAAATAACGAAATACAGAAAAGAAATGAAAATCGAGGTACTGGATTGGTCAGGAAATTCCTCTGACCTCAAGCCGATTGGAATTTGTGGTCAATCATCAAGCTCTGCCTTAGTAGTGAAGACCGTACAACAAAAACAAAGCTCATGGAGGCGATAATCCGAATATGGTTTAGGAATCCCGAAATCAAAAAAAAGTGCCACAAGTTAGTGGATTCAATGCCAAATCGAGTGCAACAAGTCCTGAAGAACGCTGGTGGTCATATCATGTATTAACGTTGGTTTACCGTGCCAAAAATTGTTCTTGTATGAAAATTAGTGAAAATGTGCCTGTTTTTAGTCATTATGCAATTAATTTGCACAAGGGATGTAAAAGAAACAAAACTTCAATGCAAGTACTGATAAGAGCAATGAACATTGCTTATTAATTCATTTTGAGATAGACAAATAGCTTCTTGTTTGTAAATCGTTTCGGATACTTGCATAAACAACGCACAACACAAAGTGAAAAGATCAGCGAGATAATCAACGATGCCTTTTCACTTGTGTTGTGCGTTGTTTATGCAAGTGTCCGAAACGATGAAGAAATATTTTGTTTACAAACAAGAAGCTATTTGTCTATCTCAAAATGAATTAACAAGCAATGTTCATTGCTCTTATTACTACTTGCATTGAGATTTGTTTCTTTTATCGCCCGATGCAGATAAAATGAACCGTCTTAGAAGAACTGCCAGCTTCGTGGCAAGTGTACTGTATATGCGCCAATGCGTATGAGCGTTCATCTCAAGCCGCGAGCAGTTAGTGGACCAGGAAATATGATATTTCTTCGGGAGCTTTTGCTGTGTTACCAGCAACATGATGAAGAGCTGTTGAATGTGGCTGTCAAAAAGTGTTTTCTGAGTCATGATGCTGCTTGGATGAATCCAACCAATGTTGCCTTAAGCGTGCACTGGGACGATCAACCATTTCGCGTTGCAGCTTTGCAATCGCCTCAAAAATCCCTGCCACCGCAAGTTCCAACAAGAGATATGTTGTGGAATCGCAGCCCATAGAAAAACTTTTTTTTCCGCAGAAAGCAAGAATGCTCCTTGTGTTGTATATTGCGAGTCGGAATTTTGGAGGGCTGTTGATAACCACAATAGAAGTTGCGAACGATATATTGGAAAAATGTCGACGGTGGTGCAAGAAAAAAAAGTTAGAAAAGAGGGATCACTTAGTATTGCAGCTTTGGATAAACAAAACATACGAGGATGCGTTATTAATGAGTATTTATTGCGTATTTTTATCGCATTATGAATTGTAGAAATAAAAGTTTTCGTTGACGTTGATCTCTGTTTTCAATAAGAAAAAGAAAAAAATGCATTTCTTTGAAATGTTCGATTTCTGTCGCAGATAGCCCACATATTTCTACATAAGTTAGATAGGAATGTGGTCTTCTGCAGCTTCTGCTATCAAAATTAGGTCCATAGCGTGCGTGCTTCCCAAGTTATCACATTTTTGTGAATTTTTTAGCTCTCGCTTCCCCCAAAAAACTTCAATTGAGGGATAACACTTCTAAACGTTGATAAAAATCAGAAAAAATTTACACAAGTAAACGTTGACCCATGAAACACACTTTTTTCACCCAGGCAAGTGTTCACTCAAAATTCGCCCAAACATGCAACACCCTACTAACCATGGATCGACTATAAGAACATACCGTATATACATTCATTATGCTAATAAGTAATCAAATATTTTCTTCATCACAAAATAATAATTGTTCAGTAATAATTAATTTACCGTAATGTCAACCCCAGCGTAAAAAGATGGATAGATTAGTACAAGATCATTGCTATTTCAGTCGAAGTTGTAGGTTGTAGCCTCAATAATTACAGTATTTTTTTCTTTTTTTTATCAATTAAATTTATTTGCCCAGAATTCTGACCAGCTAAAAGCGCCACCTTCTAATTCAACAATGAACACCCCCTCCAATAGAACGCCACTATAGGGGAAAGATTGAAAAATAGAATACCGTGGCGCCCAAACAGACGTTTTATGTTTTATAATACTAAAAAGAAATTAACCGAAGCCTCTTCAAAAGATTACACAAAAAATTAACCAACTCACCTGCTGTATATTAACTGCCGATCACAACACGACCCGCCAAGTCCCCCAAATCTAGGGGCTACCTGCCGCCGCATAGTGCGAGAGCCAACATTCAAAGGAGCCTCCACACGAAATCGGGGATTAGGACAAAAATGGGGTCTAAAAATAACAATGTTAACACAAAAACTAAATGATATGTTGAAAAATAGGAAAAATTACCTTAATAGAGAAAATTCAGGAACAGTGACGACTGGGTTCTTGCATTGGGCGTGCTGGGTTTGAAGATAGTTGGACACAATCGCGTTTAAATTTACGCAGTTTGAAGCCGACTTTGAAACACCGAACATGTCGTTCATAACCGTAACTTTGCCATTAGGGGAAAGGTGGGAATAATCGGAGGGGGGCATGGGGGCGTCACCGGCAGTATTCAACTCGAAACGAAAGCGGGTTTTCCCTCTCTGTGAAAATCACCAAAAACGTAAACAATCAAAAATTTTCCACCATATTTCAAATCCGATTCAGTGTCATTTTAACGAAACGCACGCAAATTAGTCTACTTAAAATCCCATTTTAACTTATTAGATGGGTAAGAGGCAAGAGCGTCTGCCTCTCGAGCTTAGAGACTCTAGTTTGATTCCGAGTTGGGTCAAACCTACGACTTTGAAATTGGCATTCACAGCTTTCCTGCTTGACGTTCAGCATCACGGAGATACACCCCGGGACAGTGTGGAAAACAAGCCGGCAAGTAAGGTACTTAGCGGGATTTCCCAATTTCCGTGTGGTAAACATATGACCGGCAACTTTCAAGCGAGTTCGTTATAGCATTTTCATCGCTTTCTCGTGATAGGAGGATAAATGCAAAGAAATACAAAATAAATAACGCAGTTATTGAAGGCAAAACTTACCCTTGGAGTTGGTGTGCATATGAGAGAAGAATGTGGTTGCAAGGTCGGGGTTTCCCCCTGGGCATGGTCTCCCCGACTGAAACTAATTTTCTTTGTAACCGGAGAAGCGAAAGCGTCGCCACCTCCTACGAGCTGTAATCAAAAAAATAAATTGATAGCATCCGGTACCTAACAAGACAGCACAATGAATTGTCTTTCAGGGAACTTTACCCAAAAGTAAAATCGAAACCCTAAAATATCGTAGCAGTGACATAGGTTCAGCCTGAACAAAATCAAATCCCTATTATACTCGATGTGTTGCGCTGAAATTAGTAACGAAAGGCAGAGCCCATCTAAGCGGTATAACGTCTAGGCAACACAGCTCCAACTCCGAAGACACGTCGCAGCGGTGGCGAGCCGTTAGCGACATTTTCCCATTTGACTGGCTCAGGAATCAAACCCAAGACCCGAGCACCGATAACGACGTCATTACTTGTGTTTATCTGGGAAATTTAATATGCAAGAAATTAATGGAAAAAAATGGCACTTGAAAGTTTTGTACCCACATCGCAAGGCTCGCTAACCCACAGCGTGCAACGCAGACGAATCGACCCATTAACTTACGCTTCTATGGGAAGATTTGGGAGTCGCAAATAAGGAGGCACTGGAAGTAGTTGGAACGTAGAGAGACGCTTCTTTAGCCAGCATAGCAGCTGATGAGTGAAGACCGGACCAGGTTAGATGATTGTGAATTAACTGTAGCAACTCTTTGTTGTCGTAACGAATTATTGTTTGTGAAACAATGTGAGCCTAAAAAAATTAAATACAGTAATGACAATAAATTCTTCACCTGAAAATATAAAAGACTAAAAGAGGAGTCGACCCTCTTTTCTTTAAATTGCTAGTAAATGGTGGATGGAATCTGTTTTTTCAAAAAGTGCTTGATGACGGAGTCAGAGCAACAAATCAGTAAACAGACCCCGGTTTCGGGGGAAACAAATTGTTGGGTTTTTAGTATTTTCTTATTTTTCATGCATTTTATTGGAGAATAGTATAGATAAATTTTGAGTAATATATAATATTAATTCATTAGTATTTCGATACGTTTAACCACGCCCTTTAACCTTCTCCTGTTTCCAATGGTAAATCTAAAGACAAGTAAAAACTTACATTTCATCTTAAACTTTGGTTGGAACTGGGCGCGCTAAGTCATCATTAGACTCGATACATACTCAAATCATGTTTGCCGTAAACGAGAATTGATCTTAGACATTCATCTCAAAAAAAAAAAAAACACAACAAGTACCAATAGCGGTACCTACATTCGAATAAACTATGCAAACATTATTCAATACCTTTCTCAAACTATCCAAATCCATATCCAGAGCACTGGGTTTTCCAGATACTCGTTCTGCAAAAAGTGAAACGTGAGACGCAAAAAGCTGGCGGTTTTCGGGTATCGCGAAAAAATTTGAAAATTTTCCACCAATGGAAAGGGTTTCAACAGGTAACTGTGAAACTTGAATTTAACAAACAACTTAAAAATACATGAAATGCTGCAAAAATGGCGTTGTCGCTAAAAAATTTGCACTGATTTTCCATTTCTGCTTTCACAAAACACAAAAATGCAGAGCTTACATGGTTACAACAGATTAAGCCATGGTTACAACAGTTACAACAGATTAAGTGGATTATGTGACATCAACGCCACCATCGCTTTTCCTTGTTTAGTTGCGACAACTTCGTCTCAAAAATCAAATTAAATCTGCACAATACATGTCATATTACGACGAAGCATGGAACGAGTGGAGGGGCCCATCTCCCTGACTTACCGACTAGGCAACACAGCTGCGAAGAAACGTCGCAGCGGTGGTGGGCCGTTGGTGAGAGTGTGTCCGATTTGATCGGCCCGAGAATTGAACCCTCGACCCCCAGCACCGAATGCAAAGCTTTTAAGAACTGCGTCAACTAACCAGCCTATGATCCAAAATGAGAAATCGTAAAAACCTGTCAATTCTTCAACATATTTGCAGAACTGATCGTGTTGTTTCTTTCTATCTTGCATGACAGGCTGTCTGGTGAGCGCTTGAAGTTGGCCGCTATTGAACATAGGAAGTTTGGACATGATTTGTTTCACCGATTCACATCGAGCCAAACCACATAAAGCCTGGAAACAATACTTTTAGTCAAACTCTTTCCCAAGACCGTCCTATTTTAAACCATAAATTAAAAAACCATTTTTTACTGCTTAAAACAACTAATACTAAATACAATACATCATTTGATTTACTGGTTTTCAGGGCTTGTTTCAGTGCTAAGTCAAAATACTCAATAATATGAAGAAAGTTAAAGAATGTTAACTTAACTCACCTTGCAAGCCAACAGTCGAATGTCATCAGCGTGGAATACAGGTTGGGTTGATAATAAAAGGTGAAGAAGAATCTAAAAATTAGGTCACTTTATAATGACTACAATCCAAGTTGATGATGCCCTGATCAGTGATAATTTCCTCCAAAATAATTCAGCAGCTGACCGCTCAGGGTCGAATGCATCAAGTTAACCACCGGTTAAGATTTAAACGCAGTTAACTAACCTTAGTTCTTGACTGAAGTTGACCGTGGGTTAACTAGCGTTGGTGCATTGACAAAAAACAAATGTAGAAACACAAATACAAAGGCTATTGCAAATTAGCATTAAAATTCAAAACAACATAATCAAAATTAAAGTGACATCAACATATCAAGCCTCACCTTAATACCATTGTTGGTTTTCACACTTTCCCAAAGTTTCTGTCGTCCTTCGTCAACGGACTTTGTTACAACTCTAGCTTGTGGCGTTCCGTTCACAATTTTCCCCATAGCGCCATCAAACTAAAATGCAACCAAAATGCAATCAACTTATACTAGCTAAAAATTATCATAGCAAATAGTTGTGCCAATAGTATTAACAAATCATAAAGTAATGGTGATAGAGCATTAACGCAGCAGGTAAAGGTGCGACCACACTAACTGAGACGTTGAGACTTTTTAGATATTTTGCAGATATATCTTATTACAACATCACATCATTAAGATAAACCTGCACAACGTCTCAGTGTGATCGCACCTTTATTTTCTAGTACAGAGGTTCACAACCGGAAGGCACGGGACATTAACCACGGAGGCCACAAGCGCATAATTTATTAATGGTAATGAACCACTTATAGCCAGCGGACGGCTGTGGCTGCTATGAATGCAACACCGACAAAAATTTTCTTGCTGAGCATGGGGTCACTGGTGTTGACAGCCTCTGGAAGGAGGATACAAACCGTAAAAGGTCGAGAAGCACTGCTCTAGTATAAAGTAAAAAAGCAATTAATAAATAATTGAAGATGCACCATGTTCTAAAAACATACGAAAAAAATAAGTCTACATTGTGGCCAATTCTGAAATATGCCCAATCACATAATCTGTAATGAACGATCGAATAAAACAAGTAGATTTTTGCAATGAATATCAAAAATATTATCAAGTCTGGAGCTTACCTTAAACTGTGGTCCTCCCACGCAATTGATAATAACTAAGAGAGCAGATTTCTGCGCCTCAGGTTCGAATCCAAGATAAGCCTCTCCTTCCGCCACGCCAAGCACAATGCTACAAGAAAATATGCTACAGTGAGACTTTTGTCTTGATTAGATTGATTAGTTTCGCACAGACAAGGTGGTTACAAAGCAGCACACAACCAAATCAAATCTTCATCATACTCGCGGTATTACGCCGAGGCGTGTAACGAGTGACGGGGTCCATCTCTGCGGCTTAGCAGTTTAGCACCTGGGCAACACACCTACGAAGAAACATCGAAGTGGGGGCGAGGCGTTGGCGGTCCTGTATCCAATTTGACCGGCCTGGGAATCTAATCTCAGACCTCCCGCACCGATAACGTTGTGCTTAACAACTGAGCTAATGAAACACAACCAAAAAAATAAACGAAATTTTACAAAAAAAGTTCTTGAAGACGTGTAAAACATAACTGCAAAACCGTACGTTATACAAGTAAAAATTTTACAGAGCAGATGAACTGGCGGTTGGAGATAACAACTTTACTTATTGGCCGAAGGTTTCTAAATTGAAAAAAGCACGCTCATGTGCTATCTTCTGCACCGCACACTTTCGTGTAACGTTCATGGCTTTCTAAGTCATAAGAACGTTCATAGTGATTAAAAAGTTGAAGAAAGCAAAGCCAAGAGCTGTTGATGTCAGCATTTTATCACTTCACAAAAGGCGTTTCTACCAACCTGATTCCAGTTTCTTCTGTTAAATTCGGTGGTAAATTGACGAAATCGCATAGTTCCAGTTGGGCCTGGTGGGACAGCGTGACCACTGCGAGGCAGTCCAGAGCAAACTTTACTATATCTGCTCTTCCAACGTAATTCACCCAATCACATGCAAGAGCCACTAACTGCAGGAAAGCAAAAATAATCGAATAACAGTGAAGTAAAGCTACGCATTCGGGACAGGTTGCAAACAATTTCTTTGGCTTACTTGTCAGCGTTTTTAGGCCGTTTGCTTATTACGAGACAAAACTTGTCAGCAAACGTATGAAGTTTGCATATCGAGTGATTGATAGCAGCAGCTTAAAGTATCGTGTGGTTAATAACACGCCTTATTGCAACAACACAAGCCCAAAATCTTTTTGATTTTTTTTCTTCTACCAATCCTCTTCTCATTTTCTCAACTATTTTTCCTTTGCTGGTGGAAATATGAAGAATATACAAACTACCCATAGTAATGAATGAGAAAAGGTATCTCCGAGAATATTAACAAATCACAGCTTTCTACTTTGGGCTGATAATGGCAGTGGCTTAAATAATCTAAAACATTTATAATTGGACAAATCAGGCCTCATTCTTCATTCATAATTGAGGCCTGATTTGTCAGAGGCATCAAGCCATGACCACGCATCATCAGAACATATCACAAGGAAGTAGAATATAGATTTTACCCGAAGTAGCAGCTGAGTTCCACCAAGTTTGATGAAAGCCTGAATTGAAGACCATTGCGAGAAAAATGTAGAAGGAAGTTTATTTGTTGATGTCATGAGAAAATCCAGATTTTTCATCACTGTGTCACGAGCAAATTCAATCACCTTAAATAAAACATACAATTGCAAACGCTTTCGAGTACTATACTGCTTTAAGCTTGCATCATCTATCACTGCAATTCAAACGTGGGAAAAATAACTATCGTCGAAAAATTCTGCTGTAAGAACTGCGAGTCACCAACAAGCACAGTTGTAAAAGCTGACCGACCAGGTAAACGAACTCCAGCCTGTTGCTCCAAAAAACGTAAAAAATTATTTGGGACCATTTATTTTACGTCAATAACGGTAGGAATTCTGTCCAATAAAATGGGTTAAGTGATAAAACAAATAGTCTATTATGCAACGACCAGCTATATGTACCTTCGATGAATTGCTAGGCTGTGTTGATGAGCTTTGAGTGACTTTTAACATTTCTTTCGCTTTCATTGCTTTCAACATCAAATGAGTTTCAAAGTATCTGAGAACAAATTGTATTTTTCACTTACTATTTCAACGGCAATTGATTCATAAAACGAAGTCTTTCCGAAAGCTATAATCTAGATATGCTTTTGCGACCACTTTTAACAAGTAATCAAACACAACTCACAAGTTTGTAAAGTACCGTAGAGCCATGAACAGAACTGAAATAGCAAACTTACAACTTCTACAATTTTACTGCTCTTAGCCTTTCTTACTTTTTCAAGACTTGGCAAGCAGTACGAGCTGTCTGTCTATGAGTATCTTCATCTTCTCGAATTAGAGTATCGTTGGAGTCAAGCACAACAATAGGAAGTAAACTGAGCATGTTAAGCAAGTAGCGCAGACCGTCCTGAAATAGGCAGCAAGGGAGCGTTAACGTAAGTGCAAAATAGCCCAAAGAAACAATTAAACTTGCAAGGGACAACTTAATGCTGCGACAAAAAGCGACAGTCTCATCAGCCTCGCTACGCACACATCGCACAGCCAATCCAGGCAAGATTCATTCCAGACTTTAAGAACTCTTAATTACATTGCTCATTCTAAAACCTCTCAACTTCATTACTCTAGCCTGGATTGGCTGTGCAAAGCAAGGGTAACGAGAGTTCTCTTACAATTATACGTCCAGTCTCATTTCTACTTCATCCTCTTACAAAACACTTGAAGATGGATTTAACAAAAGTCAATTTTCCCTGCATTCCTTACAAACAAGAAATGCGAATACGTTTAAAATGTAGAGCATAACCCGATTGGTTTTAATGTCAACCGCAAAACGACATCGAAATAAATATTCGTGTACCGGTACCGCGAAAAAGCTTACTCCAGTAAGTAAATGCACAACATAGATTTAAAAGTCATATATGCTTCAGCTATAAGGCGTACATTCAAAATTTTGATGCTCCGCAAAGTTAGCACTAAACGAGCCAAGCAGCATCGTGTTCAGGTGCGCTTACCAATACCCGAAACGCTGCAGTACGATTATAATGCAAGCAAATGCAGCAGGATCTCGCGGAATCGGTGTAAAGTCAACAAAACAACCACGTGCGAAAAATGATTGTCGCGTATTAGTAAATGCACATTTAGTCAATAACCGTGGCAAACCTACCCTTTGATCAAACAGCTTCAAAATGACGTGGAACTGGAACGAGATATTGAAGAAGAGAGCAGCATGACATTGACCGGAATCATGAGAACATTCAAGAAGCCAAATGGCATATCGAACCAAATCATTTAAAACCTGTAAAAATGTGGAAATAGTAATTTCTTGTGTCTGAACGTTTCGACAACGTAGATCAGATGTCATCATCAGCGATGTATACAAAGCAGTATAAAGAATTAAACATGCGTTTATCAATACGCGACAGGCGACAAAAATTATAAAGTAAAGGTAAAGTTAAAGGTACGGGACAGCGGGTGCAAGCACACATTGTTTAGGCCATTCTCAACTGGCGACCCATTACAATTATTAATCACGAATGATCGAACGCCGTTAAGGGACATACATGACGAACAACACATATATACACAAAACCCTTCGTACTTACGCTTGTGCCGAACGCCTGGCGCGAAAGCTGCGAACACTATTTTTAAAGTCTTTAATGTGACCCGACCGGGAATAAAGCCCTAGTTTACCGGCTACCAAGCGGGCGCTTTAACCGATACACCAAGCGCCGGTTAAATTATAAAATAAGTGATTGTAGAAGGTTTTTGCGTGATCGCTAAACAGTAAAATGAAAACAAGGTGCGATAAAAAGTTGTCACTTGTCGCGTGTCGGTAAGCCCACCTTAACTTTGACAAGACTTTATTGCGAAGTAGAAATAAAAGTTTTACCGACTATAAAAACAAACAGAGATCAAACAACTCTGCAAGGCTAATTACAAGAATCGTTCGTAATACTAGAATTTTTGCTTCCGTTCTTCAAAACTCGCTGGCAACCAAGCTATCAAGTGTTTTGCAAACTTAAAACCTTGTCCTTAATTGCTATATTTTCATACCTTATGTGGCAAATTACACACTCTTTCCATAGCATCGTGGTTATAGGCTAGGTAGTATATGCACAGGGAAACTCCCGTGGCACCCACTGAAGGTCTTCTTACAGACAACAAACGTTGCACACCATTCGTATCAATAAACCTAGTTGCAATCTGAAAAAATAATTATATACTTGACAATAAGCAGAGGATAAAAACAGACAACCTTACAAGATTTTATTAGCGGAATTTTTGAACAGGCTACCCATGAAAAAATATATACGTATTTTTTTTTGTCAAAAATTGGATGGAAAAATCAAAACCATGGTAGTGGTGCGGCATTATTTTACCGACGGTAACGATTAAAAGGCTTTGAATACTGTTCTTTATTAACTTCAACCAGGTTTCCATTTAAAACAAGGAAGAAGCGGCAACACTAACGAGTTTGCCTTTGTCGCACGTGTGTATTCTCGACACTTTATCGTTTTCTTTTTTCCTTTATTGAAAAATACGAAACACCTACAAATCATTCTACAACTGTAAGTATGTTTTTTCAACCCAATTGTTAAATTGACGGGCTGTTCGGCGAAGCGGTCAAACACATCGCATTCGGCGCGGAGGTCAGGGTTCGATTGCAGGGACGATCAAATCGGAAACAGTGTCGCCAACTTCTCGCCACCGCTGCAACGTTCCTTCGAGTGTGTTGAGCAGGCGCTAAGTCGCGGAGATAGACCCCGCCACTTGTTATATGCTTCGGCAAAATGACTGATAAAGTCTTACCGGACTGGCTCACATGAAACCTATAGTTGTCAATGAAGTGATACTTACTTTATTGTGGCATAAAAGTGAGGCTAGAAGTCGTAAAGCAGAAAAAGTAAGAAGCCCATCATTCGTGTTACATTTATCCAAGTAATATCGAACCAAATCTATTACTTTGTATTTGATGAAATGGGAAAGTAAATCCTGATATTCACCTAATAAAAATCATAGTTAGATTCGTTTTTTGTTAAAACTTTTAGCAAAATTGATACTAAAGACAAAGTGACATTTTAAAAAACGTCCGTGGAATCTCAAACATCGCTGGCAGTCATTGCTAGGCCGGTACTTATTAAACAATCCCGAAGATAGGCTAATGACTGGCTTACCAGACCAGCACTTTGAGGTGGTACCATTATGCTACTTTTCCCATGACATAGAATAGATATGCCTACTTGCACGAAAAAGCCATACAATTTACCTAGAGGTGTTAAAGCACTGAGAATAGAACGTTGACAGGTGATTGATGACAGAGGAGGGGCGAGATTATAACTGTATCCAATCACCACCGGAGCCATATCCACCCTGGAAAATAATAGACAATTGTCAATATGATTCTGCCACTATCTTGTTGATGAAATCAAAATTCAAGAAGAAAGCTATTTTATGATGCTGTGACACTAAAGCTTCACAATTTACATATACAAAACCTGATGCTATTCGTATTTTGGCTGCAAAATTGTCGAAAGCATACCCTATGTCAATTTCGTGTCCATTGCGTATAAAACAATGGTTTGGCAACGCACATCCCAAATGGCAAACGTGGATTCGGTGAAAACAGCCGCGTTAACTTATTGGGACAAAGTTGGATGAAATTCGATTCAAAAGAATGCTAATCGGACAAAAAATTGCATACTGCCCACATAGTATGTAATGCAAATAAAGTTACCACCAAAAAAATTCGAAACCCTCGATTTATAAAACTAAGAAGGGAAAAATGCAATACAGCTTATCAGGATTAGTCGTCGTTAACTTTCAAAGAAACAAGTAAAGCATCAAAACGCCAACCAACCGCAGTATAGCATTATCCAGAGACGCATGAATCACACAAAAGCGATAAATAAGAAAATTACGAAGGCTTAATTTTAAAAAAAGTTTGAAACAACGAGTAAGTTCTTACCAACTACTGTTGCTGCATTCGCTAACATCGACCACATCATTAGTTAAAGGAAGATGATCTTGGTCTTCACGCTTTGGCTTGGAAGTAGTAGGCTGGCAGTCGTCTGAGTTAAACGAAGTATCTGTATGGCTAGGACTTCCTTTGAAGATATGGGGTTCGATGATTTTCGGGGTGAAACGGTGCTTTTCGCTAGCTCTTCTCGACTTTGCTTTTCTTGAGGACACATCTCCCGACAATTTTCGCTTTCGAGAAGTACTAGGAGTTTCAAAAAAAGCTTGTTCTTCGACTTTTGATGCGTCTTGTTCAGTTTGTAAGCCAGAAACCGAATTATCAGTTTGATTTTCTACAGAGTATTTTCCAGGCTCTATGTAATTCCACAAACGTCTCAACAGTATGGGAATCTAAAAAAAAAGGCAACACAAAATAATGTACAGTATTTGACTCTTATCTTTCAAGCAAAGCAACACTTACCAATGTATTATTATCATTGCTGTACTGCGAATTAATATCTTGTATTTCCATTGCAGAGCACAATATACTAACAGCATAACTGCTCAGTGTTTCATTTCCACTTGCAGCCCATCGATAAAGAAGAGACATTAGTTCAGCCTGCATAGCAAATACACATGATATAAAACTAGATCCAAAAAACAGCCACAAAGCTTTTGCTACAGAGTTTTGCTCCCAGAATAATACTAACATAAAAGTTGCCATTACATGATTAACCTAATTTTCAAAAACTAAGTTGTAGTTTTATAGTTGTTCCATACCATGTTAGCCTACTAGATTTTAGATAAAATCTGGTGTGTGGAGATATTAATATTCAAGTAAAAAAAGCAAAACCAGCACGATCACATGAATTAACTACATGTTTTTTATCAGCCATTATACAAATAGTATTACGTTTAAAATTAAATAATGCACATCAAACACAATTCATCACAAAAACATACATTATCTGTAAAAATGCTAATGGCATCGAGACCAGGCAAAATAACCAGAAGCAATCGAGCTGCAGCTTCGCAGAGTGATGGCTGGTAACCATCCGAGGTTTTTGCCTCAGAAGGTCCAGTGCGAGATTTGAGGTATGTGTGAATCAAAGTGTCCAGAAAATCATCATGTTTTGTAAGCGACTTCAACAATTTTCCAAGTGTACTATTGGGCTTACTATACACTGCAAACAAAAATTACTAAACAAAGCTTACTATACACTGCAAACAAAAAATCAACAAAAACCCATCAATCAAAATAAAAAATGCACCAAAGAACTAAAAGTGTGAAGCCTTAAATACGCAATGTAAGAAATCTAAACGCTGTAAATAAACGCAGCATGTCCAGCAATACACTGGTTTCCATTTCAAAATGCTGTGGCGCAAGAAAGCTATAACATTTTCTAATAATTTTCAGGAACAAAGGAATTTACCAAAAATCTATCCACACCACTATTCCTCCAAGGAGCAAAATTTGAGAAAAATGAAAAGTTTTGAGCAAAATTTTCCGTTTATTCACTAAGCTTGCCAACTGGAATGGTGATTTTTGGCTCAAGTTGACTTAAGCGTTCAATATTTTAAAGCAAAACAAAAGTTTCATACTCTGCAAACTTAACTTTGAGGCAAAAATTGGTTGTAACTTTTCTTCGAACTCTCTAAATCATTGGGCAAAGTTCTTATTAAAATTCATATTTGGGCAAATTCGCACTCGCTAAAAACTTAGAGGGAACAGGGACCACAACCTTTAAGCTATCATCAAACCTCAAATATATGAACTGACTAAGCGGCCAGAAAATAATATTCTGCATGTGAAGATGTCTCTTAAATAGGTGAATATATACGGTGCATTGAACACTATTATGGCTCAAGCACAGAAAAAAATTAAAAACTCATCATCTAAAACCCTCAAGCACTTACTAGGATGCCTGTCATCAAAAGGGTCAGGATCTTGTTTGTGGAAATCTTCAGTTTCTTTTTCAAAAAGCACAGATAGCCTGAAAAATATTAACCACATTTAGGCTCAACAAATAATTTACAATTATGAGCACTATTACTTTGTTAATAATGGAACTGGTTTGTAATCATCTTTTTCGTGGTTTTCATTCCATTCCTCCAACAATCTGTTTAATTCAGTTTTGGCTTCTTCTGCATTGGTACCGGTAGATGACGACGTCATCATCATAGATCGATGAATGAATTTATCAATGATCCAGATTTGAGAAAGTCAAATAATAGCATTACCAACACTTGATAACACAGGAAACATTAATCCAAGACCATCCAGCTTTTCTACATACAGTATATACTCATAGATGGACAAGAGCAAAACGTCAGCTTCGTTAACCACTATTTTGTTACCACAGTTACGTGCCCCTGTTAACATTAATTCATCAAAAACTAAATTCGTTAAATTGCTTATTTTGACTTAAAACGGCATTTTATTTTTAATAAAAGCTTAAAATTCTTTAATATCAATGTTTGCGTGAGCATTTAAGCAATTCTTCTGCTCACAACAGAGTTGGGCAGGGAGCCAGAGTAGAGCAGGATATCCAGGCATATTTCGCATATCCGGATTCATTTTTTGAAAAAAAAAGGAGTCGGATTGAAGAGTTTTGAAACACTTCAGTGAAAATTTTCAACATACTTTTTATTTAATCTTACACTAAGTGTTGCAGCAAACGTATTTCGTATCGACAGACCATGGACAGGCTATGGCAATTTGCAATTCTTTTAGAAGTTATACCACAGTGCATCGATGTATTACTAACAGCAAAACCAAAGTAAAGGTGCATGCATTAGAATTAGATTGTAGTAAAGGTACATCATGAGAAGCAGGAACCAGTACCCGCATAAGCTACCAGAACTGGGAATGTGTAGCTTGGTGGGTTGTGACTAGTGATAGGTAGTGTAGGTACTGCTTATTTTTGTAATTATACTGGTAGCTTACTACTGTTGCTTTTCTACTAACCATTTATTTCTGCAGCTGTAAAACAGTAAAATTGTTTTTTCAAAATGAATTCTATCTGTCAGATTAAACATTTATTGCAAATTAGAAAAGTTGAGGAAAAAGAGGTGACTGGCAGAAAAAAGTGAACCAGTCTGTGTTTTCTGTTTTTAACTATTTTAGTAAGATTCGGTAAGCGCTGCTGTAATTGATAGTGGTAAAGAGCATAGTTGAAACATCACAAAAGTTTTGTTCCATTGTAAGAACGGAACCTTTCAACAGTTTAATTCTTTACTTTATAACCTTTGCTTTTGATTGATGTTGATAAAATCATCCCCCATAAATATCAGTACGCGACTTTTCGGCTTGACCGATTTGACGTGAGATGACTCAGTGTGGCCGACTCGTTGTTTGGACGACTCGACGTTGGGACGTCTTGACGTTGAGACGTCTCAACGTTGAGATGATTTGGCATGCAAAGGAGTGATTTGTGAGCGGACGTAATTATCGCGTTTCACTTTAGAATGTGCAAAAAGACATAATCATCACGTTTTGGAAGTGCTAAAAGTAAACAATAAACGACTTTACATCTATGGCTTTATGAAAGTTTCGCGAGATATTATTTTAATGAAGTTCAAAATTGTTTGACGTAAGTGCAACCAAAAAGTGGTGAGAAAATCGTTTACAACCTTTAGTACTTGATTTCGTTTTAAAACATGAAATACAATTGCGTGTTTAACAAGCAATTAACAAGTGCTGTGACTGCACTTTGATTTTCATTTTTTGATTAATATGCAGCAAAAAATGTGATTAACTGAACGTAAAAAAGATTAAACAAACACAAGAAATTTTTGTTGACAAAAAATATATATACCCACGTAAACGTCTAGGCCTCGGCTTGGTCGGCTGTGGTTTACTGAAGTAAACTAAATTGGAAGCAAAATGCTTGAATATTATGCAAGCAGCCCTACGTGGCATACAATTTTAATTGCCAACACATGGTTTCTCACCTACCAAGCATAAGAGTGACAGAGCTGCACCTATGATCAATTGATGTTCAAGTCTTCTTCTACCACATTTCAAAAAAAACTCAAGAATTGACATTTTATGATTGCAAAGAATGTTTCAATCCAAACCAGGAATTGTTTCTTGACTACATCTTCAAGAGCTTTTTAACGCAAAAAGTGAGCAGCTGCAATGCCGTTTATATGAAATACTAAATTCTGGCTCAGTAATTGCTAGATAAAGTTTTGCTGAATTAATTATTCAGCAAAATTAATTAATCGATTATTTGAACCGATGGACAAGAAATTCTAATTCCATTAATATATTAATTACTTCTCTCAAATACGCTTCCTGCTGTGACTTTTCGAGCAAAATACAAGACGCAATTACAGTTTAACAAATGATTGTAGTGATTGCAAAATATGCTTTGCAATTTGCATAGTTGCAATACTTTGTACAGTCGCATTGCCTAATTATTCATCGCATAATTATTTAGCTCATGACTACAACATTCGACTATAGAGCTTAGGCCTATTCGCTATACAATCTCGTAGTTGATGACTTGTTCTATTGGATGACTTTGTATTATCCGCTTTAGTTTAATGGTTTGTTTTCATGATTACAATTTACTGCTCTTGCATAACAGACAGGAAATAAGCTTATATATTTATGGATTCTGATTCTTCCAAAAAGACGGTTCAAAAAGATAGTTCAAAGACTTAAGGCAAATGCACTCCCTTGTTTGTTCAATGTTGTTTGCTGTATCTCAATAAACCGACAAAGAAACCGTCACACACTTTTGGAGTCAGATCGCGTCCTACATTTGGTGACTCTGACGTGATTGCGACATTTGGTGACCCCAACGTGATCTTCATTAGGTGACCCCGACGTGATGAACACGCAACCTTCTGATTTAAACCTGAACATTTTTAATTGGATTATTACAATTTCTTTGTATCGGTTTGTATTCAAAACTTAAAATTATAATTACAATTATCTGTACATTAAAAACTGTGACCAATTTCATTCATTTACAATTGTGATTGATCCAACTCCAGTGTCTATATTGCATAGCAATATTTATTCAATTGATGTTTAGTGTTGCATGTGATGGTGTACTTATGAGTTATTTTTCATAGATAGTGTTGCATTTGATACTGGTACTGTACTGAATGAGTTATTTTTTAGGAAGTGGCTATGTAACATTTGTCTCTTTGGTTTATTTTAATACTTTGTCATGCTCTTGTAGAACCGGGAAAGTGCAAAGGGATAATAAAAGAAACCAAGCGCTTATTTGTATGAGCCCATACAAATAGTCACTGCCTATTTCTTATTTTCCATAATTCTTTGTTTTTTTTAGGCACATAGGTTGATGATAATGAATTTTATTGTTTAGCTCAGTGGTTCTCAAACTTGTCGGAAGTATCGAACCCAACAAGTGTCATGCAAGCATACATCGAACCCTTAATTATAACCAGGAGCGGATCCAGAAAATTTTAGAGGGGGATGCAGTTTTGAATTAGGCTGAATCTTAAATGAGTGCAAAGACGTTAGACGTCTAAACCGGAAAAAAGCATAAGCTCTTTGAAAATGTTTCACGTCAGGGGCGTATTCAGAATATTCTTAAGGCGGTGGAGGGTGGCATAAAATTTTTACATTTTTTAAGCGTATTTTTTTTCTGGAAAGTTAATTTGAAGCAAATTGAGGAACAAAAATATGGCTCTAGGGGGGTCCGGGGGTATGCTTCCCGGAAAGTTTTCAAAAATTTAGACACTGTAATGGTCATTTTAGCGCTTTTCAAACAATTTTTACGGCAAATTCTGTTTAATTTTTTTGCCTCTAACTCTAAGTCCTTCATCAAATATGATACATTTTGTTCGCACATTTTTGATTTATGCGTGCTTAAGGCGTAAAGATCATTGTTATCAAATAGGTTTGAAATTATGGAAAAATTGTATTCATCAAAAACAGCGTTGAAAGAGTATGGTGGAGGGATGCATCATTCCATGCAGAGATAGTCATTTACTACAACTGTATGCCTTTTTGCAAAAACTTGTTCTGATCTTAGCTGAACCCCTGCTACAGCCTCACCTAACTCAGTTTAAGAACCACTGGTTTAGCTTCTAGTTGTTTGTAAAAATAATGTAAAAGTTCGCATATAACAGTATAATTCAAGACTTGAAAGAAAATTCCTACAATCTGACAATTGCCCTCATATTTTCAAGTTTGTTGAAAACAGGTTTTGGAGCAGATCTGGATTCTTAAGTTTGTCGATTAGACTAGCAGGTTTTGGAGTGGATCCGGTGTCTTAACTCTTCAGACTTGAAGTGGATTCGAAGTTGATTTTTTGTGACTATGCTCAACTCTGGCTCACAGCAGAATGTTTTGTTTTTATCTGGCTTTTTGACCACGTTGGTCATACTTTGCAAGTTTATTGATGTCAAATTTAACCAACAATAAGAGAAATACCTGCAAGCATTTACAAAAATTTAACAGAAGTTACAGCTGCCGCAAAATGACTTGAGACCTATAGCAAATTTTGCATTCTTAGGCATGCTATAAAGCCCAAGCTTATGACTTTTTTTCATACAATTGTAATTCATTACTAACAATAGGTCAGTGTGGAAATGGTAGAACAAATATGATGTTGCACCATAGAGCAGGACAGCACTGTTTCGGGCTATCAGCCCTCATCAGCTGCACTCAGGTAAAAAATACAATCATTCTTCAAAATGCTTGACCTTGCCAAAACACTCTTCCGGATATACTTGCGCCAGTGTATACTTTCCATTCAGCAGGTTAGGAAAGATGTCGTTTTATTGAATGGGAAGTCACAACAGCTTCCATATATCCGGAAGAGTGTTTTGGCAAGGTCAAGCATTTTGAAGAATGATTGTATTTTTTACCTGAGTGCAGCTGATGAGGGCTGATAGCCCGAAACAGCGCTGTTCTGCTCTATGGTGCAACATCATATTTGTTCTACCATTTCCACACTGACTTATTGTTATTAATGAATTACAATTGTATAAAAAAAAGTCATAAGCTTGGGCTTTATAGCATGCATAAGAATGCAAAATTTGCTATAGGTCTCTATTTTGCTGCAGCTGTTTCAAGCACCAATGAAAGTCAATTTAGTCTTTTGCTTTCTAGTCTACAGCTCTGAGATCCTATGGACGAATTCTCTCCTAGATATAAGAGTGGCTATTAAATACTGCGATATTATTATTAGTCTGTTAATTTCAAAAAGAAATTTAACGAATTAATTACTGGTAGTTACTGAAAAAGTTAGCATGGTTATAAACAAAATTGTGCCCAGTGCCCATCTCTGCACCTAGTGGTTTACACCAAATAAATTTTGAGAGTACCGATGTATCTTAACTATATCGTAACAGTAGACCAAAACATCCTCTTTCCTGCACTATGCAAGTGATTGACCTGTTGACTAGAACAGGGATGGGTAAACCCTGGCATGCGTGCTGAACTTTGCAAGCAAGCGAGGCCATAGAAACGAGTTAACAATAAAGCAGCAGCAGAAGCCTCACTGACCAACATACGACCCTTTTTATTCCTTTTATACAGTATAGGACATCTGAGGACGTAAAGGCCTATTTTTTTTGGAACTGTTGGTTGGCACACGAAAAAATTTGGCTATTTTGGTACCCAGACCTAAAAAGGTTGTCTCATCCCTGGACTAGAAAATAACAGTACTGGTACTGCTTTGAATAATTTGCAAGACAGATAGAATATTAGTTTGTAAGACTGTTAGTGACTCAACACAAATGAAATCTATTTGGCTCAGTACGGTACCGTACTTTGGCCTGACCAATTAACAAATACCGATAGGCTAAGCTGCAAATTACGATACCAGAAGAGCACCCAAACCTAAGAACCAGTTAACCACCTTAAACAAATTAGCCCTAATCCAGAATCAACTTTTGAGGGCTTGCGACATGGCAACAAATGATTTTTTTCTTGCACCATGTTTGTTTTAGATTAGGCCTATGTTACCGGTACTGTACAAGCGTAGGCTACTGTATAGCACTAGCAGTAGGCTAGGCAAAATCCAGTACAGTATCTCTCAAGCCTATACTCAAGCAACGAAATCTTCACAGCACAATGACTTGAGTTCCAGCAAATTCTGGTTCAATCACTCCGGTTTACTTTACACAGGCTCATGCCATCTACGCTTTTGTTCAATGTTTATGGTCATGCATGCTTGCTGCTGGCGCAACGACTCCGCAACTGAACGGATACTCAAAAATATGGAACAACCTTTGAATCCGTAAAATTAGTTTGTTTTTTTTTTGGAATTTTTGAGCTAGCGCGGGCTGTTAGGAGTAGTAGTATGTAGTAGTTTATTGACACCAATGTTCCCTCTAATTTTTTGTAGTTTGTGTGCGCAGAAACTTTGGCGAGTGCGCACTTTTTTAGAAATGACTAACGTTTGTGCAACAACCCATGAATAAAAAAAAAAGGTCATCACATCCGCAGATGTCCAATTTTTCGTTCATCAACCCCGCACCCCTGGGTAAGAAGCCCTGTTTTAGCAAGTCCAAACACAATTTTTCCCAACTTGCCAACCGAGAACATTGCTTCATCATGATATGTTTGTGCGCAGTAAATTTATGCGTGTGCGCAGTCTCTGAAAGCCGTGTGCGCGCGCACACGCGCACAGCTTAGAGGGAACACTGATTGACACTCAAAAAAATTAAAAACAAACATACCTTGGGTTGTGCATCCATGCAAAGTTATTCTTAACTTGCATGTTTCAACGTTTTACGTTTTTGTGCATATTCCTTTTTCTGAGCCATTTTATTTTCATGCGTTATTTTGATTGGGTATTGTTGGTGGTCAGAAATAAAAGTTGTGATTGATTGATTGCAGGGCCAGCGCCAAGGGGAGACCAGGGGGGCTTGGCCCCCAATCGACATGCTTGGCCCCCCAATTAACAAGCTTTCTCTTTGGTCAGCGACATGGCCTAGCGGTACCGCGCGCAGGTGACAGATCCTACGTGACGGGTTCGATTCGCGGCTGGAGCCGATCGCATTTGACATATGTAACGGGTGGCTGCTGACTCGAAGAGCGCAAGCTCACTTCGCAGTCTTCCTCAATTACTGTTGAATTTTCAGTTCAATGAAAATTTTCAGTTCTTTTGAAGACAGTGGCTTTTATTGTGCTTAATTTCAAACTTTGCCCCCCCTCCCCCCCCTGATAAACGCTTGGCCCCCCTAAGTTGACTGCTCTGGCGCCGGCTCTGATTGATTGACAACAGTAAATCTAAGAGGCAAGGAGCACCAAATAACCCTAGGGTTTTTTAGACTAGGTATACCTTCAGAATCAGTGGTCTAAAAAGTAGTCAACGAATCTTAATTAAGTAAAAGTATAGTTAAGGGCCAAAATTACTTGAAATCGAGTAGAAAGTACTGGGTGTTAAAACTAATCAAGCACAGGTAAAAAGTACCGTCACGTTGGAGCTAATTAAGTGAATAGAAACTTTTGCGAAAACAACGCCAAAAGCAAAGCTTTGGCAAAACATAACTAGTGCACTTCAAAAAAGAACGGCGCCAAGGGGGGCCTGGCCCCCCAATCAACATGCTTGGCCCTCCCAATCAACAAACTTATTCTTTTGAAGACGGCGGATTTTGTGCTTAATTTTAAACTTTGGCCTCCCCTGATAAACCCTTGGCTCTCCTTAAGTCGACAGCTCTGCCGCCCCTTAGGTCGACAGCTCTGTCCTTAAGTCGACAGCTCTGCTCAACCCTTGGCTCCCCGTAAGTCGCCAGCTCTGCAGTTCTGCCTCTGCCAGATTCAAATTTTAACAAACGTTTTGCTCAAGCTAAACTATAGTAGCCTAATTAAGATTATTTAGCACATTAATTAAACGAAATTGAAAAAGCAAAGTGTCTTATATTCTGCAAAACGCAAGCCCAATGTCCAGCTCGTCCAGGCCGAACAAATGAAAAAAACAATTGGTGAAATCACAAAATTAAACAATCCTCTACAAGAAAGAACAATATCAAATGGTAGTGCAGCCAAATATATTTTTAAACATGATTTCGTCATTTGCACAAAGCATTCTTTAATTGTAATTACTAATTATACTTACCATTTTCCAAGCCCGTAGCCAAAAACTGAGCTCAGGGGGGGCGTTTTTTTACAGGGAGGGGGCAAAATTTTTTCCTCAAAAAATCTTCATTGTACTCGCCGTATTACGCCGAAGCGTGTACCGGTAACGAGTTGCGGGGCCCATCTCTGCGGCTTAGCGCCTGGGTAACACATCTCCGAAGAAACGTCGCAACGGTGGCGAGTCGTTGGCGGCACTGTACCAATTTGACCGTCTTGGTAATCGAATCCCAGACTTCCCGCACCGATAGCGTGCGCTTAGCAACTGAGCTAACGTCCGCTCCCTAAAATACCTACTTAAAAAACAGTCCAGCATCTATCTAAGCTTGTAAAATTAAATTTTTTTGTTATGTAAGGGCCAGTGGCGCGCCCAGAATTTAGCAAAGATGGGGGGGGGCACAACCGGGGGTGAAACCCCCAGTCGCCGGAGGCTAAGGGAGTCTGGGGGAGTAACCCCCAGCCGCCAACGAATTTTTACGATTTTCACATTAAAAAAAACATTCATTTTAACACACTTTTTTATCAAAAAAGGCTTGCAGTGAGTGCAGTCATTATCTAGGGCGTTGGAAGGTGGAGGCTGAGGGGGGTTGAAATTTTTTTCCTCTTCAGGCCCCTCTTTCAAAAATTCATAACTACAGTCAGGGTTGGGAAAAATCGATTGTAATCGATATTCGATATCGATATTCTTTACTTTTTGTTCATCGAATGCATTGGAGCCTTTACTTTTTTGAATGAGTATCGAATATGGCCTTGTCTTTACTTTTTTTCGGCTTAAATCTATATTTGATAATCGATTTTTTTCGTCGAGGTTATTTTATCTTACTTTAGTAAATTTAAAACGCTTGTCGGTAGGCTATGTCATTCCTTTTTTGCTGATATAATTTTTTTGAGCCAAAACCCCGACTAAAAATAAAAGTAAAACAGAGTTGCTAGAACAAAGTCGTTTCGCATCTACGGTCGCACCCGCATGCAATGTCCGGTGCTTGTCTTTAAGCTACCCCGTGACCGTGAGCAAATTCCAGAAAAAGCTTAGCGCATACGGCTAAATGCTCAATTGGTTAGGCTCTACGTAGCTAGGCTTTGTATTGCGTTATGGAAGCAAAGTTAGCAGTTTAGTGGTAGTGTTGGTATATAAGTACCGGGAATTTTACTGCTTTATTGGTGGCCTACCGAAATAGTGATCAGCTGGTAGCCTGCTATATTTTGGTTTTCTAAAAAACAATCAGACGCCTACCCAGTACCCGGTTTCTCTAATTATGGAATAGTATGCCATACTATTCCATAATGAGTATCGAACACTCTAATTATAAAATAGCATAGAATAGTATGGCATAGCATGGAATAGTATGGTATAGTATGGAATAGTATGGCAGGATTGGGCGATAGGACGTTTGGGGCACTAGAGTAAAGGGGCCCATATAAAGAGTTAAATTTGGGGTGAATGGCAGTGTTGGGGAGACTCGAGTCAGTGACTCGACTCGAAGCGCTACAAAAAATGACTTGCCTTGACTCGAGTCGTTGCACAAAACGACTCGGACTCGATTCGAGACTCGACTTTAGTGACTCGACTCGGGACTCGACCATTACGACTCGGACTCGAGTCGCGACTCGAACCACTTGCTGACAATCTAATTATTTTCCTACTGAAACCGGGTGAAGACCGAAAAGAAAAGGTCTTCGCGTCTGCAGAGCTACTGTTTTCCTACTGAAATCGGGTGAGGACCAAAAAAAAAGGTCTCCACGTCCGCAGAGCCAGTTTGGGAACCCCTGGCCTAGTACTTTCGTGGCTATTCGAGACTCGGGACTCGACTCGAGTCTGTATGTACACTGACTCGACTTGACTCGAGTCTGTAGAGCAAATTGCCTTGACTTGACTCGAGTCATTGCACGAAAAGACTCGGACTCGACATCATTGACTCGAGACTTGACTTCCAGCGACTCGTTCTCAACACTGGTGAATGGCCCTCAGGGTAAATGTGCCTCAGGCCTACTTTAGGGCAAAAGGACCTCAGGACGGTAGAAGCAATAAATAGGCCCTAGGAATAGGGTGTTAATTTAGGGCACTGGGGCATATCCTATGCATAAATGGGGCTCTACGACCAATGGGCCTCAGGGCATTTGAAGCAATAGGGTATCTGAGGCTCACCATGTTTTGGTACCTGGGACAAACGGCTCTTAGGACGGTTGGGACGAAAGGGCCGTTTGAAACTCTGGGGCATATGGCCTATATGGGATTCAGCACATTTGAAGTGCCATGCACATTTACTATGCCATACTATATTCCATACTATGCCATACTATTCCATACTATGCCATACTATTCCATAAATAGAGACAACCCCCAGTACCGGTACCAGAAGTAACGTAGACGGAAACTCAAGGTTGATATGAGTTGCTACCAGTGCATAAAGCTCAGCAGTGAGACCGCTTGACTATTGAATTTATCAATAAAATTGCTTTACAAACTACAGTTTTTGTTCGATCTGTCATTGTACCGGGAGGCCTGCGCTCTATAACAACTCAGTTCTTGAAGTTGACAGACAGACAGTTTGTTTTTATTTTCCGTTGACAAAAGCACACGACTAACTGAAAAAATGAAACTCACACAAAAACAATAACGGAGAGGAGATCGCGAAGTGACGCAAAGTCTTCAAGTCGAGCGACCACCTAAACGCAACTGAGCAGTGTTTAGCTTTCATATGAGTAGGCAGAAAAATCTGCTACACAATTTGTTAAAGTCAACAGAAAGCGGATTAACTATCAGATAAATATACGATCAATTTACTTGTATTTTTGAATTAAAAAGTGTTTGTATTTATCAACGAATTTTCTTTTTGGTAATTTTCGAAACGATAGAGGGATAGAATTCCATACAATTGTTCCTTGGTATTTGATTGAATTCTGAGTTTTAGAAGACTTAAACAAAGGAGTTTTCAGGTTTCCTTTAGTTTTAGATCTGGTATTTCTATTGGAGATAATCTTAAGATCTGCAAAATAGTTTATTAAAGAGGGTGGCAAAGATTGAGAAACCAAGCTGTGCATAAATTTTGCCAGTTCAAGTTTGTACATATCTTCAACCTTCAAAATCTCATATCTTTGGTACAAAGGTGTTGCACTCTCACTCCAACCGACCCCACTAATAGCTCTCATTGCTTTGTTTTGAAGAACTTTTAATTTTGAAAGATATGTTTTAAATGTAGATCCCCAAATTATAATGCCATAAGATAAATGCGAATGGATCAGTGAATAGTAAACACACAGTAGAGCAGAAGATGGTAGAAAATTTTTTAATTTGTAAAGAATACCTACACCACGAGAAATCTTGGATTCAATAAAAGAAATATGATGCTTAAAATCAAGACGTCGATCAATATAAATTCCCAAATACTTAACCAAGTCTGTAATATTTATTGCAAGGTTATCAAAAGGTATGCTTGGGAATGAAAGAAGGCTCGTATTGCGGAAGGAGGGAATAAGTGAAATAACATTCGATTTAGATGCGTTCAAAGTTAATTTGTTTGAATCCAACCAAGATTTGAGATTTTGTAGTTCAGATTTGGAATTTAGGTGTAAATTTTTAGGATTAAAATCAGATAAGAGAAGACACGTATCATCCGCAAAAAGGTGTGTTGTCGAGAAATCAAGGGCATTCTGTATATCATTAACATATAATATAAAAAGAAGAGGACCCAAAACGGAGCTTTGAGGTACACCCATTTTGACAATGGACGTGTAGGAAACTTCATTTTTAATGTGGACAGCTTGCTGTCTATTTGATAAGTAGCTTTTAAACATATCATTGCATATACCACGAATTCCATAAAATTCTAATTTTTTCAAGAGAATACGATGATTTACGGTGTCAAAAGCTTTAGTAAGATCAATAGTAATAAAGTTAGTAAATTTCTTGTCTGAAATATTATCATAACACCTAGTTACAACATCAAGGATGGCAAGAATGGTATTACGATTTTTCCGAAACCCGTATTGGCGGTCATATAAAATATTATATTTATTTAAGAAACATAGCAATCTTGATACTAATAACTTTTCAAGGATTTTTGAAATTGAACTTAAGACAGAGATGGGCCTGTAATTGTTAACTTTAGATTTATCACCTGATTTGTGAATAGGAATAACTTTAGTAACTTTCAACACATCAGGAAAAATTCCAAATTTGAAGCAAGCTTCAAACAATGTCATCAGATAAGGGGAAATATAATTCGCCGAGATTTTTAAAAAGAAAGTTGATATGCCATCTACTCCTGCCGATTTTTTATTTTTTAAGTTTTGAATAGTATTATAAATTTCATTAGTTGTTGGTGCAAAAAAGGCCATAGAGTTGGAATTTTTTTTGTTTAAGAAGGAATTAAAATTGAAATTAGAATTAATATGCTGAGCTAATTTTTCACCAATTTCTGAAAAATGTTTATTGAAAGCATCAGCTATATCTTTTGAAGATGTATAACATTTAGAATTACTTTCAATGCAAGTAGGCACATCATTATTTTTTTTGGAAGAAATAATCTCATGTAAAATTTGCCAAGTTGTATGAGAGGTATTGTTTCCATTTGCGAGTCTTTCTTTGTAGTACAAGCGCTTAGCAACATTTTTTAGTTTGGTTAATAAATTCGAGTACTTCTTGTAATAAGTAATGGACGAAGAATTACCTGACAGGAAATGAGATTTATAAAGTTTTTGCTTTTTGCGAATAGAGGTGAAGACACCCCTCGTTATCCATGGTTTACTCAAAAAGAGAGTTGATATGCCATCCATGGTTTACTCAAAAAGTTGAGCAAAAAGTAATAGCCGAAGCTGGTCTTGCAAGCACGTCCGGAGTGTGGGAGGGGGGCAACAAAAAAGTTGTTAAGGGGAGTTCTCCGAAAACGTTGTTAAAAGACATCATCTAAAATAAAGTCACACACACTCGGCGTGTACTACAGTCAAGTGCTCAATGTATGGAAACAAGTTAGTCTAAAAATTTTGGAAAGCAAAATATTTTGGGGGCGTGTAGCCCTTGGGGACAGGTGTGCGGTGTGCAAGGGTTATGGTATCACTACAAGCTTTGAGCCAGCCTGTAGGGCTCATGACTTTTTTATTTGCAGCGAAGTCCAAAATTTGGCGTTAAAAATAATAAAGCAGCATTAAAGTGCAAAATAGCATATAACATCATATTTTGTACACCTTCCTCGTTTGAATAAATGTTTTTTCACGCCTGGTTTCTACTTGTATAAACACAAGCTTATTTACCCTTCTATAGATTTTAAAGATCTCCACATAGCCTTAGAACTCCCAAGTCAATTTTTATAAGCACATCAATCAGCAGATAGATAACCAAACGTATAGTTGCTGATATTGATAAATGTTGAAGACAATCAAGACTGTGCGCAAAGCGCTAACCCAGTTCCAAACTAGTGCAACATTTAATGCGAAATTGACAAATTGTAAGTAAGTTACTCGTATAGTAGAAACATGTTTTACTCAGCATGAAAGGCTTGCAAGCCCGGTGAACTACTGGGACCATAAGCAATGATTAGAAAGAACATGGCCCAGAAGAGCAGTGCACTCATAGGGTATGGGGCGAAGACCCGAAAAATTTTATCACTTAGCGTACCAAACTGCATTTAAATTAAAAGAAAACACTATCCGGGTCCATCATGTGCGATTCTGATTAAAGCCCAAAATGTCACTGCTGTGGTTTAAATGTTTAACCATCCGTTTGGTTAAAATGTTTTATCAGCATCATTGCTTTTGTCATTTCAATTATTTGGCGCTAATGTTCGCAATAATATATTCATTTCGTAAACCTGTCCCAGCAAAACTATCGTATTTCTCTTTTCATCTTAAGTATGGACAAAAGCAAATTGCAAAGCCAAAATGGAAGAGTCGCCAGAGAGTTGAGAAACTAGCATCTGACAAAATTTGTGATTCTGGCGAGTACCAGTAACTTTGCTTGCAAAAGTGCATTTGGTGTCAACACTAGGTTTGCAGTAGGCTACTTCGAAAAAGCTAAAATCACTCAGTATAATATCGATATCGATTACAATATTCTTTATTCTTTATTTTTTTAAACTACCATCGAAATCGATTATTTCTTTACTTTTTGGTGAACTATCGAATATCGATTATTTCTTTACTTTTTTGAGTATCGATTCCCAACCCTGACTACAGTACACCCTATTTCACTTCAACGACAACTTATAGCGTCACTTGTTATTCGTTTCTTTTCTTCATTGATACCATCAATCCAACGTACTAACTTTAGCAACTTCCTGACAATAGTGAACAAAATCGCCAAAACTCTTGGATTTATTGGTAACCTCGCGTACAAAGCTCTTAGAGTTTTAGAGCTTTATTATGATGTCACACTTAATTTTTCTCCAATTTTTATAGAAACTTCTGGGTAAATAACAGCGAAACAACAAAATATCAAACTAAAATACAATAGACCTTGCTAGCTTATTCTAGGAGCAGTAGCGTAGCGAAATATTTCAAAAGGAAGGGTAGGGGGGCGCATAATTTCCACATTTTTTTCAAGCGTATTTTTTTCGGCAGAACAAATTTGAAGCTGATTGAGAAACAAGAAAAGCTCTGCGAAGGTCCGGGGGCATGCTTCCTCGGAAAAATATTGAAAGTTTACATGCTGCGAGTGGCTATTTTAGTGCTTTTTGAATAATTTTCAGGCAAATTTTGTATAAATTTTTGACCCTAATTCCAAGTTCTTCGCCAAATTACCATCCTTTAGCGAGCTCGTACAGCGCATTGATGGCTTTCTCCTGATAGGAGGATAAATGCGCAACTGAATACAAAAAAATATGATACATTTTGTTTGCACATTTTCGATTATGCGTGCGTAAGGCCTATCGTTATCGAAGAAGTTCGAAACTACAGAAAAATTGTATACATCAAAAACATTTTTGAAAATGGCTGGTAGGAGGATGCATACCCCTCATCCTACCCCCCAGTGGCGGCGCCAAGGGGAGGAATGGGGGGACTAGTCCCCCTCACTTCTGCTTAAGCCCATTTTTGTAAATCATGCAAATCTGTTTAGTTTTTGGGGGGGGGTAAGGGGGGGGACAGAGGTGGACCCCCTTCTGGTCTCTTTTTTTTCCCATCTTTAAAACACGACAAATATTTTAAGAAGTCACTAGATAGAGTGTCCAGGGAACCCAGAAGTAGGGGAAGGTGGGGTTATTTTGTGCATGGGGCTAGTTCGGCCCAACCACTTCGAGTTTTATTTTTGCAGCATCATGTGACCTGCAGCAGTCAACGCAGTCTTCTCTTTCAATCGCGATATTGGTTAGGTAGCAAAATCAAGTAGTCTTTGTTGAACTTCATACTCACGAATTTTAACAAAAAGGTAAAATCAGACGAGACAAAATCGTAAGGTTTCGTGCAAACATAGTTGCAATTTAAGCTGAAGTCTAACATTGATACTAGTCAGGCACATATAAAAAACTCGCAGACAAGATGAATTTAAAAAAAAATCAAGTTGTGTAGGAAGAGTTTGCCATTTGCTGGTTTTGCTGAGGGTGGGATTAATGCGGACACATGTAACAAACCATTCGAAATAGCCAGAGGTGGGCACAATTTCGTTAATAACGAAGCTAACTTTTTCATCAATTAGTTAATTCGTTAAATTTCTTTTTAAAATTAACAGACTAAATTAACTTACGTTAGTGCTTGATAACTTCCGTTTAATTTTTGTAAACGCTTATTTCTCTTATTGTTGGTTAAGTTTGACATCGATAAACTAGCAAAATACGACCAATGAGGTCAAAAAGCGAGATAAAAACAACAAAACATATTGTTTGTGAGCAGAAAAATTGCTTAAATGCTTACGCAAACGTTGATATCAAAAAATCACAAGCTTTTTTTAAAAAGAAACGCCGTTTTACGTCAAAATTAACGATTTAACAAATTTAATTAACTTCCGTTAATTGGAGCTGAATTTAACGAATTACGTTAACGGAGGTACATAACTGTATTAACGAAGCTGTGGTTAACGAAGCTAACGTTTTGCATTAACTTGCCCATCTATGGAAATAGCATGAGAAGATATTGTTTTCAAATTTAAAAATGATTTTAAATCAAATATGAAAATAGTTTTAGCACGTGAAAATGTTGTTTTCTTATTGCTAGTGCCACAAATTACTGAGTCTTCTCGACGTCCATTTTTACGTTTTTTACTTGAATTTTGAACAATAGAACTTTAATTTTTCCTAACTATTGGGATCATGCTTAGTCTCTTTTTTTCATTCGGTTAGTTTCATTAGAATTCTTTGTTGTAAACTTTTGAAACTGTGTATGTGAATTTAACTGAAACGATCTGTTTTTTCTATCACTGGAAATTGATGCAGAGCGCTTTTTCATTGATGCAGAGCGCTTTTTCATCGCAATAAATTTGCCTTTTTTTAAATGTCCGAGATTACCCCACTGCTTGTCCGGACCTACCCCATTATTGGGGCAAGTTCGGACGTGCTAGACCTTCTTGCATTTTTGTAAGTAATGGCCTAATGCTTGGAGCTATTACAACCACGAACAATTTCATATTGAAGTCAAAGGGCTATCTACAATTTTGTACAAAGAGTTGGTAATTCCACATTTTTAATCTTGCTCTGGAGCCACAAAAGTAAATTTTGTCCGAATTAACCCCACCTTTCGCTGTATAATTTGACCACAGGATACTACTTTTTGACCGTTACGCTTCTCATATCCTGCCAGTGCCATTGTTTTTTAAATATTTTCAGGATTATTCAATTTTTGTTTTCATTTTTTACCGCGATATTGTAATAATACACCATGTGTTTCACTAAATTTGGTCTATTTGCAGGGTAGGCCTAGACTGTTTTTTTTAATAGCCTACTTTGAAGTACAGTAGTGCACTGTTCTACAGAACCGGGCTACTAGGCACAATAACCGAAGGCAAAGGCAAAGTCAATTTCTGAACAATTATGCTTGCTAGTATCCTATTTTTACTTCATAATAAGTCCCCATTTCGACAAAAAATCCTCCTTTATATACGCCAAAATGCACTGAATTAATTCTAAAATTTCGAAATTTTCTGGGGGAGGCTCCCCAGACCTTGAAAGAGTTTACATTTTTACAAATTTTTGTCACTTGGTTTGTCCCCCCCACTTATTTCTAGCTGGTGCCGCCCCTGCTACCCCCCTGGATCCGCCACTAGCCATAAGCTACAGAAACCATCAAAAGAGTCTGGCATATTTCAGTCACTTGGCACCATTAGTTTTGTTTTTTATTCAAATACAGAGTCAAAAGGGGGGGGGGGGGGAGGGGCATGACACAATGCTCTTTTTTTCCTACATACGCTCCTGCCTAGGAGCCTGAGGAAAGCTTGAGCTCATCAAGCTGTCTCCAAGCGACTTTTACTGAAGTAGAGTGCATGATACGCATGACGTCTGTTGCGTTAACAAGGTGGGGGTCTGGGGGGGGGGGGCAAACCCCCCAGGCGTTGGTATGGTAACTCAAATTTCAGCCCCCCCCCCCCTACTTAAAAGTAGCCTAACTTCTAACGCCACTGGTCATTATGGACAATGCAAAAATATTTTCGCAGGTTTTGTCTAAAAGCAGAAGCTTGGCTAAAACAAGTGAAAAGAGGTTGCAACCATTATTAGTTTGAGAAATTATAAACTGAAAGTTAGGTGTTAGCACCTTATTACAGGGCAAAAGGGGGGGGGGGGCATGGCACCGTGGTCTTCTCTTGCGTGCGCCGATGGTAAGTCCTAACTAAATTATTACCGATTAATACGAAGTTGGACTTGGGAAACAATGGCAGGTTGGCGTAGTGGTAACGATATCGCTTTCGGTGCGGGAGGTTTGGGTTCCATTCCCGTGCCGGTAACATCAGACACAAAGTCGCCAACGGCTCGCCACCGCTGCGATGTTTTTTGGAGTTCGGAGCTATGTCTTTAAAGGCTTAAAATCTTTAAAGGCTGCCAAGCACAAGCAGCCTTTAAAGATTTTATTCAAATATTTCACAATGTCATAAATAAAAATGCACCAATGAAAATTTTAAGTCGCAAAGAGAAGCACTTTAGGCAAAAGCCTTGGATAACCCGTGCAATAAAAAAATTTATAAAAACAAAAAATAAGCTCTATCGGCTTAAATTAAAAAATCCAAACAATGCCACATTTGCTCGAGATTATAAAATATGCAGAAACAAGTTAACTCATGTTTAAAGAGCCTGCTAAAAGGCTATATTACAATCAATTAATACAAGAAAACATGCATAATTCCCAAAAAATTTGCAAAACAACTAATGAAATCTTGAACAAAGTACGTAAAAGGAATAACTTATGTATAAATCAAATTCTTGACAAAAAGGGTGCGATACACACAGATCCAACTGCAATTAGCAACACATTTAGTAATTATTTTGCAGAAGTAGGACCATCCATTGCTAAAGACATCCCTCCTGCAAAAAGTAATTACATTAGCCTAATAATATCACAAGTACACCATGCTTTTTCTACTTAAGCCCAATTACAGAAGAAGTAATACTTTATCATATAAGAAACTTAGACAGTGGAAAATGTACCGGTATAAATAAGATTCCAATAAAGTTTATTAAAATTGCCTTAGTTGTTATCACACCTATATTAACTAATTTATACAACGACTGCATATCTAAAGGGATTTTCCCCGATATCTTAAAAATTTCCCAAATAACTCCAATCTACAAAAAGGGGCCGAAGAGTATGTGTTGCAATTATCGTCCAATTTCCTAGCTTTCACCTTTTAGCAAAATTTTGTAGAAATGTCTATACAGCCAACTTATCAACTACGTAAATAAAAAAAATCTAATAACAAGTAGTCAGTATGGTTTTAGATCAAAATACTCGTGCTCTATGGCTGTATCCAAAATCAGTAGTGAAATTATAAAAAGTGTAGCTGATAGGAAAATAACATGTTCAGTATTTTTTGACCTTGCCAAGGCATTTGATACTGTTGATCATGAAATTTTGTTTAAAAAAATGGAATTGTATGGAATTCGTGGAATAACACTTCAGTTGTTTGAGTTTAATAGTTATTTGAGCTATCGAAAAATGTTTGCGCCTGTTAATGGTATATCATCAAAGATGAATGACGTGACTTGTGGAATCCCACAAGGATCTACATTAGGTCCTCTCTTGTTCACATTATATGTCAATGATCTACAGTCTGTAACAAAATTCAACGTAAATTTATTTGCAGATGACACAAACTTAACTATGTCTCATTATAAAGATAAAGAGCTGCAAAATAATGTGAATAATGAATTAGAAAATATTTGTGATTGGATGAGATGTAACAAATTATCAATAAACTTTTTCTAAAACTGAATATCTACTAATCACAAGAACAAAAATTAAAAGTTCATTTGAAATAAAGATAAATAATCACGTCATTAAACAAAACAGTTGTTCAAAATATCTAGGCATCTACATAGATGATAAGTTAACGTGGGAAAAACAAGTAATCAATGTATGGTTCTAAAATAGCACGCGGTTGCTGGGCCTTGGCGAGGTTAAAAAACTATGTCAATCAGAAAACCCTGCTTAATGTATATTATGCAATGATCCAAAGCCATACACAATATTGCATATAACATGGGGCGCTGCTTCCAAAACTACATTAAATTCCTTAATAAAATTACAAAAACGAGCTGTTCGATTAATCACTGATAGTAGGTACAATGCACATTCAACACCTTTGTTCAAATCCTTGAATTTATTAAAAATAGATCACATCCATGAACTCGAAGTTAGCAAACATATATGTATCAAGTCAATTCAAAACAATTCTGCAATATGCAGGGGTAAATCCATCTGCATACATTGCATTAAAATCAATGCACAGGCCTACCTACAACACAAGAAAACGAGTAAATGAAAATTACTTTTCAAAGAGAACTAAATCTAAATTTGGCAGAACAAATATTGAAATACTTGGACCAAAATACTGAACAAGTGTCCCAAGTAATCTGAAAAATTGCTCCTTACGAACATTTGCAAAACTGTACAAAAAACACATAATTACGCAGTAGCCTACTAAATTCAAATTCCTGTTCTGCAAAAGGCAAAAATTTAAAATTTCCAATCTATTGCAGCTTCCTCAATAGGTGAATTCTATATATACTGAGTATGTGTGTGTGTTATTTATTTAATAATTTTTTTATTGTTTTTTTTTTTTAATTTTAGTTTCTTTTGTGTGTATCTAGTCAAACAATTTGTTTTGAGTTAAACCAAATTTTAAAGATGTTGCGAAGGTGGTGGTTGACTTAGATGACCTCATGGTCTTTTCACTAACACCTTGTCAAGTCAATGACTTCATTAATTGGTTTTACGCATAAAATGTGATGGTGCTTGACAAATAAACTTGTTAAAATTGTTGTTGTCAAACTTGTGTCGCCCAGGCGCTAAGCTGCGGAGATAGGCCCCGCAACTCGTTGCATGCTTGGGCGTGATACGGCGAGTATAATGAAGGTTTGATTTTGATTTGCAACAAATGTATGAGAAAAGCTAAAATGTTTTACGCTGAGAGATTACAATTGGCCGCTAGTACGTTGAAAAATCACAACAAAACTACAACGAAATTGCTTTAAAAAAACGTCACTCTTTAACCGTTTACAATAGAGGCAATCGTGTGTTTTCTGCCTAATCTTTGGACAAATTCATCCAAATCAATTTTCTTCGTTCTTAATTTCTCAAAAGCAAGTAGTAGGCTACAAGATTGCGCTGCCGCCCGCGAGTCAGTGAACGCTGGCTGTGAAGAGTGTCAATAGGCGACAAAGCAAAAAAACTGCACTCATAAATTGCGACACAGCACCCAAAAGTGGCTGCAGCAAGTTTAATTATACACATCAGAAAAGGCACGCTGTTGTTCGTGAAGTTTATGCAGCAGCAGCAAATCAAATCAATTTGTTTCCATGACGCAAAAGCGCAGGGGGAAGCGGTGAAAGACCAAATGGAAGCGGTGAAAGACCAAATAACCGATCAGATGGCCGAGTGATATAGAGCGTCTGATCCTGGGTCGGTAGACTTGGGGTTTGATTCCGAGTCGGGTCAAACCAATGACATTGAAATTGGTATTCACAGCTTCCCAGCTTGACGTTCAGCATTTAAAAGACAGTGTGGAGAGCAAGCCGGCAAGTTTACTTGTTGTGCCGTTGGGAAAGGCACTTAACGGGATTCCCCCATCTTGGTGTGGTAGACAGATGGCCGGCAACTCCTAAGCGAGCTCGTACAGCGCATTGATCGCTTTCTCGTGATAGGAGGATAAATATGACAATAATAATTAAAACCTCAGTCTACCGCACCCAAATGTATATTATGTTACGTTTCACAAATGCAAAATGTTACTCTCCCTCCATTTACTTTGTAGACCACCAAGTGGGAGAGGAATATGAACCCCAATGAAGTTAGGGTCCGCCAACTCCACACTCGCTTTAATTACTCTAGTCTCGCTCTTCCGGTTGTGCGAGAGTGGACCTTTATGACACAGCGGCTTTTACTTGAATAGACTCACATTTATAGAACTATATGGGTTTGCCCGTGCACATTTTTAGCACTGTATCGTTGGTAATTAGATAAAAAGCAAGAAAAGAAGCCTATGTCTGACCGGGGGGCCAAAATTTTGAAAGGGGGGGCTGGCCCCCTTAAGCAGTTGGCTACGTGTTGCTTATACCTTATTAAACTAAGTAAGTAGGCCTTCCAGTTACCGAGTAATACTACTTCAGTAAAACTGCTTCGTTATTTTGCACCATTGTTCGGAATGATTGACCTTCATTCTGAAGAATGAAGTAATTAATGTAGGCCTACCGGCTGCATGATTAGGGCCAATAGCCCGAAACAGCCCTGTTCCGCTCAGTGGTTCATTCGTTCAGTTAGTTTCAGTGTCGCTGCCTTGCAGATCTTGTGGGCAGCGCTTTTTATTTACTTTTGAACAAACAAAATCAATTAAGTGGTACGAAGAAAAGTAGAGCACCTACGTGGTAGCCGATACTTCGACTTGCGTATTTGCACCAAGTAACTTGAAGCACTCGCGCGACTTCCTGATCTCCTGAAGTGCGATAATCTAGCGCTCAGGCTCGTTGGGAATTTAAACCCAGCATTTTGAAACATTCGGTTTGTGAATTCATGCACTGTTTCGAAGAGATCTTGGTTCTTTTGTCGCTCTTGATAACAGTATTAGCAGAATGAATTCTGATGCTACCATTAGCTTATTGCCTAATTGAGTTTCGAACCCAAACAATTTTGCTTTTTATCGGTTGCTTTGCAAAGCACCTTGCGATTGTTTTCTTGAATGCCGCGCTAAGTGACGTAGCTTACGTCACAACCTCTGTCTGTTTCGTAGCCTACGTTATTTTACGTACGAATAATCGCATTGTGTGTACATACATCTTTAATGTTATGGAAATTCTCCTCTCCGATGGAATTTAGGCTCTCAAATTGTAAATCTAGTAATCTACTACTGGGCTTATGTCTATACGCTCTCTGCATCTGCTGAAGTAATTGCACTCAAGCTAGTATTCGGCTAAGCAGAATACCATCACCAAAAGCAAGAGCAAACTTGCATTATTCTGTTTTCTTGTTTTATTATCAACAATACACAACAATCGTCAACAATAATTAAGCAATTCTAAGGCGCAATATTGCCAATAAGAAAAATGGAAAGGAAATAGAAGCTCCATATTAATCTGATGCATTTACCTGTAGCTTACAACAAACAAATTGAGCTCAAGCTATTTGTATGAAACGGCTACGTTGAATAAAGGAGCCTCAAGGTCAAGGTGAATTGGTTTGAAATATACCAAACAATATTAAATAGAACAAGTCATTATCAATGATGCTGACAGGAAGTTCAGCACCAAAGGCTATTCGCACTCTGCAGCAATAAACCCACAAAGCTTGATTTCGATGCTCATTACTGTTTTCTTTGGATTTAAAACAACTCTTCCATTGCCTTTGCATATAGCATTTAGTTTATCCTTTTTTAAGCATTTTTCAGATAATATCAACTTTATAAACATTAAAACTGAAACAAAACAAAAAAAATAAGAAGACACACAAATAAAATAAACGACATAAAGATGTTCTTTGGTGATAGATTACTTGCCAGGCTTGTCCATGGGACATATTTTTCTGTCCCATCCCATCCCATGGGATTCCCATCAAAATACAATTCAATAAATTTTATTAAATTTATGAAAATTTACACCATCTAAGATTTTTTCTCTTCTCATTTCTAAGATTAATTGAAAATTTTCAGCAAAAACACGGAACTTTAAGATTACACCATTTTTCCAGTAATTGGTGTCCAAGTACACCATCTGGCAACTATGGTGCAAAGCACCACTACCTTGCAACAACAATGCTAAGGGAAAATCTTTTATAAAGAAAAAAGTGGACTAAAAAGAATTTTTTAAAGCAAAAAAGTATAAAACCTAAAGTTAGGTATGACATTATCAAGACGCTGTCACATGGCGACTGTCCCATCCCATGGGACATTTCCCATCCCATGGGACATTTCCCATCCCATGGGACATGGGACATTTCCCATGGGATTCCCATGGGAATCCCATTCCCATGGACAAGCCTGTTACTTGCAAAACAAAAATCAAAACTATATGTAAGTTACACTTAACAATGGATTAGTTTTTGCTATTTTGTTTGACCGGTCACCATGAGTAAGGATTTCTTGAACAGTAACAAAATTGTCTAAAATCATTCGCTTGTGTTTTTGTTTGCTTTGCTTCTTTTGACTCAGTTCAACAATTTCACCATCAGCAGAATTGTGTTCATTTAGCGCCTCCATGCGGCTTCGTATCATCAGCTCACGTCTCTGCTTTTTTTCGCGCGCCACACGTAAGTGACGTTTACGTTCGTCACGTGTCCAGCGACGTCCAAGTTTCATTTCCGTAAAATCGTCGTCTGTTGTGAGACCGTTTCGTTCGGCAAGTAGGCGTTTTTCTCGTTGGCGGAGTAACCGGTCACGAACCGGTCGTTTAGTGATATAACGCGTTCCGTCTTTGCTAACTCGCACTTTCCACTCCATGCGAACATCATTCTCGGTCGGAGATTGTGCATCAGAGCAAGAGGCTGAACGTTGGATGTTAGGGTGAGTCAAGTTGGGGCGGACGTGCTCTGAATACCGTCGTGTTTTAGGGAGTGATAAATTCACATTGTTAGAGTCTTTGGTTGAAAAGTTTGCTGGTCCAGTAGATAAAGGATTTTGGGTGAAGGAAGGAATAGGTTTGTTAGGTTCTAGGGCTGCGTTTTCTCGGGCAAAACTGTCATTTGTCTCTTCGTTAACTTTCCATTTAACGCGTTTTTTAACACAACGGTTTCCATCATTTTTATCTGATTTTGAATAATGCTGACGGCGACTTCTGGCTGCAGCGGCAGTCGCTTTCCATAAGTTTTTTGTCGACGCTGTGAGAGAATGCGCCATGAAGCTTGTTGCTTCGTGAGGAGGATGAAGAATTCGGGGGAGCGGAACAGGGTGCGGAGATGACGGAGCTAATTTAGGAGTAAACGCGGACTTAAACTCGATTCGTGCATCTTCGAATCCTTCCGAGTCGCTCGCTTCGTTGTGAGTCAAATAACACGCAGGACCTTCACCGTCACTGTTTGCGTCACTACTATACGTCATTGTGACGTGATAATGACGCGGCGCGCTCTTGCCTTTGGAGTTTCCCTTATCATTAACTTGGGATTTTTCGGAAGTAGAACTTCGAAAACTTTCGCCTGTGTTGTAAGCTGAGGATGAGTTATCTGTGGCGTCCCCAGGATTCGAACTTCCAGTGCCTATTTTGGTAGCAGGGATAGGCATCATAGCTGGATGTATATTGCGGGCATCGGATGAAATTTGAAGTTGTCGCATTTTTTCAACATATTCTTGATGAGCAATATGAACCCATGGACTAGTGACGTCATTCAAGTTATCGTCCAGCTCATCAATAGAAGATAAACGAGCGCGAAAAACATCTTTTTTACCATCAGTCACAGAAATATTGTCGACGGCGTCGGTGAGGGCACGAAGGTTGTGGTTTTCTCGAACAAAAGGTTCAGGGGCGAGTTTAACTGAAGCGTGCAAATCGAGACTTGATGGCAAAAGCTTTGAACACGATTCGCGCTTTTTGAAGTCATATTCCTGCAGAACAGAGATAACTTTAGTTATAAAAACAAATTTAAGTTATAAGTCCAAAAATTCTCGTAACTGGACGTTTCGACAAAGTAAAATATCTGTCATCATCAGCACTGTAAGTCTACCATGCAGCTTCACATGAAGTTGTACAGATTTTACTGTACAAGTACGTAATGTTTCAGTCAGCACAGCCGTACCTGAGGTTGAATGGATGTGAACTCCTCTGTCAATATATGTGACCCTTGACCTACTGGCGTATATGACTGGATGGAAGCACAAGCTTCAGCATCAATTGAACTTCTTATATCTTTTTCCAAAGTATCCTGAAAAAATAGCAAAACTGCAGTAGACTTGAAGGTCAAAACGTTCAACAACGAATAATAAAGAGGAAAAACAAAAGCGCACTAAATCTCAAAACTGGACGTGTCGACAACATAGATTGAGCTGTAAGTTTTGCACTGCTTTGCTTACACTGCTGATGATGACAGCTGAATCTATGTTGTCGAAACGTCCAGTTTTGACTGCGGCTTCGCTTTTCCTCCTGAGCTATTTTCGTCCCATGCTTGTTGAATACTAAATTGTCTGAAAAGCGAATCTATCTTCTACTTTGCGCGAGTAAAACTCAGAAAAAAACACTTTTAAAAGACGATATGAGCAAAGTAGTGTCCAGTATCTTTGAGCGTGCGTTCCATAACGCAATCTCAGAATGACAGAAAAAAAATTAACGCATTACGTAATGGCACATCAGCATTAAACCTAAAGATGAGGTCATAATAAGTCACTTTTAACATATCACACAAGTTCTCAACAAAGAAAATATTTTATCAATAAAGCTTGTCAATCATGTTCAAGCACCATGTTGAGACAATGGGGAACGAACACAGTTTGCTTGTTAAATAGCCCGGAAAAATGCAAGTTTCAATGCGGGAATGTCGGCAATTACTTGCGGGCAAAAATGAGCCAATCAACCGTGCACATCAAAAGGATTAGCAAACTCAATGAGGCCTTACACTATTTTAAGCCAAGTTAAATGAAACAAAACAAGCAAATTACAACTTCAAGTTAAAACAGTAAATCCAAAGCAAAAAAATAATTTCGGCAGTATCACTGGATGCTTTCGATAGCACTTCAAAAATAATCAAAACTAAAACTAAGCAAAGACTTAACTTAATTAGTTACAGCATACTACAGTCCCACTTTATTAAGCTAGCCAAAGCGAAATATATCGTTTAACCACCGTTTGATTACAAAACAACAATAAACTTAATTTGCAGCGAACAGAAAAGGTTCTGGTTTCTAAACCAATAACATCTATGCAATAATAGATTTAATTAAGTTCAAATTGCACAGTGGGCGGTAAAACTGGAAAGTTTAGTATTAAGTAGATTGATGTACGTGTGTTGTACAAGGGCGTATTCGGGCGTTTTCATCTGATTATCGAAACTTATGCTATAAATCATCTGCTGTATATGGACTAGTTTATTACCTGAAGGGTGCTGTCCAAAGTGTGTCCAATTCCACTATCTTTGGCAGATTGGTTGCAACTACTCGATCTCTTCGACAAATTACTTTCAGCAGTGACACTTGAATTGCAGCTAATCTACACAAGAAGATATTTGATTACAAATCCGATTTAATGAGGGTTTCGTATCGCTCTGCCTTTTCGCAGTGCCGCATTTAACAAATTGTCAACCAGATGTCTTCAAAAACACCTGTTCTTACTCGAAAACCAATTGTAACGCATTTCAATGACAGTACACTGTACAGCCCTATTCCTTGCGGCAATAAGTTTTTGAGTAAGCAAATTAATTCCATCTATGCTTTGAAAACACACAAAGAAAATCGTGAGCTGAGGTAGTTAGCTGGCAATTAAGACCCTGGAATGTTGCACCTGCAAAACGTCGACGTGCTTAGTTTATTTTCTTGGGTTGCCCATTCAAATATTAATAAATAAAAACAAGAAAGAGTCATTCCATCAAGGTGAACAAACTCGTAAAGTTTAACGGTGAACAAGTCAAACAAATCAAGTCAAAATATTAAGAGTATGCTATAACAAAGCCGGTTCAAGATAATTTCGCAGTGATTACACTCTTTACGATGCAGAAACTAATGCCAACTATGCTGGCACATCACAAGCAAAAGCCTTCAAAATATGCAGGCAATAGCCTTGTTCATTATTAACTACTAATATGCAAGCATTTGTGCTTATTCTGTGAGCTGGCCGTGTAATTTTTGTTCGAAAGTACGAATTTAAGGAACTAGCACCATATAAAAACAATAAGTGCACGTGCATAGGGGTAGCCCACGGAAAGTCTAAGGGGCGGATACATTAGAAAAGGCCAATCATCACAAATATCACGGTACTTTATCAAAATGTCAGCGACATGACCTAGCGGTACCGCATGCAGGTGACAGATCCTCCGTGACCGGTTCAATTTACGGCTGGAGCCGATCGCATTTGACGTATATATCGGGTGGCTGCTGACTCGAAGAGCGCAAGCTCACTTCGCCTTCAACTACTGTTGATTTATCAGTTCGATACAATTTGAAATAACCTCAATAATAAGCATACTGTACACCTCAGTTGGGTTTGTCGAAAAGGGAAGGTGCCCCGGTGGCAACAACTCGTACACGTGCAAATATATTTTTTTATAAGATTCAATTTGTAACACACTACTTTAGAATGTTTATATCTACATACACTGTGCATGGTTTCAAGTAAGCAATTTCATTTGTGGTGTGCAAATGCGATTATTCGCAAGTGACGGTGCTGCTGTCACTTCAAGTTAATACATGAAAGGTAAAAACACTGTGCGGTCATGATTTGCAAAGAATGAAAGTTTCCAATTCGACATTCTAAAACTATTTTTTCTCGGAGATTAGTCGTTTTGTTTGCAAAAATGCTTATGATATTAGCAGGGCCAAACGTACTCAATAAAGCTTTGTAGAATTACAATGTGTTATGGTGGATAAAGCAAGATTTTTGATGAAAAATTTCACAGTCAAATTCATAACTTCAGTCATTAAAAAGTGATTAACCAACCTGTTCTGAGGTTATCTCTGGGTAATCAGTGTCCACTGTTTCTATTCTGGTCTCGTTTAATGGAGACAAGCCTCTTTGGGTCGTCACATAGGCTTCTTCCATTCCTTGCGAATAGGTGGTGACGTCACGTAATATGTCATCATTACGAAATGCAAAGTGTTCGTTGTCACCAAGTTCGTGGGAATCCTCCTCCTGGAATGACAAAGTTTTCTTTACTTTGGAAGTCAAAAAACTGATCCAATTTTCAAAAATTTTACTTGATGAATTAACTAACACAAATCAAACTCACAGTAATAGGAAAAGCTTTTGTACTTTCTTCTTGGACCAAAATTTTAAACTGACAAATTAATCGTGTGGAAGGCTTCAATTGAGATGCATTGAAATTGCGGAGAGTTATTACATCTTTCACTAAGCTATTAGGAGTTAATCTAGTGTGTCAAGCTGCGCCAAAATTTTGACAAATTGAATGTCGTGGTTTAGTAGAAGCGGTTCGTGGACCTTGATCTTAAAACCAACTTCGCCAAGAATGTTTCTGCAGATCGCTACGCTACAACTCGCCTACAAGTCGCTTCGACGACGTCGGTAGCTTAGAACTACCTTTTCTATTATTGACTAACTTGTCAAGACAGGATCTGATTGGGTTCTGCCTAACCGCTTCGTTTATTGCCCCGAAATGACGTCATTTTCAAATCTGGGGTAATGTAGGCTTGTGTACATAAAACCAAACGTTGTCTTATGATAACATTTTGTCAACCAATATTTGCTTACACTCTTTGTTGTACTTGATTAGTCGATGAAATCTTTACGCTTTGGTGAACACTACTGCTTTTCGCTTTGAGCTTACGATATCAAAAGGAATTTAATTAATGAGTCTTCTTTAACAGTTTACTCAGACTTTACACAGAGTCTGTTTCCGAACGATAAGGTTTGATTTGAAGCGACTTCTGTTTCCGCAAATCAACAAACTTCATCAATAAAATTTTGACGGATTTCCAGACGGACCTTTACGGTTTATGTGATCAAGCTGCTCTGATGCAGGATTCAGTTTCCGGAGTTTCAACAACAGTCTTTTGTTCATTAGAGTCTCAAGGGGCGTTTGTTTCCGTTTTAGCTAAACAGCCAAGACGAATAGGATTTAAAAGTCGGAAAACGCCGAGAATTATTATTAATATGCTCGTCTTGTTTGAGGATTAAAACATTTTTCGTATTCATATCTTAACTTTCAGACGCAAGAGTTAGAGTGTAATCTTAACGGGAAATTATCAACTAAGAAGCTACTTTGAAGATTTTCTTATTCGAGAAGAAATAACAAAAGTGTGTGTTCGTGTTTCTAGCTACTAGAAAAATTGTGCCTTAATTTGGTAAACCATGTTTAGCCCCCCTCCCCCAGCATTTCAAATGCATTTGCCCCGGTAACTAGCAATACCGTATGTAAATCTACTAATAAGGATCATTGTTTTTAAAGCAATATTTTTTGACAGTCAACTAAGACTAAGTCACGTGACAGCATCTGTGTGATGGAGTCCAAACTTTGTTTATTCAAAACAATAAAAACAAATAGTTGGTGTTTGCAAAAAGTGTAAACATTGTCAGTAATCTCACAAAAAGCTAATAAAACTGCTGTTGGGTTGTTTAACTAAAAAGGTGAATAGTTGGAGGGTTAAAACAAACAAATGTAAAACAAAGAACGAATAAAAACAACCCAAACTGCTTACCGGTGAAAAACGAGGACGACCAAGCAAAAACGTCACAACAGCAGCGCAATTTTTCAACATGTAACAAGCGTCAGCGGTGGAATATACAGAGTTGCCGTCGATCTAAAAAAGAGCAGTAATTGGTCAAAGGGAATCTTGCTAGCAACTGATCAGTGAGTGAAACCTTCATTAAAAGTTTCTGAACTGAAAAACAATTTCTAAACCCGTTTATAACATTCAACGTCACTTAAAAGTCGGTTTGAAATCTTTTATTTACCAGTGATTGTTCGTCTGCATTATATTGAGCGTGAAAGCTCATGCAGATCCAACAGTTTTGTGACTAACGTTTATAAACATATGGGAAAAATTGGAGAACAAAGAACGACAAGAGATGAAACAGCACCTGAACTAATTTTAACAAAAATGAGTAAATTTTGACGGGGCAAGGTCACATATAGAAGTTATCGATAAATCAACTATGACTAGGTTGACCAAACGCATAAACAATCTGAAGATATGACAGCCAAATGACTTATCGACATGCAGATTTGACTTGAATAAAACGACAAGGGCCTTAAAAAGGCTGCTGGTTTAAATCATACGTCAAATTTAACACATAAATGAGATTTTTACTCGGATTAAAAATCTTGACTTTATTTCATCACAGATGGTATAAATTTTGGTTAAAACAATAAAAATAAACGATTATTGGCCCGAAAACATGGCATTGGCAACGTTTGTTTACACTATAAGTGGGTCAGGCGCAAGATGGATTAATGGTGAGCTCGCAATAAATAAAACATGGCAAATGAGATATTAGCCAAGGAACATGCGGCAGTTTTCTTTCAACAATAATGTCACCGACAATCTAACAAATACAGAGACCTAAGGAACGTATAGAATTTCATGTGTTTACTATAAACAAACTTTTTATATTGCAAAGAATCATAAATAATATCGTATTTTGATTGACAACTTAAAATAAACAATAAACGAAGACAGAAAGTAGAGAATAAATTATCGTAGAAATTGTAAGAAGATGCAAGAAAAAATAAAACAATCAAATCTTCATTACACTCGCGTTATTACGCCGAAGCGGGTAAGGAGTGGCTCCGCTGTTTGGCGTCTGAGCAATGCAAGGAAGTGATTGTAAAACTTCGATGTTACAAATAATTGTTGTTCTGCACATGGAGTTGGCCGAGTGCTTGCCGCATTGGGCTCCGAGGCTAGCTTTGTGGGTTCAATACCTAGCTGGGTTATCTTCCACGATGTGTGTGTTTCACTAATATACCACCTAGCTTTCACGTAAAAATAAAAAAGCGATATTGTACAAAACAAAGGCAGCAAAAACAAATCACTTTCAACAGAAAGCTGAAAAGTTGGAGCTAAAAGCAATCAAAACCACTTAAATTTGTGCAATTTTTTGGTCTGCAAAAAGCTAATCAAGTAGATTGGTAAAAATAGCACGAACAGTGCATTACCATTTGACATACTTATACGGCTTACAACGAAGTATTTAATAAGGTAAAGCTAATCTGTTTTCACACAAAGAGGATTGGATTTTCATCATTATGGCGAACACATTGTACTAAATTGACAAGCTGATTAACATAGACTAAAGGATTTTTGTGGTTCACTGAATGAATTAAGATTAATGCGGACATCGGCAAAAGACAACAAAAACGCTCAGATGCACAAAAGATGAAACGTCTCACAGCATTCTATAGTTGGCTGAGAAAAAACAAAAACTAGCATCGGTACGTAACTACGTACGTTCTCTACCGCAAAGTGCAAACACATTGGCAGCAACATTTTTTTCGAATTTACCTTCAAGATTTGGTCTCCCTCAAAGATTTTTTGTGAATCAGCTGCAACTGTATTCGGAGCAACCTGAAAAATTAAAACTGATTTAGACGGCAGCAGTTTGAAGGGTGCAATTTTAATGTTTATACAGCGTTTCCCAAACTATGGGTCGCGACCCACCGGTGCGTCACAAAAGAAATCTTGGTGGGTTATGAGAAGTTACAGAAATCTCGAAATACAAGTAAATTGCCACTTTCAAATTCTTTACGTCTACAGTAAAACTTCAAATTGAAATTAAGATAAAGCAATTACGGAAAGTAAAAAGAAACAAGCTCATCCTTCTTACTAGCCTTTCTGAAAAGTCAATGTAAAAAAATTCCTCCAAAGGGTTTGCATAAGCTGTGGTAATAAATAGTGGGTCCCAACTCTGAAAAGTCTGGGAGCCTAGCTTAGCCTAGCCAAGAATTGAACCCCTGACGAAGAATCTGTAACTTAATTGGGAGCCACCTATATGCATGCCAACCTGTTTTCAATTACTCGCTAAAAGACACAACATTCATTTTTGAAAAAATGAGAACAACACAATTACAAAACAATTTCAAACAATGGCAGGCTGATATTTCTGGAAACAACCGAAGCATTAAAAGTGTCGTTTCAGATTTAAGGTATATAAGCCTGTGCTCTTACAATTTACGACACGATCAAGCTCGATAAGCGCAAACACACTTTGGGTTACAGAGGTGTTTAGGCTGCAAGGTGGTCCCTTTTGTATCTTCGATAGCCTGTACTTGAAGTTTAAACATCTTAAAACAGTTATATTTGTGGTAAGACTGCGATTACATGTGAAATTTGGACACAAGCAAAGCTTGTTAACAAGTATATCAAACTTCGTGTGTGTTCGTATTATATACCGTAAGCATAAAATGTTTAAACTATTGAGAAAGTTAAATTTACAAACATGTCAGCAGCGAAAACAGCATATTTGTTGCTGAAACATTCCGTAAACTCTGTGGAATGGAGACGAAATCATCCGCTTTCAATAACAGATCAAATTTCAAAATGTTTACGTTTGCTGGTAGATTAATTGTTTAAATAGTTTAATCAAAAGACACTTTAGATTTTGTACTATATAACTATTGTTTTACGAATTATCTTAAAGCAACGTTTTTCTTCAGGAATTTTGATATGTGAGAGTCATAATGACATCACTATAGCGTCGCGATTTAAAAAACGTCTAAACAGTCGCTTTCCGGTTACTTCGGACAACAGAATTTCTTTTAATTAACTCATATATTAAGTTTAGAATCTGCCACAGTCAAAAAAACTTTAAATTTAACCATAGTATGAAACCTAGGAACGTAATGTGATCTCGAAATCGTGCAGCTTACGCTTTTACTTTTGCATTTATCATATCTCAACTACTAAATAACACGGGTGGAAAGCGATGACATACGTTTTTGCTTTTTCTCATCTCTGGAGTACTTGAAGACAGAATTATGTGGGTAAACATTCAAATATCAACGGCAAAAAGACGAAAACATTTTTGTTTCTTAAAAATAAAAATTCTTAAAGCTTTTATCAGTTTCATTTGAAAAGTGAAAACAGCGAAAACTTCCGAACCCAAAGAGCATAATTCGAAATATGACACCCTAATGACGTCATAATCGTTAATATTGGCAGCAAACAATTCTAGCTTTTATGTTCTTCGTTAAATTTAACGTAACAACGAGCAGGTGCACAAAATTGTCAAATATATACTAAAAGAAGCCATGCGAAAAATAGAAATACAGCTTTCAAGTGGCCGCAATCGTATCTAGTTTCATTTCCAAACAATATTTTTGGTTTCTATTGCAAAGAAATATGTTTTAAACGTTCTTACATGACTAGCCATAAAAAAAGCTTATTTTGCACTAGGCGCGAAGATAATTTTGGTCACAAAAAAATAATTAACGAAGAAAAGGCCAATTGCAAAATATTTTCTGCAGCCCACCATGCTCTTGCACAGTGTCTATTGCTCTTTTACTAACAGAAGACAGGCTACAGGCATATAATTGCCACATTCTGTGAGTTTTGTTTCAATTGAATGTGTACAGAATGCTTAAAGCTAAAGTAGTGAGAATTGAGCCTGAATATTATGGACAAAAATATTGTGAAAGTTACAACCAACAAGTAAGCCGATTATAAAAAAAAACTTTCTCGTTTCCATCAAAAATCAGATAACAAATATCAGATAAATCAATGCGATACAAAAATCGTTATCAATTACACTTCAACCACAAGCAAAATCACTCCGATTCCGCGGTTTAACCTCTTCTAATAGAGCGTTTTAAGTTCTCCACATTTCATTGCTACAGCAGTAAAAAATGATCCAAAAAAACTTGTTAAAGAATGATGCTAATGGAACTTATGTTGCGAAATTGCAGTTCCTTTCATTACGAAAGCGAATTCGCAATTTCTGTTTAGGAAGGGGGGGGGTGTAATTTCATGATTCTAAGGCACGCAATAACGTAAACATCATAACTCAAAATATCATGCAAGCAGCACTTTACAGATTACAGCCCACGTTACAGATCTTACGAGACGGGTTCGATTCACGGCTGGAGCAGATCGTATTTCACATATATACCGGGTGGCTGCTGACTCAAAGAGTGCAAGCAAGCTCACTTCGTAGTCTCCCTCAATCTGTTGAATTTTCTATTCAATATGATTTCAAAATGACCCAAGTTATAACTTGAAGTAAAGGCTTCGTGAAGGGGGGGGGTCGCCCCCCTCTCTGGAATTATTATATCGGTCGGATATTGGGGGCAAACATGGTAACAAGTGAAGTGAAAACGTGGAAACACATCCTATCAGGAAACGGTGACGAAATGTTTTATTCAATAATTGTACAGATGTTAACCTTATTGCATTCAAATCAATTTCACAGTAGATATTACGCCATCTTGAAAACAGGTGTCATATTTAATAAAAATTAAATTTATTTATTTTGCGGTATATCTAAAGATAGGAAAGCTTTCGGTTTACGATGTATTATCAATGTACGCGATGGTTATTGTTATAGTTCACGGTAGATTAAGAAAAGCAACTGTTTTGACGAAGCTTGGGACTCAGCAGAGGAACAAAAAGCGATTGGTTTCCTCTCAAAACTTTGATTATAATTAAATTACGTACAATGAATTGTAGGCCCCTTAGTGCATGCGTTAATAAGGTCAATAGTAACGACCTAAGCAGCTTAACCATCGCGCAGTAACTTCAAATTTCCAACTGGCAAAAAAGATTTTAGGCGATTGATAGCAATGCGATACAAAAACATCACTGACAAACGCATAATTAAATCCTCTTCACAAAACAAGAAAGATTTCGCCCAACATGAGGTCTATAATAGATTTTTTAAAGTCGAACAGCAGGCTAACGTATTTTTCAAGCTCTTATTCCAGCTGTTTCAAGTTTGTGAAGGTATCCCCTAGAGAAGTAATTACTGTCTCGTGGTGATTAGCCTATCAGCCAACTGTAAAGAAAACAAGTAAAAAATTGTTCCAACTTTAGTAACTCAGCAAATCTTGGACTGACGCTTCATCGGAATTGAACACGTTAATCAAAACAGAGAACTATGGAATTGGTGTTGAGACAAATTGACGTCGCAACATCTCATCTTGGGGACAACTTAAACGAGCAGCTCAAACAAATGTATACAATATGGCTATTTTACCGTTAATTCACCGTGAATGTATTTCTCACTCTCAAGTACAGCTCCAATAAACTTTTTTAAGAGAAAGAACGCACTTTCAGTGAAATCCTCCGTACAACTGGTACGTAGTTTGTTCTCATTGGGAAAATGTGAGTTACGCTCCTTTTTCAAAGAAAAAATTACACCGCTAAGCATGAGGATCGAACTAAAAGTTGCAAATCTGTTTTAAAATCTATCTTGTACAACTGCGGTGCGTGATGCAGATTAGTGTGCAAAAAAGCAGCCTTTCCATATACTCACATGAGTTACGACGACTTTATTTTGATTGTTGCATGGGTCAAGTTCATCGAAAAGGGTGATTCCTAATTTCTCATTCTCAATTGAACGTTGAAGGACCACTTCCTATTAGAACACAAAACTGGATTCAGTAAAAAAAGTAATTTCATAGCAAGACCCTGATACACTACTGATGCAGTGGTGGGTCGTCTTGTAAAGTGTGTAGCTATGAAGTAGTGCTTGGGTTGCCAGTTACCACCGTAGACAAGTGTAAATATAAAAATACAAAGTTTAATGTGTATGGAAGCTTTTAAGGTAATATTAAATAAATTTAGTAGTAGATGTTATAACATCTTAATACCCGATTGAAATTTCGACTGCAATGCCTCTCACATAGTGGTGCTTAGGTTGTCAGTTGCCACCGTAGGCAAGCAAAAAATAATCCAAAGTTTAGGCTATATAGAAGCTGTAATGGTGATGTTAATCAAACTCAGAGGTAGATGCTATAACAAAAAAGCGTTTTTTTATCTGAACTTAAACCTCTGCTATATAGGGCTAAGTGTAGTTTCTCGCTCAAGTGACTCTAAAAAACTGAACTCTTTGCATTGGTTTTTGCGTTACTTGATCAAACGAAGTCACGACAGGCAAATATAAGAGTCGATAATGCGGAAATTAACTGCTTTCAACACCTCAGCTATGCTGGTGGTCTCAAGTTAATTATAAAAACAATGTCATGTACATCATAAACGACCCTAAAACAAGAAAAACTTGTAATATCAAAAGTTGAAATTGTTCAATATAAGTGACCAGCGACTCTTTGACCCAACTGTTTACATTTCAAAGTAATTGTGGAAAGAAATTAAAAGTGTGTTTCATGTTTTAATTTATGTTTCCTGCCACCATCAATGAATTATTCAAATCCAGTCTTGTTTAAGCGAGTTTTGTTGATGTTTCGTAATTTGTAAGGCCCTTTTTAAGCTTTCTGGAAGGGCTAAATCAACTTTCTGCAAACTAACTCATGCCTTTCTGTCTCCTTTGAATAAACAAAAAAAAAATTATTGAGTTACGACCAGTGTCAAATGCTTAATTAAATAGAAAACATACTGTAGGTTTATGCTCAAAAATTACAGTACTCTGTTTTTGCAAACAAAGAAGCAAAAATCACAGTAAAACCTTAGGAGGAAAGAAAATATTTCACACTGTACACCTCCGAAAATATCGTTTCAGAAAAAGACAGGAACTGATGTACACTTGGCGATTAAAAAAACTAACTCGATTGAACTTTCAAATTTTAAAAAAGTTTATTAAATTCTGTTAAAATCAAATCGAAAGTTGATGAAAAAATGAAAGGCAACGTCGTCACCTTCAAATGCTTGGTTTATCGTAGCGACATTACTTATGACATAGGCAAGAGGTAAGCACATTTTCACATAGTAAAGAACAGACTGTAACAACAAGATAGGCGCCGTGGGTTGTATGGGAATATGAGTTGTGAAAACCTGCCGACGGATAGGTATGTAGCATCGATTTAGGTTGCGCCCTGATGAAAATGGTTTGATGTAGAAAAATAAGCCTTGAAATCTACTTATAAACAATACAATCGCCCCGCCTTGCTTTGTTCCAATGTGTGAGGAAAAGGGCTGGACCTTTTGTGAAATTGACAAGCAGTTTGATGCCTTGAAAACCAAACAAGACACACAATGTAACAGAAGCTATCAAGCCGGGGGGAAGTAATAGTAACCGTTTTATATCTATTACAAGCTTAACGAAAAGTTGCTTTCTTCCATTTAAATATTACAATAGAAACACTATCTCAAAATATCCTATAATCCATCTACAATTTAAAACTATTGTTGGTTTCGTAATTAGAAAAAAATATTCGCATGACCTTCTGAGCACTGAACAAGATGTTTTGTGTAAAGAATTGGTAGATGAAGAAAAGATAACAGCGAAGAGAAAAGTGGAACATTTACTTTGAAGTTACCGATATTTTTAACATAATTTCAATTATCCAGTCCCAAATGTGATTTTTCAGAACTCAAACCAAACAAAAGCATCAACCACAGACGCCAGAATAATGCAAAATAATCTACTTCTTGCATAACTAAAAACAAGCACGATTTTGGGGTCAATAAGTTTTAAAAAAGCCACATGTTACAAAATTTTAACACTTACACGAACAAATTTAAGTGCGTATTATTTAACAATGAAATTGTACTTCCAAACCTAATTATTAAAAATGCATCATTGATTTGACTTTTCTCGAGTTTATAGCAGGACGAGTTTAAATATAGATGTAATGGATGTAGAACGGGTGTTACAAACAAAAATTGTCTCCCTTAACCATACGAAAAAATAACTTACTTCAAAATCAAGTACGTATGATTCATACGTAAGCTCTTCGTCATTTGAAGCGTCGTCATGTGGTTCAGCGTAAGCAAGATTATGATTATTTTGAAATCGGAGATACTCGCTGCAAACCAAAAAGTTGCAAGTAATGTTTTGGTGTTTTTGTGACCTTTCAAGGAGCTTTGATGAGATTGAGGGGTCAAGGGTCATTATAATCACGCATCTTAAATCTGAGACTTTATTTGCGATTCATTAAGTAGCACGAATAGTTTACAGTAATTTAGGGGTTTGTTGCATTAATATATGACACTGAAAGCTACGACTTGTCACCAAAAAATTGCGACCCTCATGAAATCCGTAAAAAATTATTTTGAAAGGCTTCATTTTCAACTTTTACGGATACCGCAGTAGTCTTCATAAAATTTTAAAATACTCACAAAAAAGTAAGGAAAAAGCACTGAAGGAAGAGGGGACCAAAAAATGTTGAAAACCACCAAGTAGAGACTACTGCATAACTACCTCAAAGTTAACAAATAAAGCGAAACTTAAGTAGTCTACTATATTACAGTAGGTACCTCATAATTAAAGATGACAATGGATTTGAAGGATCGGAGCAATGTTCCAGTAAATATTGACAAAAACAGTTGTTATTTATTATTGGGTGTTGGGAGTTTGGTTTTTTGGGTGGAGAGTGTTGAGTGTCGAGGGTAGGGTTGCTGTTGCGGCGCAGCACAACAGTGATGGGTTCTTGGGCACTTTCAAAAACTCTTGCAGCTTCCTCATGACTTGCCCCGGATAAATCGCTTCCATTCACCTGAAACAAAGATCTGCTTTAACATCGACGCATTTTCCACAAATTTTTTTTGCCCACACTGGCACATTGTCTTTTAGACCCCGATCGTATTTTGTTTAGTGTGTAAAACTAAACACAACAAACTTTTCAAACATTTTTTAAAACCCAAGCCACAATGTGAAAACAGTAAAATGGACACAAAACAACGTAAAAACACTTTCCTAAAAAGGCTCGAAGAATTATTTCTAGGCCGGTTAGCTCAGTTGGTTAAGCACACGCTTTCGGTGCAGGAGATCTGGGACTCGATTCTCGGGCAGGTCAAATCGGCACAGTGTCGCGGCTGTCGCCAACGGCTCGCCACCGTTGCGGCGTTTTTTCGCAGCGGAGATGCTCACGCGCTAAACCGCGGAGATACGCCCCGCCACACGTTACAAGTTTCAGCGTAATATATCGCGAGTATAATGAAAATTTGATTTTAGACCTAAGCCTCAGTATGACAAGTCAAATGGGCACAAAACAACGCAAAAACACTTTCATAAGAAAGATCAGCAAAGTATTTTCAATCCATATTATTGCTCGCCTGGCGAAGATTGTGCAACATACAATTGTTGCCGCGACTCAAGCGAGATCACTGACCGCAATCAGCAAGCAGGCACGTAGTGTCAATGTCCTAATTGAATATTCGTGTTTGCAATGTTTTAATAAGAACCATATGACGTCACGATCAAATAACTAATTTTGTGAAAGCGTAAGGTAAACTTTAGAACATGACTCAAAATTCTGTTTGTAATCGATTCATTCTTTCGTGTCGTTTCGTGCTAAACCTAATTATTGCGTAAACAACGGTCACGTCGGACCACCACAACCCAGGACAAAGTGAAAAGCAAACGTTTAGCGCCTTGCCCAAGGTCGCAACAACAGATCCAAACATGATGACCTCACGTTATGGGAATATCATAAATTTTCCAAAAAATATACCAGATATGCGACGGAAAGTTTTTTTTAAAAACTATTTAAATTACCACAAAGTTAATGCATAAAAACCAAAACAGTCAAGTCAAGTTTATGTTACCACAACACTAAAATAAAGAGCGCAGGTCGGAAACGGCGAAAGACCTTACGATCATGAGAGTCCGCCGCATCTAGGGTAGCACCTTACATCATTATACTAATATGCTTTTAAAAACTGACCAACAATTTGAACTGTGATTGAGGGAAGTTGCTGAGCAATTGAGCATACGCTCTTCGAGCAGCCACCCAAATTTGTGCCAAATGCAACCAGCTCCGATAGTGTATCGAATCCGCCACAATGAATCGGTAACCTACACGCGGTGCGGTTTAGCAATGACGCTTTAATTTCTGGCATGAAAACTGTTTTAACCAAATTGAAACTAACCAAACAATCAAAAAACATGCAAACGAATGTGCAGACCACTCAGTTCTGTCAATGTCAAGGTTTGATCGAAGATTTATGAGAGCTGAGAGTAATCAAAACACTTGTAACGCAGCCACTTGTACATTTGATCGATTATTATCACAACGCAATGCCCAACAATGCCGGTAATACGTCATTTTTGTGATAACCTAAAAACCTACGCAATCAAAACATTTAAAATATTTTATCTAGTACGTCTGAAGAGCATTACAGCTTTATGCAAAGTTTAAATGGTCCCGGTTCCTGACCATTCCTAAAAGTTATTTGACAAACTTTTCTTTTACCGAAACTGATGTTTTTTCGCATTTTACTGCAATGGTCGAATAGTCTTTTGTGTTTTTAGTACGCATAGAAATGTCGCTAACTTTTGACGGGAGAGCGAAAAAACAAGAGGCTAAAAAACTTTGGAAATACAGTAAAAGTTTCCGACCCCCTACTCCTTGAGTAGATTATTAAACTGATTCTTTAGTGATTTACAATGAGCAAAGGCAATTCTTCACAATTTACTCTGCCAGGGTTGTTCTATTTTTTTAAATATTTGGACAAACGATTCAAAACATTTGCAGTTTTATGAAAATCATACAAAACCGAAAGTGACTTGGCTTTGTTGAACTTAGTCATTTCTCACGCTATAGCTATGTCTCCGGTAGAAAAACTGAAAGCATTGAGAAGTAGAGGACGCAGCTCTCTGCATGTTTTCTTTTCTCGATTTTGGCGCCGTTGAGGACCCAAACTTCGGCGTCAGAACAGTTTATGTCGCCTACAGTCGCGAGAATAACTCAAGAGGTGCAAAAATACTTTAATCAAGTGCTTTCTGCTATATCGTAATTTTTTATTGGTTAAGCCTTGGCACGCACAAACTTCTGAATGATATAAAGCAAACCTTACAAAAATAACCAAAACACCATATTACGACAGTGCTGTTACATTGCTCGACTGTTGACCAAACAAAGGAGCGAACCAGGGGTGTCGTATTTCTTAGTTAATGCAAAACTCTTGTGTTAACCCAGGGTGACTTGACAGGGCTTTGACTCTTGTAAAAGTGAACAAGATTCTATTCATGTTTTACCGTTATTGCTTTTCGTTTCATGTCTATACTTGGATAACTATGTGCAAAAGTTGCTAAAGGATATGTTTATGCCTTCTCATGAGCTGTTAAAACAATCAGCTTGAAAAAAATTACCGTTTGAAGTTAACTACAAAAAGCATGCCCAGGCACATCACGCGATGGTGAACTAGCAGCCCAAAACACAACCTTTTTGACCCTTTCGTCCGGTCGCATTCAACCGCCCCAATTTCAACAATTTAACGATTATTGTCTCTATCATGACTTACTGCTTTGGTCTACGAGAAAAAGCAGACTTCCCTAGCAGTAGTTGAGGCAATGCTGCACAACTTGCAGCAATTGTTTACATGTTAAACAACCAAATACTTAACAAAACCTACCACCAATGATTTTAGAGCAAGGATCGTATACTAAAACCCCACATTTCTAAAAATACTCCAAAAATTGAATAAAGAAAACCAAAGCTGTAACAAAAAACTAGTGACAGAAAATCTGTATTCAAAACTTCCTCAAAATGATCCATAGATAAATTAAGTCTGTTTGGATCAAATACAAATTCAATGAACAAACTTGAGCAGCAGATTAGTCCAACAGTGATTAGCTAGGGTTTTAACTTCAGCTTACGTTACTTTAAAGCTTTCGAAAAGCTGCACCACAATCGTGCCGTAAAAATGTTTTAGCGTCCAGAAAAGCAGAAATAGCGAAACCAAACCCATAATTTAGTGCATTTCTAGGGTTAAAGTTTCACTTGAGCAACAAACAAAATCCGAAAGAATTAAGCAGGAAACAAAAATCTTTTTTTTTGTGTAAATTGTAAAGGTATCACTATACCTAGCTAGAAAACTCCAAGTTGAGTAAATGACTCGCCTTTGTTGAGTTAGATGGCACATGCCCTGTCCACATGTCCAATTATTGTGGGGTATAAGCCGACAGTTCTTGGTTTTATTGTCTGCATCATAATCAGTTTTTTGATGTCATGATCAAAAAGTTAAATATAATGGAGACGGAGTAAATGTAGCAACTTTTTAATACTTCATTCAAAAAGAAAATCAAATCTTCATTATGCTGGTCGTATTACGTCGAAGCGCGTAACGCGTGCCGGGGTTCCGCGGCTTAGCGCCTGGGCTGCACAGTTCCGAAGAAACGTCGCAACGGTGGCGACACTTGTGCCGATTTGACCAGCCTGGGAATCGAACCCCAAATCTCCCGCACCGATAGCGTGCGCTTAACAATTTTACTAACCGGCCGGTTAAATACTTCATTATTTTAGAAAATCTAACTACTTTATTAATTCTTTATAACTTTCTATTTGCGCAGGCATCCAATTGCTACCAGGCAGCCAGAACACAGAAGTTTGCCAAATATGAGAAAACATAAACTTAACAATTGTTTTGAATTTGCTTTAAGCGAACCGTGTCTTTCTCACAGACCTTCAGCAAACGCTTTCACTTTATTATGAGACTGCTAATGGATTTTTAATGAAAGAAAAGTGAAAATGTTGCAGAGGAAAATGCAAAATAAACAATTTGAGCAAACAGAAAGCCAAATATCGTCTTCATATGCTGGTTGAGTTGCTGAGTAAGTATTAATGAAAATCAAATACAGCGAAAGAATTACTTACACTAGGATGAAACTGTTTCATATCAGTTACCGTTAAAACTAACGTTGTTAGTGATGTAACAAATTGCTTGTTCAATAATTAAGTTTCAAACTTTTAACTTTTATCGCCACTGCTCATGGTTAAAAGCATAAGTGCTGACATAGAAGAAAATTATACTACCGTGCGGTTCCAAAACCGTTTTTATAATTCTTCCTGCTTGCCAGGAAAAAGGTAGATACGACCTCAGAGCAGACTCAGGATATTTTATAAAGTGCTAAAAATTGAAAAATGTCCTCCTTGTAGTTTTGGGTGCATGGAAATAGCGAAGTAGCAATATATACCTAAATATGCATTGACAAATATTTTGGAAGGGGAGCCCCCTTCTAGACGCGTCAATAACCCTTTAATTAAAACTTTCAGTGTTAAAAAAAACTCGCATGAGGTGGAACAAACAAATGTGGTTTATTTGAAGCAAGTCAAGCTGAATGTTGTTCCTATGAATCACTTTTACTTGTTAAACTGTTTACAAACTCCCAGCGGGAAAAAGCTGTATGACGTGTAGAGATTTATAGAGAATTTCAAGCCCTTAAAAATCTCGTTAAATCTTTCGCCTCTACAACCTTTGCAAAGAGGTCAAGCGAAACAATCAACAATGAAGTTCTCACTGACATCAGTGTTAAGCATTTTAAAGCCGCAGCAGGATACTGTCTGATGTTTACATCAAACAGATGTTGCCAAGAAAATTTAGTTCCAAAATTAAATTCATTCCAAAAATTTGATCTGGCAGTATGGTCGTGGTCACATGTCAATAGGATCCAACATCAAAAGCACGCATAAATTAATTAACTTCCTTTTTTGGCTTGATTTAATTAAGTTGTTGAGCAAAATTACTGCCTTCCTAAAATAAAAAGTTTAAAGTCAGGACCGCCATACACCAAACTCCTACATTCTGGAACGGCTAAAGGTTACATGTTATGCTAAAAACTGGAAGATAACAATTTGCGAACTAATAAGCTAAGTAATAACTACGTTCATTATTTCCACTTTAACTCGTTTTTATCAAGTGTTTTATCAACGACATGGCCTACCAGGCCTGGTGATATAGCAAGATACAGATCCTACGTGACGGGTCCGATTCACGATTGGAGTCGATCGTATTGACATGTGTACCGATGGCTGCCAACTCAAAAAGCGCAAGCTCACTTCACAGTTTCCCTCAAATTACTGCATTACTTTCTGTTCAAAATAACCTCAGTTATGTATTACAATGGTTATAGATATCTTTACAATAAAATTTACCACGCAGTTGTACTTTACTTGCAATTAATATAATCTTTAAAAACGTGAGTTTGTGAATGACAAACACGGCCGATACCAAACTCCAAATGTACGTTCAACACTATAATGTGCCAAACTTACTACTGAAAGCACTCATCCCAATAAAAGGCCTGAATAACCGTTTTAAATATGTCATTGAAGAGGTATTGCCAGTCAGTAGACAATTTGTTCAACAGGCGAAATGAGTTTAGAGCAAGCTTTGAGCTAATACCTCTCTTTACACTACTGTTTAATCGCGCCGCTTTCCTATTTTAAATGGTTTATTTTCAAAATTTCAAAAGCGTTGTACCGTCTTCGCAATTCACTTAACAATTACGTACGTGTCTAAAAGTTTGGAAGTCACATGTCGAAATTGAAACCGAGACGCACAGCATTTTATTTTAGCACCCTTGCGCCAAAAAGCTAAATTATTATGCTACTTTTAACAACAGCAAGCAAAAATAATCCAGCATAATATAAAGAGCATTTTTCGACTTATTCATCGCTCTGAAGAGGCGAAATAGGCTTAGTAGACCTAGATCAGCGGTAAAAATGTCAATGCAGCGCACAAAATTTATACCAATCATATTCAATAACTTTCAGCCGACTGTATACAGCTAAGTATAAAATACTGTTACATTTTGCAACCAGCAATAAAATTGCTTCAAACTTACTGCATGCATTGGTTAACAAGACAACTTACCGTCAAAATTTTGAAATTCATTTTTGCTTTTCTTGTGTATTCCTAATAATACTGTCTCATATTTTTTTTAAATTAGAATTATAATCCACGATTTATAATTTGGGACGAGCGCTCCTAGTTATGCTTTACACCAGTATGTTAAGTGATTGTAGACTGCTCATCAAATAAACCTACTAGATATCTGCAAATAAAAAAAATTGAACTTTGAAGGGTACAAAAAAAACTCAAGAGCAATAACAATAAATCTCTACCCAGAAGTGTCACTATAAAAATCTTACTAAGTTTCCAATATAAGTAGACTAGTCTATGCGTAAGTATGCTTCTGCTTTAGCATAACGGATTTTAAGCTAATACGCTACAGAATTATGAGGCCCATTTGCACCTCAATTTTATTTACAATGCCAGCAACAGTCAAGACTAATTTGCATCAACATAAAAACAAGTCTTAAGCTTGCAGCCCAATTTAAAATTGCTTTACTAGCTTACAAAAAACATATATTATCTGAAATAATAAAAATCCACTGCAGACATAATCTAACTACTGGCACACTTTTCACTTTAGAGACTCAGCTTTTTTCCAAAACTCTTTGCATTGGGCCAAAAGTTAGTTTTAAACCTTCAGGCAAGCGAGCGCCGTCGTAAGGACAGCCACAAATTATCGAAAACTCCTTTCGCTGTCAGCGCGTCCGATCGCTCATCCTAACTACACATATCTCGCCGAAAATAAGCGTTTTTCGTGCGATGAACTATTGACCGAAAAAAGGAAAAAGAATCTGAACAAAAGAACAGATTGCCTTTTTTCTAGCACTTTTCGGCAGAGTAGTAATAGCCACAGTGAGAAGGTACAATCTTTAGTGAGAATTTTAGGAAGAAAACGGGTGGAATCTAAATACAACTTGTATTGATAACCGTTTATTCTCATCTAAAACAAAACTGAAACCTCTATCGGTACCACCTGTTTCACCCCATATGGACTCTTCAGCTCGCGCTTGGATCTAAAAATTATGATCGGTCCTTCTTAAACATAAAATAGTACAAACATTTATTATTCTGAACGCTATCACCATTAAATTTACAGTATGTGTCAAGTTAAAAACAGTCAAAATTTTGTGTGTTTTTTCAGAGTTGGCTTCTATAAATGTTTCTAACATAGTAAAATCTTCTCAAGTCTTTTTTTTTTGTTCGAGACTATACGGTAATGTTGAATTAAGTAGCATTCGCCGATAGCTTACAAGTGGTTCAGCATACTTGTATTAAATGCCAAATTGCAATGCTAAAGGATGAATTGAGGCATATTCAAGTCAAAATGAAAAAAAATTCAGCAAGATGTTGAATTAATCTTTTTCATAAACACGTTTAGCAAAAGCTGAATTAGTCGAACTTCATCATGAATCAAAAATCAAAGCGAAAAAATAAGCAAACTTTTGACAGTCCATAATTTCGCGTTTTTAAACACTGGGTTTAAATAAATGGACGCAAATTTAAAGGAAGCGGAATAAAATACTCATTTTTTGATCGAAAGGTCGCTGAGGGCATCACAGTTCTCCGGAGGTTAGAAAGCAAAATCAATAACAAAATGCTACTTACGAGAAATTAAATGGCTTTCTTTTAATCAAAACATATTACAAGTATTGCAAGCATTTAGAGGTCAAAAGGCCAATATACTTATGTGACAGATGAAGAAACTAAATTGGATTCTTTGTGATTCGTTTGGAGACCATGCTAATTGCATACTCGTTTTTTTCCTAATTTTGTCTGCGAGATGGCCTTAATCGCACCCAGTTACTGATCTTACGCCCCGGGTTCGATTCACGGTTAGAGCCGATGGCGCTAAACATTAACAATATCAGGTGGCTGGTGACTCGAAGGGCGCAAGCTCCCTTTGCAGCCTCCCTCAATTATTGTTGATTTTTTACTTTTCAATTCAATAATTTCAAAACAACCACAGCAGTTATTTTATCATTATTTAATTTAATTCGCCATCACCTAACTGCATGCTGCGCATCGTACATCAGTTTGTTGCTTTCCATATTAATATGTTTTTTTATCTTACTGCATTAGCGGTCTTGTTAACTCGGCAAAAATACCACTCACTGTAACTACCAGCTTCTTAATTTTTGAAATGACACTGCTGGATCCACAGTTATTATTGCCCAAATTCAACACAGCTGCTGGCTACTTGGTAGGTGCTAAAAAAAGAAGGTCGTTTATTTGTGGGCTACGCACTGGTCTCGTATTAGACTCGAAGTTTTTATGAAATTGTGGCCCAGGGTCTCAGACCCGACTACCAACTACCACTACCACTCTTGCTGATACAGCTGCAGCTACCAAACACGAAATCTTTGCAGGTTGCTTTAAAAGCCTTCCCAATACGTATTCGATACCTTTGAACTTTGCGACATTGGAAGCAATAAATGATATCTTTGGCCAATTATTATCCAAAAACAAATACAACTTCTAAGCTTCCTAAAAACTTGAGTAAACTTTCAAGTCTTTGATTCTCGTCTTACATTGGCATTCTTCGTTTCTTTTAATGAGTAAAGTATATTTGGCCATGTTAAATCAAACTTCAATGCGTTGTTGTGTTGCCTGCAGCAAAACAACACAATAAAACCCTTGCAAAAACGTTTTTGGGCCAACGTTTCGGCTCACTTCTGGTATCTGTGTCAACGCTAGATATTACTGAGTCTTTGCTGAACTGGGTCTTCGTCTCACTATTTTAACGAACTTTATAATCTTGTTTCTTTTGATTTAGACAGCTATTAAAACCGTTTACTAATGCAAAAATGCAAAGCCTGAAAATCCATTTATTTATTTTTTGGTAGGAAACCAAAATTACACAAAATTTTTTTTGTATGACTATAGTGCAGCAGAACATTCTCAATGCTGCCACCAACCATTTTTTATATTTCATTTCTTCTTGGGTCCTATTTTTGATCTAGTTCTTATTTTTCATGCTTCATTTATACTACTGAAACAGCAAACGAACCATTGTTGCCCACAAAATAAGTCTTTCATTTTCAAATTCAGTTACGACATTTTGCGTATGTCAGCAAATCAGAAGCACGCAGTTGATTTTTGGAACCCATGAAATGTAAGCTATCACACAATGGAAAGCAGGCTAGTACAATTACAAATTCTTAAAAAGTAACCTTCTTCCTGTTCCTCGTTACTTCCTTCCTGTCCCTCAAGATGCTTTTTTGTTTTATTGGAATCTGAAAGCTGCATGAGTACTAAAAGCTCCAGCAGTTTTCGTAATATCATGCTGAGACTTGCATTGGTAGCGCAGACATACTTGGTTTCTCATTAACATTCTTGACGCTTGGCTAGCCGACAGACCTCAAAGCAATGTCAATCGGTAATGTTCAAAACAGACAGATATGACAAAAATGGCATCCGCATATCATCATGTATATGCCAGACACCATCTCGGTTTGGGTGATTGGCAGCTTATCACTAAAAAGTTAGCCAAAGCTAATCCGGAATAGTGGCTGCTGATAGTTAGAGTTGTTGATGTGTTCATTGGCATTTAACATTTATTTAATTGTTTGATCAACAAGTAAGTAAACAGAACAATACTTTTCAGAGACAATAAAATACTTTCAGACTATTTGCTTTACTCTTACTGACATGCCGGTTTCCCAACACCAACATTTCCTGTTGTTAAAGTGTATTGTAGCTGCTTTCTCCAAACGTTTTAATTTAGACCTAAATCAACGAATTTGAAAGTTCGTCAGCTATACGTTTTATTACAACGGAAAAGCTACCAGAAATTATAGAAACAGTTTCTCACACAATGCGTTAAATTTGTCCAAATTTTCGAGCAATAACACTGTGTTTATCAGCCAACGGCTTCTGATTAAAATTTATGACAAAATTTAACGTCTAGCTGAAAAACAGCAAAATATTTTGTCTTAAACAGTTCTACTATTTTTAAAATTTTTAGATACGAAATATTTTGCCATAAACTTTTACTGAACAAAGCATATTAATATCTTTATATAATTACTGTCTCACTTTCCAATGAACGCAGAAAAACACAAAAAAACTACACGCCATAAACCGGATGCTAAAGTGCTAATTCAGCTGGAAAAATCTGATACGTCGCCAGATTAATATTTGTTTTCCGCTGAAGTTATGGCTAGTAATTTTCTACAAAAAATCAAATTTTTTATTTGTTTTTGAGATAATTTTGCTAAAGTTTGAAACATTTCTTATCTTGTCTTAAGCAAAAATTTATCTAATTGGCAAGTTTTACAAGTGTCTAGAGTAGAAGTGGGCGACTTTTCTGGTCGGCGGGCCATATGTGGGATAATGAAGTCCTTGGTGGACCGGATTATGGGATGAATTGTATTTAATATCATAATCAACTGCCACTATTAGGGCCGCACTGGTTGGAAGAGCAAAAAAAGGCCTCGGCATAATTAACGGTAGGTGTTTATGTTTCTGTAAGTGCTGGCGGCCCGCCCCGCGGGCCGTATGTTGCCCATGTCTGGTCTAGAGCACCGGCAGCCTTTTATAGAAACAAACAAGCAGTCCGCTGCAGCGCGGGAAATCCGGTCCCACGTGACAGCAACGTCATTATAGAAACAAACAAACAGTTCGGAGCAGCAGCGTTTTGATAATAGAAACCGGGCTGGTGCTTTAGACCAGGACTTTCCAAACTTTTTCGCTTGCGACCCCTTTTAATCTCCTAAAATTATTCGCGACCCTTCACGGCTAAAATGACAAACAGTGCGAAATATGCATTTGTGATGATTATATGAAAGGTGAAAACTAAAAACAAGTTACCGTTACTCCATTATTTATTTATTTTTCTTGCATATTTATCCTCCTATCACAAGAAAGCGATCAATGCGCTATACGAGCTCGCTTAGATGTTGCCAGCCATCTGTCTACCACACCAAGATGGGGGAATCCCGCTAAGTGCCTTTGCCAACGGCACAACAAGTAGACTTGCCGGCTTGCTCTCCACAGTGTCTCTTTAATGCTTAGCGTAAAGCAGGGAAGCTGTAAATATTAATTTCAAAGTTATTGGTTTGACCCGATTCGGAATCAAACGCAAGTCTACAGCTCCCGAGGCGGACTCTCTTACCGTTCGGCCATCTGAGCTGTTGATGCGTGCGATGCCTACTAGTTTACACTTAAGTAGCTTATTAGAAACAAAAATGAAAAAGCAAACACATTTAAGTAATGTGATGGGTGCGATTGCTTTCTCCTCTTTCTCCTACAAACCAAACCCAGCCGCGGCTCAATTTGTTAACGCCGGTCTCAAGACGGTTTCGATGTTGCTTATGCAAAAACTATATTTTGCCGTCAACGTTGACCATGCTGACTCGCACAGACACGTCGAGACAAACGGCCGGAGTGCGGTTTCTGCCGAGTCCGATAATGACGTATATTCGGCTTCAATGCTAGCCATTGATTGACCAGCTGTCCATTGTTTAAATTAGTTTTTAGTTATCGGTGCTGGCCTCTTGCCAGCAGAGTTCTACAAGGCGTCACAAACCGAAGCGATGAAACGAAAAGATGCATCCAGCTGTGTCACGTGATACCGAAGTGACGAAACGAAACAGTTTGTGCATAGAACTACAGCATTCTTTCGCTGCTAGGGATGTGCCTTAAGGAAAATTACTCGGACTCGCCGAGTAACGAGTATTTACGATATTACTCGGCGAGTCCGAGCCCGAGTATCTATGACGTCACGCGCGATGGGTAGTACGCTTTTGCCGTTTTGGTTTTCTTGCATTTAGCTGCTTCAGAATCATTGTGTTAATCAGTAACAATGGTATTTGGTTTTGGTATACTGAGCTTACAGTCAAATGGTAACATCTGGGCATTACAATGCAATAATAACAATGTATCCCGTAGGTACCTTATCAAGCAAAAAAGACAATAATGCTCACGAATTAACAGTCGTGTTTTGCTAAACTACAACCGTTGAGTTGGTAACTTGGGTTTAAGAAAAAAAAAGCGTTAATTGTTCACAAATTAGTACTCGGTCGAGTATCAACTAATACTCGGCCGAGTCCGAGTAATGAAAATGCCTTGATACTCGGCCGAGTACTCGGACTCGACTCGGCACACCCCTATTCGCTGCTTCACTATTTCGCACTAGCTTAGAGATAAGCCAGAATCTACAGCTAAGTTAAGAATGATGTTTGCGCAATTGCACCAGTTGTAAAAGTCTAAAAACCACAACAGCACGTACTATGCAATTGCACAATACGCAATACTTTGCGTAAAATTTGTATACTCCCTGCCACCCCTAAAGTTTGTTACGCGACCCCTCGCGGGGTCGCGACCCCCAGTTTGGGAAGCTCTGCTTTAGACACTGCCTTTACAAAAAATGGTATATTTGGTAAGGCTGAACCTTTCACCATTAGCTTTTCATTAAATGATTATATTTATGCATAATATTGTAATAATTTGTGCAATAGTATCAAGGAGATGCAGTCTACCGCGTGGCAATCTGCAGATCCTTCTTGACAGGGGCGATTCTTAATGTTTTTTTTAAAGGCTTATTTTTGATTATTTTAAGTGCAAGATTATTAACTCTAAAGGTCTTAACGAATGCATCTAATTAATAGATTGATTAGCAATATATTAATTTAGTTTAACGCAAGTAGGCTAATAGCTGCTTTGAACGACCTTAAAGTTCATAGAGTAGAATAGAGCTTTATTGTGTTCCTCAGCAAAGTATTATGAGTTTTCTGCGAATTAGTAGACCAGCAATTAAAAAAGCTAACTGACCTACGAGTGGGATGCAACCTCTTATTGCCTCTAAAAGTTCAACCGTTGAGCACAAAGATGTTGCTTAAAACTTTAATTAGTACTTATTATCAAGAAGATTTACCAGATGATACAAAAACCATTGGAAGTTTCGGCAAGAGAATGTAAGTCCTTATCTGCATTACGACTCTACCTTGATTTGGTAGGAAACACTTGACGAGCAGTTAGACTGGTGTAGACCAGTCGATAATTACAAGTCGATGTTTTAACTAGAACTGAACAGCATTTAATTCGCGCTTAATCGCTAGCCAGTGTCGCCTTTGTTTTTATTTCTGGTTGCTTTGTTTTCTACTGTGTTGTAATTTCGTTGTTAAAAGATTAAACTAATTGATATGTTGCAATTTCAACCAAGGCAATTACCGGTAGCACTCACGGACTACATGGCTGCCACAAAATCAGGGAGTCGAACCGTTTGATTTTTACGGTTCAGGTTCGGTTTGGGTTCAACAGCAATTTCAAATTTCGGTTCAGTTCCGGTTAAGGTTCAAAAAAATTGAAACGGTTCGGTTTGGGTTCGCTTCAGCAAAAAATAATTTCAAAACCGGTTTATAAAGTTCCGTTTCAGGTTCACAGTAAAAAATGGTATAGTTCTAGTAACACTAGTTTAAAAATGAAACGTACAACGCAATTTTTCTTTACGTTGACAGGCCAATATAATGCATTAATTTTAACTCGCCGTAAGGCCAGTAGGGATGTGCCGAGTCGAGTCCGAGTACTCGGCCGAGTATTAAGACATTACTCGGCCGAGTCCGAGTATTAATTGATACTCGACCGAGCATTAAAGCATTATCATTTTGACCTTTTTTTGCTCTGCACCCGATTTTGAGTCGAAATTAGTACTTTTACGGACGTGATGACCTTTTCTTTGCTCTTTACCTGATTTTGAGTTCATATCTTGACGTCGCAGAATAGATACTCGGCCGAGTAATGTCGTGAATACTCGTTACTTGGCGAATCCGAGTAATTTTCCTTGCGGCACATCCCTAAAAACCAATTAACGGTAAAAGACTGTTTCACCATGCATAAATTACTTACATAAATGACTATTATTTTGAATTCAAAACCAGCTTTAAAGTGACGCGTGTGACGTCACGGAGCGAACCGCTTCTTTCTATCGGTTCGGGTTCGGTTAAGGTTCTCAAGTACTTACATTATTCGGTTCAGTTCCGGTTCGCTCTTTGCGATTTTGAAAAATACGGTTCGGGTTCGGTTAAGGTTCGACAAAAATAGCTTAAAACCGGTTTATAAAACCCCGGTTCGGGTTCGGTTCGACTCCCTGCACAAAATGAAACAGTTTTGCGTTTTTTTAAATAAACTTGATAATTCCAAGTATTTTTGGTATATAAAGTGTAATTCAAATTAATTTGTTTGCTGTTAAAGACGTTGGAGATAAAGTTAATTATTTTCATTTATGACTCAGATAGTAATCTGACAGCACATACTTCGCTAAAACATGTTGAGTTTGTGTTAAATATAAATATAAAATATTAATTAACCATGTTTAAGAATCGTTAAACGAAAATATTTTATCAAATGATTTATTTCTGAAAAATTGTTCGTTTATGTTTAATTTGGAGGTTGATTATATATTTGACTAATTTTTGGTAATCGACTTTCGTAATAACAATACATCGTGCAAGCTGATGCCACAAACCGCGTTGAGATTCAAAATATTTGATGAAATATTTCATTTAAAATCTAGAAGCTTCATTTGTAATTTTTTAGATTCTGACTATATATCAGCTTTATTATTATTATTATTTTTTTAATTTTAAGTTTGGGGGAAACGAAAGAGTTTTATCCATAAACGCTACGCAGTGGCGTTTGAGAAGGGGTCAATTGGGGCAATCGGCCACCCCAAAATGTCTATAACTGCTGTAAATATGCTGTCAGTGCAGGGGTGCAAATCCATGTTGAGCATTGGGGGGGATGATTCTGCAAAATTGATCATTTTTTGCCATTTTTCGAGATTGGGGGGATGATTCGACACACCCGCGCAGATGCCCAATTTTTTTGCCCAAAATGAAGTGAAGTCAAAAAAAAGGTTGTTGCTTTCCCAGATGACCACTTTCTTGTCCAAAATGAAGTGAAGACCAAAAAAAAATGGTTATCACGTTCGCTGATATGCGGCATGAAATATTGGGAGGGGGATGCTGCCGGAATATTGGGGTGGATACATCCCCCTCTGGATTTGCACCCATAAGTCTGTGTAGGCATTATGAGTTGAAACATTCAACAGTCATGCATTATTACGGGCTATTACGAAAATAAATCGTTCCTAAACAGAAATCATAGATCCACCATTGCGTTACGGCGCCGTTTGGATAGGAATTTACAGACTTCTAAGAAAAATAGGCTACTATAATCGTTAATAGAAAACCGGTACTTTGGCCTAGTGGCAGGACCCATGAAAGGGGGGCAGGGGGGCAAATGACCCCGGGGCCCATGCTATTCTAGGGGCTCATTACCGAAATAAATAAAACCAAAGCAAGTTCAAAAAACAATTAAAACAGCATTTGAGATCAATGTGCATCAAATAATCAATTTTATGGAGCGCATGGACCCCCAGTATAAGTCATCATGCTGTTCCAGGGGCCCATTAGCCCATATTTTACGAATTACAACAAATAAATATAAAAAATTATAACAGCATTTGAGCTTAATATTCATCCAAGTACTACCAATTTTTCGGAGCGTATGGGCCCCTTAAGTAAAGTTACATCGTTTTGATGTGTATGCTATGCATAAAAGCGCATTATAAGCTGAAAATCAAGATTTTTTGCTTCATCTGCATTTCATTCGGCTAGGTCTTAATTAAAAACAATGTTGAATCATAAACGCGTTTATCTGAGATTTGTGGCTGCGACTGCGAGTATGCGATTGCGACCAGTTACTGCATTTCAACTGCAGCTTGAAGCTGGAGAGATCAGTGGAATATTTAGGTTTCATGTATGCAGCGTTAGAGAATTTTTAAACAATCGAGTAACCTAGATGTTGTGGCTCAGGTATAGGCTTAAGTTTGATGGGAGCACAAGAACAGTTTCATTTAAAAATTATGGCATTTTGAAGCGAAAAGATACCGGTATTTAAACTTTAAAGCATATGCTGAAACTAATCAGCGAGGCGAGACAGCTAGACAGTGCCCGACACGAGGTCAACGAAACACAATTGCAATTATCCGTGAGTAGCAGAGTTTCGTCGTGTAGCGGAACACTTTTGGTTCGAATAGAGTCTGTTACTCAGTGGCTGTTAAATGTTATATTATATGGCTCTCACGAGAATGCAATTAAAACAGTCCAGCTTTTATGGCTGCTCCCTTGGTCAAAAAGAGTTGCCGATCCCCGGACTGGAGCAAATTTTTTCGATAATCGCATGCGCAAAAAACGGTCCATTTGACTCAATGTTCTTAAATAGATGCTGCCAAATCGATTGACTTGGTATAACAGGTTTTAAAAATTTTGTTTTTAGAATATAATTAATTATTCTTACAATTGATGGTAGGTATATTTTCGTAAATGCATGTTGAGAAATGATAAAACATAAATCCGGTGCACAAAAGCGAAAAGAAAGGTTCATAAGACAACGATTACAGTGTAAAGGGCAGCAAAGACTTGAAAGCTTTGGTATAATTGGGAGAGAAAGTGAAAGAAAAAGATCTCGTGAAGATGCTCCTGACCAGGAAACTGCTTATAAAGAGAAAGTAGTCCAGAGAATGATACTGAAGTTCCAAATGAAACTTTAGTATCTGATCCGAGTGATGATGTAAGCAAAGTCGTAATTTGAGAGTCAACATTGCAGCTGATGAAGCAAGTGTAAGTTCCCCTAATGCAAGTGCTCATACTGACAATGGAGTTACAGTACTACTGTACAGTATACACAGCACCGGTAGCGAGACTAAAAGTCCGCACTATGACTTTAACGTTGGCCTTGTCCTCACTGAATTTCCATCTGCCTTTTTGATAGATAGCACAATTCATTGTGGTGATCATAAACATCCTTAAAGTTTTCCCGAGGATGAAACAAGCGAGCTTGTTTTACCACCTTAATCGCTCTTTCGCTATAAAGGGATAAATAGGCAACCAACTAACTCACTGAGTTTACTAAAATGTTGTTTTTGCGCATAGAGACTGCAAAAGGTAGGGGGCCCATCAAAGATTTGCCCCGGGCTCATTGGCGGCTCTCGGAGTCCCTGCCTAGTTGTAACAACATTACTATCTGTGCCGGAGGTTTTGGATGAATTTCTGGGCCGGTCAAATCGGACACAATTACGGCTTGCCACCGTTGCGACGTTGCTTTGGAGCTATGTTGTCCAGGCGCTAACCCGCGGAGGTGGGCCACGCCCGCCCCCACTCTTTAGATTAGACGTTATGGTGTAATATCGCGAGTATAATGAAGATTTGATTTTTTTTACTTCGTGAATCGAAACGTGTCATTGTAGAGAAACAAGTTAGATTACACAAGTCTCGTATTGCATTTTCAATCCAACTTAATTTCAAGAGATCAGAATCCGCATACTCGGTAGTGAGTTGTTCAGCAAAAAGTGAGCTTTATCATCTTTGTTTATCTCCGGGTTTGTAGCTTGAAAAAGTATATTGTTTATGCGCTCTGCGCTTTGTGCATCAAACGCGTTTTGAACAACAGGTTTTGGCAACCGCAGGCTTTGTCAACCATATCCCAGTAAAAAATACAGATTTGTTATCGATCAAAATGTGTTTACAATTGCTAAGCTTTTTGACCTCGACTTTACCTTTTTTTTTTAGTAGTAACATTTTATGGTAGCGCTTGTAAAGGAAGCTTTGAAAGCGGGAAAAGCAGTAAAAATAACGAGCGCTTACAACGCTAATTCTTTTCAAAAAACATTTTTAAAAACTGAAAAAAAATGGAGAAAAGATATATACGTTTTGCGTATTTTGCGCTAAGCTACGTCATTCTGTATTTAATATCTCTTCTAATTTGTCACATTGAAATGATGACGTTTGAATTTGCGTCATAAATGAAAAGTGTTTTGCTAATTCGTAGCAAAATCAAAGGCGGTTTCGAATTAATAAAACGCAATTCTCTACTAGTACTTTTTTATTTGTTCACTGATAGAAAACAAACGTATGACCAATTAAATCATCACCTCTTTACCTGCTAGGCTAACAGATGACTTTCTGAAAGTTATTACGAAAACCAGATGTCGGTGTTAAGCTGGTATAATTTAATGACTTCAATTGTGGAAAGGATTTAAAAGTTAAGAAAATAATTAATCGACTCGTTTAGCTGTTTAACAAAAGTCATTAATCCTATTTAAATAAACAACGAAAACGAAAAATAGAAGTTTCAAAGAAATCGGATTTCACCGATGCTAGCGAATGTAAAGCGAATTGATTACAGCTTTGACGAAATCCAGAGATTATACAACTCACTAGAAAATCCTAGGCACTGACCCTTTACATTATTGTGATTAAACCTGCCTCCAAACCTGGCCACTTCTACCTTGTACGACTGACTTAATCCACAATATATAGTAATGTGAATGTAGGTAATTTGCTTTTTAGCAACGTTTTTGATACATTCAGCAACTGTAAGATCGGTAAAACTTTTATCTGCGAAACAAAAGCTCTCTTTCTAGTAAGACACTGGTACATACAGCCAGAGTGAAAGAAATAGCTTTGAATTAATGCTAGTATTCCATCATGGCATTTTTATTCGTGCTACAAGTTAACATAGTGTAGCCAAACAATTTATGCTAAATTTTAACCGAAAAAATACATGCTAGCTTTTCGAATTCGAGCAATTATTAGATGGACGCTTACAAAAACTGTTTTTTTTGATAGACAAACGTTTACGTTTGCATAGTTTATTTTCAGTTGGGGAGAAAGAGGGAAAATCAATTCAAAACCTGTGAAAATCTTGCTTGATTTCTTGCGTACAATTAGATCTCGCGTGAGATGGATGTTTGCTGAATCATAGCCACACGAAGGCCTAAATAAACATGTTTGAATAACATTATTGATGTCGAAAATAGTTATTTCCTATTTATTGTACAGTTTAGACAGCTATCAAATGGTATGGCGATCGTTGAGCGGTGCCTTTACTCACCAAAGCCACCCAGGCGATATGGTTTTGTATCAATCCGATTATACTGTAAAACACAAATGATTTTACAATTACCCTCTGGCAGTCAAATATTAAACACACAAACATCACTATAGCAATGATTGCGTTTCTTCAATATCGGCATAAAACAATCTTAACGTATAGTTTACATTTTAGTTACAAAAATAAGGGCCAATATCATTGGAAACATTTGAACTTTTCAAGACGTATCGATTTTCATTTAAACCATTGTCAATCTCAGTTAAAACAATGGTTCAAGTAGAAATCGAAATATTTTTGACTTTTATTTTTGTAATTAAAGTATTCAAAAATTCCATAAGTTGTGTTCTAAAATATATTTACTTTAGTTTTCATTTATTGGTTAGGTTAAGTGGGTAGAAAAAATGATGACCCTGTCATAACCAAAAAAAATTCTATCAAGGAAAATCAAATTTGGTGTAGGTTATGAGAAGTTGGTTTCGGTTAAGTAGTAAAAGTTCCGGCCAAATATCTTCGTAAACCCTAGAATAATAAAAAATTAGGTTAAAATATGGAATAACAGAACATAACAAAAATGGAGATGCGCCATATAAAGAACATACTGCATTTCAGAAGTTTTTAATGCACTTAACCACTCGCACACTCCCCAAGCATAGCATGAGTTGGGTTAGGTACCACCTTTCCAACCCTATTTACAATTGCACAGTTTTTGTATCTCGTAAAAAATCCGCAAGGGTTTGCTTGCGTCGCTGTATCATGACTCAGTGGTTGCACAACACTAACGTCTCACTTGAGATAAAGAAACATCTTGATAGTTCAATGTCAATGCCATGCGATTTCTGACATCATTACGGATGACGTTATCATTTCATTTTATCATCACGATAGCTATCAACGTACAACTGTATAAACAGATGCTCTTTAAACGTCAGTCAAAAAATTTCAAAAATGCCAAACTACTGTACAATACTGAAACAAAAAATTTTTTTAAAGCATTTTGCAAATTTGGTTTTCAAAGTAACCGAATTAGAGATATTTCCTTGAGAATATTTTGTTTTAAATTTCTTCGCCGTTTTGAGTTTAAGACATTTTGCTGTTTACATTCCATAAATTTTTGAAAGGTAAACTTTTCCCGGAAGAATATGAAAATTGGCGTATATTTTCAACCATCACTCGTTACCAGTTAATGCTTATACTTCAGCAAGGTTGAAAACGTTTAAATTGGTTTTAGTTTGAATTAAAAACAAATGAATTTCATAAAGGATTACAGTAATGGTTAGCAAGTTTTGTCAGCTATATATTTTCAAAACTGTTTTTTGTTTTGACTGTATTTTATTTTCAATTAGTCACCAAGCTATTTTCTTTTGCCGAACCGAAGCACAACAACAAAATATTGTTTACAAATTTTGGGTAAAGAATATTTTTTGTTGTGATCAAACGTAATGACGTATTTTTAAGCAGTAAAACCCAATTCTTGTCAGGTGAAAAAAAAATAAAATGGTTTGGTTTTGTTCATTGGTATGTTTACTCCTAAACTATTAATTCAGGAATCAAGTTTTTTACGAAATATTTCAAAACAATGTTAGCGTTTGCTCTTTCCATAAAAGAAATGCGAAGCTCACCAACAGTTAAACATATGACTGATACAAAAATGACACGTTAATGAGTGATTTTTAACTCTGAGCCCCTCTGATAAGACTCATCAAGATTGAACAGTGGCTGTCTGGAGATTGAGTAATTGTGATGTAAAAATATTTGAACTGTGTTTTTTTAATGTGGTAAAGATAGTAGCAAAAATTTGCATGCTTTGCCAAAACCTGGCCAAAAACAACATGTCTAATTGAAAAACACAGATGTAAAAATTTTTGTATATACGACTATAAAACTAAACATTGCTGTTTGTATTATTTAGCCCTAATTAAAATGTTGATAATAAAGCCATATTAATACTCAGCAATTTTAATCTTAAAGCTATAATTAATCCCAATTACTTCAAAACGCAAATAAAAATGACCCGAAAAATACGGCCACAGTAATCAGAAACAAAAATTTGTGCAGTATCATTTTTCTCCTTAATTTCAAAATTTTAGAAATAACTTGATACGGAATCGGAAAAACAAGTTCTGCATATAGCACAATATGTATTTGCCATCACACACAATGTTAGTGGTGATCAGCACCAACTTTTTATCCCAACACAATCTTGCTTCTCTTTAAAAACAATAATCACTGGGAGGTTGGCTCAGTTGGTAAAACATAGCTATCGAAGCGAAAGGCTCGATTCCCAGGTCGGTCAAATCGTAAACAATGTCGTCAACGGCTCGCCATCGCTGCGACTTCCTTCGGAGCTGTGACGTCCAGGCGCTGAACCGCGCAGATGGGCCCCACCACTGGCACGCGCTTCGGGACAACTCTGCGAGTATAACAACAATTTGATTTTTTTAATATTTATTATGTCATGTCACAAAAATTTTGGATGAAATAATTATTTGTTTATAAAATGCTGCGAAAGTTACTCCAATACCCGCTCAATTTTACTTGATTCATAGTTTTTATGGTTTTCCTATTAAGCTAATTTTAATTTTTTAGTATATGCAGGCAACTGCGATCTTGAAGGGATTAGCGAGTATTGCTGCAAAAGCGGTTTGAGCACCTAGTTATTGGCACGAATATAGTGAAGTACAATCATGTAGGCTGTTATTGAGCAGTTGGTGGCTCAGATGATTGGTCAGCTAATTGTCAGTTGCCTTAATAACTAATCACTAAATTTACTTTTACAGGAAGCAGAGCACACACTCGTATTTGCAGAATAAGACATAAAACAACTGACAAAAAAATTTAACTACAGGTGTACAAACATCATAAAAGTTATATACATCGTTGGTCCAGCAAATTTTTTCAACTTAAAAGCACGAGGGACAGTTTTAATTTTTTAAATTGTTTATTTCTGTTTTAAACCAATCACTAAGAGCTTTGATTTACAACTTACGACTTTCCAGCGTTTACGTCAACAATCTGAAGGCAGTACTGTAGATTCAGGTGATCGAGTGATGGCATTTGTGTAAACCTAATGCATAATAATGTGTTGCCCGCAAATCATTCGTAAGATTGCAAGATTGAATGAATGCTGTTGCAAATTCGACGTAATGACTTGCAATGGACTTACTGTGCAGTTAATTTGCCTGCTAAGGGAGCTTGTGATTTTGTAGGTCGCCACCGGAAATTCGGTAGGAATCAAGCGACTAATAATGCGATCGTATCAAATTGACATAATCGAACACATCCCGTCCATCTTTAACGTTACCGATAGATCATGCCAAGGTAGAGGTGTAGCGAAAAGTTTTAAAAGAGGGGGAAATTTCCACATTTTTTTCAAGCATATTTTTTTCTACAGAACAAATTTGAAGCTGATTGAAACACAAGAAAAGCTCTAGGGGGGTGCGGGGGCATGCTCTCCCAAAAATTTTTTGAAAATTTACATGCAGTAATGGCTATTTTAGTGCTTTTTGAATAATTTTCAGCCACTTTTTATTTAAAATTTTGGACTCTAATTCTAAGTGCTTCGCCTAATATGATGCATTTTGTTCGCACTTTTTCGATTACACGTATTTTACGGACAATAAGGCGCACTATCGGTAAATTGCTTTGATTCGTTTTTCTTCCATACATAAGGCGCACCGGACTATAAGACGCTACGTTTTTTAAGGAGCATCGGGTTGCCATTTAATGCTCATTTAGTAATGGTAAGGGTACCGGTACTGGTTTTGAGTGTAAGCAGTAAAGCATAAAGCACTACCTGATCCATACATCAGGCGCACCGGCTTATAAGACGCACGATCAATTCTGGAGAAAAAAAAGGATTTTGAATGCGCCTTATGGTCCGTAAAATACGGTGCGTACTTAAGGCGTAAGGCTTATCGCTATCGAAGACTCGGAAGAGGCTCGAAGTTATGAAAAAATTGTATACATCAGAAACATTTTTGAAAATGGCTGAGTGGGAGGATGCATTCCCCTCATCCTACATCCCCTGGATCCGCCCCTCGCCATAAGCTACAGAAATTCTCAAAAGAGTCTGGCATATTTCAGTCACTTGGTGCCACTAGTTTTGTTCTTTTTTACTAAAAGGCAGAGTCAAAAAAAAGGGGGGGGACATGGCACAATGCTTCCCCCTAAATACTCTGGTATGTCGAGGACAGATAGCTACACATTGCGGCTCGCTGTTAGGGGATTGCGTGGGACTCTTGTTGAAACCAACTGGTTGGTGCGGTGATTAAAAGCATTGCTGTCGGTACGGAATCATCGCTATTGGCTTGGGGTTCGTTTGCCGGGCGCAGTGTCGCCAGAGGTTCGCCGCCGCTGCGACGTTTCTTTGAGCTGTGCTGCCCAGTGCCCAGGCGCTTAGCCACGGAGGTGACTCCCGCCACTCGCTTCACGCTTCAGCGTAATACCGCGAATATAATGAAGATTTACTAATTTTAATGAACTCTTGTTTATAAATTAGTAATGACGAGAGCACATTCTTGAAAAGGTACAACGCGGTGCCAATCCAACCTCTTTCTTCACAGGAAATATTGTTGTTGCTTAGCCGCGACTTTTCGAACACTCCCACAAAACTTTAAAAGTGACTGTCACAATAATAACACAACATTTCGGTAAATTAGACGAACCTTGACAAGTTAAAACAACGACCAACCGGGTTGATGTTACTTTGACGTGGAAACAGAGGTTAAAGGCGGCGCCGAATGACAATTGTTAAAATAACTAATTCTTGTCACCACTCACCACTAAATGCAAAAACGTGTTGCACAAATGTACAGTTACTTGCGTAGCATCAATCATCTTTGCCGTAAAACAGGATAAAAATTGAAATAATGGAGCTGCAAATGCAATTGTCAAACATCTAAGCCCATCAGCTTGGTTATGGTGTCAACAGTATTTCAATTCACCTTACAAAACTTTGCGATTTTGTATATCACTGTGGTAAAAGAAAAGAAGTGAAATCCCATGGAATCGAGCCCTTGTAGCCTACCTTCAATTCCTAGTCCATTATGCTATTCAGTATTCCACTTCACTGGTGCAGCCTATTGCCTTGATTAAACTCTATTTATATCTGCAGAAGCATCTCGAAATATGCGAGCGGGAAAACTAATTTTAAAATCTGTAGTGTGGTCCGGCTGGGAATAATGCACCACCTTCCGACTGTAAAGTGAAAGTCTATGGTGAAAATAAGTTTTGTTTCGACTATAACCAAAGTCTCGTCAGCCTTGCTACGCACAGCCAATCCAGGCTAAACTCATTCCAGACTGTAAAGACTCTGTTTTTGCATTGCTTTACCTGTACATCTCGACTTCATCTCTTTTCTAGGTTGTGCCCTATCTTTGGCAGGCGACTGGCCCCAAACAACGATACCCAATGAAAGAACCTATAACCACTAACCCACAACTAAGTTACCGGTAGCCTAACTAGCCCACATCACTAGAAGCCCCCATGGCAACCCACTCATTTGCGTTATATTTGGTGAAGGACTGATTAGGGACGAAGAACAAAGTGGGTTGCCATGGGGGCTTCTAGTGATGTGGGCTAGTTAGGCTACCGGTAACTTAGTTGTGGGTTAGTGGTTATAGGTTCTTTCATTGGGTATCGTTGTTTGGGGCCAGTCGCCTGCCAAAGATAGGGCACAACCTAGAAAAGAGATGAAGTCGAGATGTACAGGTAAAGCAATGCAAAAACAGAGTCTTTACAGTCTGGAATGAGTTTAGCCTGGATTGGCTGTGCGTAGCAAGGCTGACGAGACTTTGGTTATAGTCGAAACATTAATTTGTCCCTTGCAAATTTCTCATTTAAGTTTTGTTTGTTTGCCACTTTGCCTGCAAAAAATTTTGATGCGAAAAGTCGAGTGCCTTATAATGTAACCAGTGGCGGATCCAGGGAGGGGGAATGTGGGGGATGCATCTCCCCCACCAGCCAATTTCAACACTGTTTTAGATGAATAAAATTTTTCCATAATTTCAAACCTCTTCGATTCAACAATAGTTTTTACGCCTTAAGGTGTGTTTACACAGAATGCGATGCGACTTTTCGTACGTAAGGTGACGTAGGCCACGAAACAGAAGTTATGACGTAAAACTAAGTCACTTTGCTCGGCATTTTAGAAAACAATCGCAAGGTGCTTTACAAAATAACCGATGAAAGGCAAAACCGTTGGGGTTCGCGTTGTGTGGAAATATTTCCACCAATTTCTTACGTCAAAAAATAGATAAAATTTCGTACGACAACAAATCGGATTAAAATCACATTTAGTGCAAATAGACCTTTGGCCTATAGCACAAATCGAAAATGTGCAAAGAAAATGCAATATATTTGGTGAAGGACTGATTAGGGGCAAAGAACAAAATTTGCGTTACAAATTGTTCGAAAAGCGCAAAAAATGCCCATTACAGTATGTAAATTAATAAAAAATTTTCGGGGGGCATGCCCCCCGACCCTCCTAGAATCATTTTTGTTTCCCTATTTGCTTCAAATTTAACTTTGCCAAAAAAATTCGCTTAAAAATGTCAAAATTTGATGCTGAAAAGTTCTGAATATTATACTCCCTTCACATCGATACATTTTCTAAAAAGGGCTTATTTACGCTCTTTTTTGGGTTTAACATCTTTGCATTCAGCTAACATTTAACCTAATTCAAAACTCCATCCCCCCACCAAAATTTTCTGGATCTGCCCCTCAATCTAAATTCGATTCTTTTTAACCAGTATTGGCGGATCCAGCCAGGGATTCAAGGATTTTTTAGATGAAATAATTGCAAACTCCATGTTGACCGGATAAGCGCTTCGCTACCATGCATCTGGCAGCTTCATCTTTGATAAGAGTACTGATCAAGCTGCCAAGTGGTAGTGAAACGTTTATCTAACTAACTTAGAGTTTGGACTTATTTTACCTGATTAAAAATAGTTTTTATTTGAATAACATATTGGTGAAGCTGCCAAGATGAAACAAAATGTTTACCAAATTAACCTGGAGTTTGCAATTATTTTACCTCATAGAGTCTTAACGACACCAAAAAAGTTGACAAAGTTTAAAAAATCTTATCTTAATTTATCTTTCCATCTTCTCATTTATCTTAAACCTTTTCTCAGTTCTTTAATGGTAGCTTGCGTACTCATACGCTTGAAATCGCGAACTTCAAAGTGATGTATAAACAAACTCACGGGCAAATTACTAAAAGCTTCTTACGATGCATTGTCCTTGTTTTCCGTCATAATATTCAAGTGTCAGCAAACGTAAACAAAAAATCTGCTTTTGTCTACTTTTTGGAAGTTTCGAGAAATTAAAGATCAAAACTTTACATTTAAGATATTAGATAACAGATCCTTTTTGCTTAAAAACCTGGTTACTATTTTATTCTCTGGTAATCGTTAGGTGCATAACCTATGTTTTGATTAAATAACTGCGCGTGCTAAATCAAAACCGTAAATATTTCGTGACATTGGAACACCACTGAGAAATCGCATTTCGGAATGCGTGGGAAAATTCAAAGAATGAAATCTGATGCATCGTTGAATGCATCGTTGAATGCATGTTGAATGAACCGGATTCTTTTTGACGTACATTATCATAAATTACGATACATTTGGACGAGCTTTATAAAGGCAACAATGACAGCTGAGGCTACATTATTTTATTCATTGTTTTAGCGCAACCATTCCACTTTCCTACGAGGCTCAAAGGCAACCGATAGCTTTGCAACTAACCAAACCGCGAAAATGATCGCTAAATTTATCAACGCAAGTGAATCAAACAAAAAAACAGTTGCTTTGAAATTCTGGGAGGCAGGAGAGGATCGAGAAAGATTGTCGTCCTAAAATGACAATAAAAACAAAAAAGTGTTGCTCCTCAAACATTATGAATGAAGATGATTAACGTACCATGAAGTCCAGTCATAAATTCATGAAAGTAAATCGCTGCCCGCTCCCCACCAAACAAAAATGCCCTGCTGTCGGGACTGCGCCGCCCCCCACAAAACAGAAATGCCCCTGCTGTCGGGACAACACTAAAACAGAGGCGTACGCACGGGGAGGGTTCGGGGGTCAACCTCCCCCATTGACGATTGGAAAAGAAATGAAAACCTTTCTCTTTGGAATGCTTTGCCTTTTTTCATGCAGACATTGCCGAAATTGCTATCATGTTTTTTGGTGCTATATCCATTATCCAACTTGCTTACATAATCTCGAGAAACTTTCATTGTGATGCAATAATAACGGTAGTCAAACTTTTTTGGTGCGTTGCCCTTGAACCAATGACTGAGTCAAAATGCAAGCCTGGGCAAGGTCATTAAACACTGCTAAAGCTGGAGCAGCGCTGCAATGTGATAAAGCGATTAATTGTTCTCAACGGCTATGGCTGGACAAGGCAACGTTTTCAGCGTAGAAGGCAATCTTGGAAGAGAATGGTTGCAACGCAGTTACATGTTCCGCTCGCGATTTTATGATTTGAAGTTAACCAAACCAACCAGTTGGCGTAGTAGTTAAACACATCGCTATCGGCGCGGGAGGTTTTGGGTTTGATTTCTGGGCCGGTGCCGGCCGTTAGCTCAATTGTTAAGCGCACACGCTATCGGTGCGGAAGATCTGGGGCTCGATTCCTGGAGCGGTCAAATCGGCACAGTATCGCCAACGGCTCGGCACCGCTGCAACGTTTCTGTGTTGCCCAAGCGCTAAGTCGCCGAAATGAGCCCCAGTGGCGTACGCAGGAGGGGAGAGGGGGTCGGGAGTCAACACCGCCCCTAACGATTGCAGAGAAAATGAAACCTTTCTTTTTTAAAACGAACTGACTTTTCTTCGTGCGGAACTTGCCAAAATTGCTATCATGTTTTTTCTGTTCTGTTCTACTTTCTCATTTAATCTCGAGATACTTTCATTACGATGCGATGTAACAATGCCGGTGGTCTAACTCAGTGTTCTTCAACCAGGGTGCACGGTGCACCCTAAGGTCTACGACAACTGCCTCTGGGGTGCATGAATGAAATAGGGTGCATAGGGGTTCACCACAAAAATTTTTGATGTGCAGGTTGATTACGGATGAACGCATTTTCCATCATGAAACTCGTAGGAAAAATGTCGCTATTACATCAATAAATGATGAACAGTAATTGTTGCTATGTCACATATATATAAATATAGCCTATTGGGGAAAGCGGGGCAAAGCGGTCATGTGGGGCAAAGCCGACACCTCCATGCTATCACAAAACCGAAAGTCAAGAATTTTTTTGCGCCTAACAGCTAGAATTAACTGCAAGGCCTTTGACAAAAATTTTTGGCAGCATTGCTTTTCTTTGTTTCGAGATAATCAGCTCTTAGTTTTTCATGCAGTTGTGATGTAATAAAGATGTAGCATAAAGAAGGATATTTCTGTGGTTTTACTATGAATTTTTAAAAGTTTTTTTTAGTTTTTGACCGTTAAGGTTAATGCTTTACCCTTGCATCAGATTTCATTCGTTGAATATTAGTGTTTTTTTCAGAATTTAGCATTGATATGAATTTCAAGATTGCAGCTACACAGCAGTGGCGCACCCAGGGGGGGGGGTTCGGGGGTCGACCCCCCCGTTTGAAACCGAATTCTTGTTTTTACAGTGAAGTGTCCAAACTGTGCAAGTGCAGTACGTGCTGTTATTTCAAAACAGCTGTGAGCCTGTGACAGAATTTGCCTCGCATCATACCGAAGCCAAACCGGCTTGTTGGAGTAGTGGTAAGAGACATTGTTATCAGTGCGGGCAGGGGCGGATCCAGGGGTGTGTGGGGGGGCGGGATGCAACCCCCATTAGCCATTTTGAAACATGTTCTTGATGAATACAATTTCTCCATAATTTCGAACTTTTTCAATAACAATAAGCCTCACGCCCAAAGCACGCATAAACTTAATCGAAAATGTACGAACAAAATGCATCATATTTGGTGAACCACTCAGATTTAGGGGCAAAAAATTTAAACAAAATTTGCGTAGAAATTGTTCAAAAAGTACTAAAATGGCCATTACAGTATGTAAAATTTCAAAAATTTTCCGGTAGAGCACGCCCCCGGACCCTCCCCCCAAAGCCTTTTTTATTCTCAATATACTTTAAAATAATTTTTCCAAAAAAAATATGCTTGAAAATATGTGAAAATTTAGTGCCCCCTCACTGAAAAAATTCTGAATATACCGCAGACATGAAAAACACTTCTCAAAGGGCCTTTTACGTCATTTTTGGGTCTAACGTCTATGTAGGCCTATTTAGCTAACATTCAACCTAATTCAAAATTTCATCCCACCTAATAAAATTTTCTGGATCTGCTTCTGAAAGCGGAATCGAAGTTTTTTTTTAGAACCCCCCTTTGAAATTTTCTGGGAGTGCCTCTGCTACACAGGATTTGATCATTCTTTTTTTTATACTTTGCTCACTTTCCATGTGTGCTGTGTATTTTGCATCAATGTGTTTTGATAGGGTTTTTGCATAACTGTGTGATCAATTTCTTGCCTATTGCTTTTTTAATCTATATCCATGTCTGTAATACCAGTATGTCATGACAATTTAAGGATACACAATAGAAATGGCGGGTTTCGCAAAGCTTTTTTAGACTTTGAGTAATTTTATCATAAGGCTGCATGAAATATGAAGTAGTCTTGCAAAGGTGCATGAGAGAAAAAAAAGTTGAAGAGCCCTGGTTTAACTTTTCTGATGTGCTTTTCTTGAACTGCATTTTTGTCATTGATGCTGCTGTGAAGCAATTAATAAGTAGGAGTTTTCTTAAATGCGGTGTATCTGCAGAAACTGCACACAAAAAAATTTTCAAAAAAATCAAATCAAATCTTCATTCATTAGAAGCCCAGGGGTGGAACGGGGGGGAGGGGGAGGAGGCAAAATTATTCTACGCATTATTTCAAGACAATTATGAGAGAAACTGTACCCTTCATAATGAGTGCATACTAAATGTTTTTATCAAGGTTTATACGCGTTGTTTATATCAATATTGGCTCTTGAAAAAAGTTTTGGAGGGAAGTAATTTCCTGTTTTACTTCCCTGGCTACACCCTGCATGTGACTTTGCGAAAGCTAGCCTACTTTAGTCAGTTAACCTTCCTACGACCCAAAATTGAGGCCAACTCTAAAATTGTTTCAGTAAATTTTTTACCACAGCCTGATAGCTTGAGTTTCTGTGAAACCTTTTCGTTCCTTAAAATAAAGCGCAATGCATTAAGCAAAAGTGTGAATGAAATATCTAGGTTGTTTCCTTAGTTATGGCATTACATAGCGCTTAATCATGGTTAAATGCAATTGTGTAATAATTTAGATTATAGAAACATTACAATCCGATGCACTTTAATGGCTTTACTGTAATTGTAGTATCTTTACGTCATCACGATGATACGTCACTGAACTCCCGCCATTGAAAAATCCTGCGTACGCTACTGCGCTAAAAAGCTTAAGCAGCAAATGAGAGAGCAAGATACCAAAAAGTGATCAAAATAACTTGGTAAAAACAGAACTTTTACGCGGGTCTGTTTCGAGCTATTTCTTTCTTGCGACAGGAGAATAAATACGATAATAAATAACTCAATCAATCGATCACAAAAGTAATGCTGGGAGTAACGGCTAGGCCTATACAGGATATTCTTGGACAATGTTTCTCAAAATATCTTTGAAACAATTTGGTTTTTTAATAAACTCAAGAAAGATTTAAATATTTTTGGAACAGAAGGCAAAAGTAGGCTGTAGGAGATTTAAGTAGTTAAATTTTTGCTGAATTCATAGAGATAACTTAAAATTACGCACTGGTTTCGTGTTAGTTTCCTCGTTTTGCATAGATTGATACTCCATGTAAAGGTAAAGGTACGGGACAGCGGGTGCAAGCACACATTGTTTAGGCCATTTTCAATTGTCGGCCCATTACAATTTTCAATCACGAATGATTGAACGCTGTTACATGACGAACAACACATACACAAAACCCTTCGCACTTCCGCTTGTGCCGAGCGCCTGGCGCGAAAGCTGCGAATACTATTTTTAAAGTCTTTAGTATGACCCGACTGGGAATAAAACCCCAGTCTACCGGCTACCAAGTCGACGCTCTTAACCGATACACCAAGCGCCGGTGATACTCCATGTAACAACATAAGATTATTTTTGGCAATTGTGTTGGCGAGGTTTTAATACAGTAGAGTTAAATAGTGATACAGTAAATCAGTGGTTCCCAACCTTTTTTTCTTCATTGCCCACTTTTGATGTGACTGATCCTCAATTACCCACAACAAAACTACAGTATTACAGAAGTTTACCTCAGTTATATCAATCGGTGAGGTTCGAAAAGAAAGGTCTATACGTCGAAAATATCGGTGAAGAGCAAAAAAAGATCTGCATGTCTGCAGGCAGTGGCTCACCCAAGATTTGGCAAAGGGGGGGGGGGGGGTACACTTGGGGGTCTGCGGGTGAAATCTTCAGCCGCCAACGAATTTTTGCGGTTTCATATAAAATAACTCTCATTTTAGCGCACTTTTTATCGAAAAAAGGCTTGCAGTGAGTGCAGTCACTATGGACAACGCAAAAATAATTTCGCAGCTTATGTCTAAAAGCAGAAGCTTGGCTGAAATAAGTGAAAGGAGGCTGCAACCATTATTGGTTTGAGAAATTGTTGACTGAAAGTTAGGTTTTAGGACCTTATTACAGAGCCAAAGGTGGGGGGAGGCATGGCACCTTGCTCCCCCCTGCGTGCGCCTATGTCTGCAGGTGTCCTGTTTTCGTGAAAATATCGCTGAGGAGCAAAAAAAAAAGTGCCTTCAGGCATATATTTTTAGCGTGTTGGTGGTGTCACATTACCCACCGAAGAATCACATGTTACCCCTCGGGGGTAATTTACCCCCAGGTTGGGAACCACTGCAGCAGGAAATGTTTCGCGGTAGGGCGAAACATAATTATTTGAAGTTGTAAGCGGCATCGTTACAACTTTAAAGCATTTTGGTTTTTGATCATCCCTTTCAATCTACAATAACGAGGACAAAAATTTTTGTTATTCTTACAAAACTATGTATGGTAATAATCTTACTGCAGGGAAGTCATTTATCATAGTTAATCGTGGTTAAAGTAGGTTCTAGGCAGGCGTGGAAGCAATAGCCTATTGCGGCCGGCTTGCGGTAACATTTTACGATGTTGTTTGTTGAACATATTAGGCTAGATGTCCGGCGGAAAAGAAATGATATCAGACTAATTTAACCAAGAACACTATTAAGTGGATAGATAGAGCGTCTACTTCTAGAACAATAGACTCGGGATTCGATTTCTAGTCGGGTTAAACCCAAAACTTGAAAATTGATATTCTCATCTTCCATGCTTGATCCTGTGCTTTAAAGAGAGAGAGTAAAGAAAAAGATCAAGTTGGCAAGTTTACTGTGTCGTTGGAAAAGACACGTATCGGGATTCCTCCACCTACAAGAAGTTAACCGGTGGCCGGCAATCTCAAAGTGAGTTTATTAAAGCGCCTCTGTCGGCTCTTGCTTTCTTGCGACAAAAGGACAATATGGTGTTAACAATAATGTGCCGTAAGGTTTGAAGACATGGGCTGGTTTTGAACGAAATCAACAATCGATAAACAATAAGCTTATTTTTAAATCTGCTTTTGAAGTTTACTGTAAGTAGCGAAAGGTCGATTCGGTTGAGCATGAGTGTTATTTTATTTTTGCTTTGCTTATAGCCAAACATCGATGGTCGGCTTACTTCGTTTGATTTGACTTCTAAACAATAATGAGATCTTATCATATAAGGTCGCTCTTGTGTCCTGTCTTCAAACCTAACGGCGCATCGTTTTGCTGGTTTTTGATCTACTTTGATAAGATAAATTCAGCCATGTCATGACCTAGCGATAGCTTTTTTTATGCTCACGAAAGATAGCTTATTCTGTATGATCTTTTATTTACTCCATTAAGCCAGTTGTGAACACAACAAACCAGGTTTATAATATAGTCACAAATATTATTCCGTCATTTTAATAATTCATCTTACTGCAGTGTCTTGTGTAGCTATATCAACTGCATAGTGAGTTTTATCATTTAAACGGTGATGGGTGATAAACACCGTCACATATGCAGCAAAACGATCAACAAGACATTATACTGTGGTATAGTCCATTGTTTGCAGTTAATAAAAATGCTAAGGTAGTGTTTGGTTAAAGCATGTTAGCAACAACACTGCAGCTATTTATAAAAAAACAAAACTTAAAAAAAGACTTGAATTTTTGATAAGATATTACTGAGAAAAGATCACAAGTCACTTTAGCTCATTTCAATAATTTTGTATTGTTTTTGTTCATTACAGTACTGAACTGATTAAATATGAAGAAATTCGCCAGGAACAGTGTTTTTTTTTCATATATCAATAAATATTTCATATTTGCATTCTATTTCTATTCAAAAGGATTCTTCATATTTTAGAATTCAGAGTGATTGACAGTTTCAAGCTCGAAATTGAATATGTCATGCTTTCCGTTCACCAGTTTTCTCTTCGTTATGAAGTTCATTCACCTCAGCGATCTCTACTTGTCCAAATAAATCTTTACGATTTCTATTCACGCTCCAGGTTAATACACACATGATTTGGATTGATATACTGCAGCTCTAATAATAGAATAGCGTTATTCTTGCGATTGTGTTGACATATAATGTTTTTCCACATCGGGCCAGTCACATAGAAAATCATAAAATAATTACCTTGCAAATCAATGTTTTCCACTGTAGCAGCGTAAGCCTACAGCAAAAACAAATAAACTTCCTAAAAATTTAAAAGTTGCGTTTATTCTAAAGCTACGAGCACGCAATTTGATAGTTCATAGTCATATTTTAAAACTCATATAACTTGACCTATTTTCATAGAGTCATAATACATATGGCGACGCCATGGTGGAGAAGTCAAAATTTTGTAAGGCAGTGAAACGTCAGCGGTTCATTTGGCGCCCAACCTGTTGTGAAAATGATTGTTAAAACGTTTAAACGTCTGAAACGTTGCCACTGGTGCAGATTCGCTTTTTACTATCGATGAAACTGCATGTAATGTTATTTCGCGATTCTGTAAATCACTTCAATAGAGGTCATTGACATATGGTTAGAGCCACCGCGTCGTCCATCTTTTTGTAACTTTGTTTGTTTAGCGATTGCACTAACTAGCGAGCAGACGAAAATAATCTTAATGAAGAGCCAGGAGCCAAGTTATTTTTACAATCATACTCCATACAGCCGACAACAAAATTTGAAAGACCAGGGGTGTAGGAGGGGAGCGCCCCCCCCGCAGATAAATACACAAAACTTTCGTGGTGTAAAGGTGATATACGTATAAAGGACAATCTGAGGGCGAGATGATTTTTTTTTTGCTCTTCACTTGACTTTGGGCCGGACAATTGGACATCTGCGGACGTGTTGACCTGTTTTTTGCTTTTCACTTGGCTTTGGGCGAAAAACGAACGGCTTCAAATTGCACCCCTACCCCCCCTTTCAAATTCAATTCCCGGGCAGGCCCCTGAAGACAGTAGAAAGTTTTATAACTACGGGGAGAGCATGAGTATTTCTGGTAAGTTTGAAATTTTTGTGGCCAAGACCAACTTATATTTTTTGTAAAACATCAAGCCGATGAAGTGGATTTTTCCTATCTTTCAACATAGCCATCAAACAAGTTTCCTCCAACTTTTATTTCAAAATTGTTGAGGCCAATGCTACAAAAAAAAATTTAGCCTACTAAACTGCAGTTTGTCAGAGGATCTCAACTGATGCTAACTTCATCATCGTTTGACTTAAACAACAATTTGGCTTTGTAATAAATTATTGCTATTAAGCTGTAAATAATTCGGCCACAAGTTTAACTATTCGTCTTGAGAGGTTAATTGCAAGCAAATAACGTTACCTCAAATAACGTTGCCAACTTTTTTTTTTAAGCTAAGAAAATAACATTTCGGGTGTTGCGACCATGCCTACTAATCCCCTCATCTTCAAGTTTCATTCTCGCTAGCATGTTGCAGCGTTAGTCGTGTTGTTGCTTCTTCCCTTTTCTGTGTCCGTTTGCATTAGAAATCCTACATTGCTGTGTTCTATTTATTTTGACGGTGCAGAAATAAAAAACACTACTACTACAACACTAGTTTCAAATTGGCGGCGGTATTGCTGCGAATACGGATTACGGGCCTTCAAATGCATTTCGTCCAACAAAATACGTTTTTTGTCTTTTGGTAGCTGAACAAGCCAATGAAGTAATAGCGATTTCTCCACAGCGCCATCTTAAGTTCTTGACTTTTTTTACGTTAATGATATTATTATTTACTCACATCTTCACTGGTACCTTTCTGTTACGAAAAAACGAGAAAGACAGAACAGAATTTATTTTGATGCGCCTTGAAGCATACTTAATAAGCACTCACCAAATAAAACAATGGAATTTAGCAAGGCCAGGAAGCATCGAAGAACCAGCGTTTCATCTTTTAGTGCTCGCCTAAGTTACGTATTAAATAGGTCAGTAACCAGAACATGATGACGAAATTTCCACAAAATATGCTTTTGGATTTGTGTAAAACATTGAGCGATTTTTTACCTAGCTTTCTTTCTTGCCAAGAACGCAATGATCCCACATCTTGCAATGCAATAACCGAAAACTTGCATGCAGACAATGCTTGCAACAAGCGATCAACACGAACTTATTCAAGCGTGACTGGATTTTGCCTTTTTCTACACAGTTTCCAGTCCACTAAATCAGGGTCCGCAAATAGTGAGTGGCGACACCTTCTATCGACCACTTTAAGAAACACTGATTTAGACTAGAACTATTCCCTTGGTCCAAAAAATAGTTTTCTAAAGTGAGTTTCAAAGATGCTAAAAAACCAAAAAATGCTGAAACTTCACAAATATTTCCAATTTTTATGTATTTAATGGCAAAATCATTTACGCAGGCCTATATTGAAGTTCATCGAAACAAAGGAACGGTGTGCAAATTACCGCAAAATAGCTTTAACTATACCTTGGTTAGAAGGTTCTACGAAGACCTGGAAAAAGACCCTGAGCATTTGCCCCCCAAAAAAGGCCTAGTTAGCCTACGCCTTGGCGACCATGATGCAAGCCAGAGTCGGCGCCAGAGCAGTCGACTTAGGGGGCCAAGTGTTTATCAGGGGAGGCCAAAATTTGAAATTAAGCACACAAGCCGCTTTCTTCAAAAGAGAAAGCTTGTTAATTGGGGGTGCCAGGCACTCTGCCCCCTTTAGCGCCGGCCCTGATGCAAGCTCAAGTGACAGTTTTTTGGCTGTTTGTTCGCACAATCGAAGCGACGAAGATCTAGCAATGTCGATAAAGTAGAGGAGTTCCTCTTTGCCCCGCCCCCACGAATTGTTGATGCAAACGCTTTTATGCATGAAGAACTTATGGAACTTTTAATTCATTACAACACTGCTCTTCCTTCTAGTCAGGAGCGTGTTTAGGGGAAGCATTAAACCATGACCCTCCCTTTTTGACTTTGCCTTTTAGTAAAAAAGAACAAAATTAGTGGTGCCAAGTAACTGAAATATGCCAGACTCTTTTAATGGTTTCCATAGCTTATGGCCAGGATCAGATCCAGGGAGGGGGTAGGATCAGGGTTATGCATCCCCCGCCGCAGCTATTTTCAAAAATGTTTTTGATAGGCTAAATACTATTTTTCATAATTTCGAACCTCTTCGACAACAATAAGCATTACGCCTTAAGCACGCATAATCGAAATGTGCGAATAAAATGGATCACATTTGGTGAAGTACTCAAAATTAAGGTCAAACAATTTGAACAAAATTTGCCTGAAAATTATTGGAAAAGCACCAAAATATTCATTACAGCATGTACATTTTGTTAAATATTGTATATTCAAGTACGTTGCCTGCACTTCAGTCGTTCTACACTGCTCACTATAAATGCTGAAAGGTTCGACTTTTCTCCACCCGAGTTTTGAACTCGGTTATTTGTTTTTTCTTAGTACTAAATCACGTGATGATCACACCCTGTTCTCTTCCACAATGTATGAGTAATCACGCACTGCAAATAGGCAATTACTGCAAATTGTTGTACATGTGGTCTGACTGCACTAAGTTCTACTGAATCTGTGCCACTTTTGAGTTTACGTCTCGACTTTAGCAGTGAAGCTGTTTAGGAGGTTGTATATTTTACTTACCAGTAATGCAGTGTTTTTATGAAGTTGAATTTACGGAGAATAGGTACAGTTTGATTAAAATGTTATTTCTTTTAGCTTTTAGAAATTTTAATTGAAGTGTAAGAAGCCTCCGATTTGAAGTGTTTTAATAGATGCTAAGCGTACCAGTGTATTTTACATTGAAATTGGAAATTCGCAGCGACGCACATATGAATCCTGACTCATAACAGTTAAGGTAATCTTTTTTCTTTTTAAGCGTATTAAGCGTTTTGGGGAGTTGTTTATTTGAATGTTTGTGTATTTAGAAACCGTTTATGAGATAAAACCGGATCAACGAGAAGATTTTCGTGCTTGACTTGAGACCCTATGAGTTCAAAGGGGTGTCTTGTTAGTCGAAACGCAATAAACGCGTTTCAACTGGAAAAAGAGAAGGAATATTTGAGACTAAAGTCGTCAGAGGACGTCCCGTGTTGGGGTCAAGGACTTGAAAGCAGTCCAAGGTTGACCGTAGGTAACACAGTTTTTAAATTTTTTCCGGGGGAGCATGCCCCCTGATTCCCACAGAGGTTTCTTTGCTTCAACTTAGTTCTGCCATAAAAAACTACGCTTGAAAAAAATGTAGAAATAATGCCCTCTCCCCCCCTTTAAAATTTCTCACAACGCCACTGCTTCTAGTGCTGCCGTTGAACGACCAATTAGCATTGGAAAAGCCATTTTAAAGCCGAAGCGCTGTGGGCTTTGTGAGATCTTTCTTTCCCTAAATTTAAAGAAGCAGTTAAAGTGATTTAATTTCAAATTACAAATAAACATTATTCATTCTTCTACCATCTTTTGATATATTGATAAATTACAAATAACCTTTTACTTGCAACTGAGTGGAATTAAAGTTGAAGATAAAAGCACATGAAAATTGCATTCTAGGGGGGAGGGGGTCAGGAAAGTAGGGAAAAACTTCTGTTTCTTTTTCCTTTTTTTTATTTCGTTTTCTTTTGGGAAAAGAAAAAATCTAACTGTAAGATTTCTAGTGATTGTGAAATAGTGCATGGCGTAATCTTCTGTAGGTCTTTACTCGAAATCTGAATCCATACCGTGTTAGCCGATTAGATTCTGCAAGGAAATGTGAACGTATTTTTTTAGTTTATTTACTGTGTGTGTTGTTAAAGAAAAGTGAATGTTTTATGCTGTAGTACTATTTTAGCCACTGGTACTACATGTGTTACGCTAAGCATTGTTTTACAAAACTAGGTGATATAGGGTGGCCATGGCTCGGTGAGCGTCTTGCTCTTTCGTGGTCTCCCTTTGTACCACACTGGATTTTATTTGCGCTTGTTTTACATCTGAAATGTAACTTATTGCTTTTAGCTGGTGATGGTGCAAGAATAAACTGATACTGAAATGTTATCGTTTTTGAAAGGCAATTTATTGTTATTACTGGAGCGTTTATCGTATCAGAATCGTACGTTTGTTTGGTTTCAACATAAAAGTGAATGACTTTGGTTTGAATACACACCATGAAGCTCTACTCGTTAAGAATTGATAGTGATTTTTTGGTTTTGCGGCATCACGAAAGTAACTGTAACTTGTAACTAGTCACTTTTTTAAATTTGTAATTGTAACTAAGTTACTTTTTTTGCCAAGTAACTGGTAACTGTAACTAGTTCCTTTTTAAAAGTAACTTGCCCACCACTGAGCACTGACCCTAATTTGGTTTGCACCAAGCGCGATTAAGTACAACAGCGAGTTAAATCGAGGGTAAATAAGTTGAAGTCAGGGATGTGGAAGCGGTATATTTGCGAACAGCTTCCGCTTCCACACCTATCGCTTCCGCTTCCAAACAAATTCACCGAAATTTTGCTAGTATACCAGTGCGTTGGAAGCCGATGGCGTAAACCGTCGCTTTTTTTCCAACACGCTGAAAGCTCTTTGTCAAATCTTCAGCAAGAATTTTTTTAAAGATAATAATTTGCAAAAAGCTAAAAGTGTAAAGGCATGATTGAGTCACAATCCTGAGAGTCTTTTCCCGCAACTTTGCTACGAAATTTACTTCCTTCATTAGGAAAATTCAGGAAAATGTTGATACTCAGCACTCAGTGGCGTGGCAAGAGTTTCTAAAGGGGATGGGGGGGGGGGGCAAAATTCCCACATTGTTTTCAAGCGTTTTTTTTTTCAGCATGAACTAATTTGAAGTTGATTGAGAAACAAGAAAGGCTTTAGGGAGATCCGGAAGCTTCCCCAGAAATTTTGTGATAGTGTACATGCTCTAATGGCTATTTTAATGCTTTTCGAATAATTTTCAGGCAAATTTTGTTTAAAATTTTTGACCCTAATTCTGAGTGCTTCGCCAAATATGATGCATTTTGTTCGCACATTTTCGATTATGTTTGCTTATGGTGTTATGGAAGAAGCTCGAAATTATGGAAAAATTGTATACAACAAAAACATTTTCCAAAATGGCTGGTGGGAGAAGGCATATCCCTCATCCTACCCCCTGGTTCCGCCCCTGGTCATAAGCTACAAAAACCATCAAAAGAGTCTGACATATTTTAGTCACTTGGCACCATTAATTTTATTCTTTTTTACTAAAAGACAAAGTCAAAAGGAGAGGACCGGAAGGGGGGATGGTACAACGCCCCCCTCCTGATACGCTTCTCACAACACTCCATTTATTTCGTGATATGATTATAATCGGAAGCTATTGATAAATTAGTTGCTTTACTTTAAAACTTAGAGAAAGCTGAAAGAAAAAGCGATTCTACGTTAGTACTATCTGAAAGTCAAGCGAAGAGTAACGGCCTATGGTGAGATCTGGCATCCATGCGAATCTAGCATTGTACAGTAATGTATAATAAATTGAATGAAATATTGTGTTTAACAAGTTATTTACAGTATGCTTTTTTGAATGATGTGGAAGCAGAAGCGGCATATTTTTTGCGCTTCCGCTTCCAATAAAATATGAACGCTTCCGCATCTGTGGTTGAAATTTAACTCGTGGTTTTTGGTGGATTAAACCGTGGATTTTTTTTACCCATTTGTAAACAGTTACGTGTTACCCTGTGTTATGCTGACCTGCGTTAGCCTCTGGCTCATCATTGATGTGGTAACAACCCTGCGTATTGTTTTCCATTTCTGTTGTAGTGGACAAGTAGGGGAGAACGGGGTCAGATGAACCAACTTTTTGTTTCTTGAGTATTACTGCTTATACTTTCTGGAAAGATTCAGCTCTGCTTTTGCGTACAAACAAACATTGCTGTAATGCATAAATATTTATTTTAAAACAGGGAATATCACTCTTATTATCGCTGTAACTTGGCCCTAATTTTACCCTAAATGGTTCAAATGACCCCATTTACGGGGTTTATTGAACCACAGGGTAGGGCGAGTTGAACCACCTATGGTAAATGCACCATGTTAGCAGCGAAACGAGAAAACGCTGCTCAGAAAAGGATGTAAAGTATGCAACGAAACGAGAAAATTATTGAAACAAACATAATTAAGAATTTCAAGAAAAAATATGAAAGATGCAGCCCACGGGGTCAGTTGAACCACGTTTCAACACAGGGCTTCCAAGCTCAAGTTTTTTTATTTGTTGCACAACTACAGTATTAAAAAATTACTTACAGATATAACATATTGCAGCAGAGCCAGCTTCAGAGCAGTCGACTTAAAAGGGGCCAAGCGTTTTTTAAAAGGGGGGGGGGGCAAAGTTTGAAATTAAGCACAAAAGCCGCGGTCTTCAAAAGAGTAAGCTTGTTAATTGGGGGGGTTCAGGGCCCCCCCTTAGCGTCGGCTCTGTATTGCAGCAACAGGGTGGCTGCGAAAGGACCGTAAAGTCATCGAGTCAAGCAGCCACCAGGTTTGGTTCAACTGCAACGTTGCAGCTGCTACTGGAATCTCCTAATTTTTTCCAGGCTTGCCGTTAAATGGAGCCGCTTTAACCAAGGTAAAATCAGACTACACCACAACATCCTCTTACGAATTAAACACTCAACAAATAAATGAATTATAAAAAAAATAGTTTTTTTTAACTTTTGACCAAAAAAGGTTTGAAAATCACTTTTGTTGTTCTAACAGGCAAACCTGTCATAGCAGAAAACTAATTTGAAGACAAAATGGCTGCAACCTTATTACTTCTATGTAGGTGGAGCTGAAATGAATTATTATTTTTTAAATAAAGGCAGAGGCGGAGGTGGTTCAACTGACCCGCTGGCTAACTGACCCCGTTCTCCCCAACTGCTAAATCTTTTTAACGCAAAGAGTTAAAATTGTAGCTCATAAATTGCGCTTCGATTAGTTATCTTTGCAAGGTTTTCGTCGTTTGGCGAGAACCGAACCCGGTTATTCGACAGCAATTTGGAATCTGAACTAAGGCTTGATGGTATCTCATGTGGCCAGGGCGTGGAAGCTCTAAAAAGGGTCAAACCTTAAAAAAGGGGTTACGTCACTATGACGTCTTCTTTACGCTTCCAGTGTAGTTCGATCTGGTGAAGCGTTCTTTGTCATAAGTGAACCTGTGAAGTCAGTTTCGTCTAGCCTAGCTAAATTGCTCTTAAAACTGAGAAATTTTAAATTATTTTGCAACGTACTTTTTGTTTTAGCCAACAGTCTTGAGTTGTTGCATTTCAATATTATAATCACATACGCTTGTAATCAGCGATGGCGGAAGCATTTCTTAAGGGTGGGGGCCCAAAACCAATTTCCTTCACCTAACAACCAGGGCCGGCAGTGGCTCAGCGAGAAATTTTAAAAGGGGGGGGGGGGGCATAATTTCCACATTTTTTCCTTCGCATTTTTTTCAACAGAACTAATTTGAAGCTGATTAAGAAACAAGAAATGTTCTAGGGCGTTCGGGGGCATGCTCCCCCGGAAAAATTTCGAAAATTTACACGCTGCAGTGGCTATTTTAGTGCTTTTTCAATAATTTTCAGGCAAATTTTGTTTAAACTGTTTGACCTTAATTCTGAGTGTTTCGCCAAATATGATGCATTTTGTTCGCACATTTTAGTTATGCGTGCTTAAGACGTAAGGCTTATAGGTATCGAAGAGGTTCGAAATTATAGAAAAATTGTATGCATCAAAAACGTTTTCGAAAATGGCTGGTGTGAGCATGCATATCCCTCATCCTACTCCTCTGGATCAGCCCCTGGCCATTAGCTACAGAAACCATCAAAAGAATCTGGCATATTTCAGTTTCTTGGCACCATTAGTATTGTTTTTGTTTACTATAAGGCAGAGTCAATAGAGGAGAGTCATGGCACAATAGCCTCGCCCCTAAATACGCTCATGAGGACCGGATTTAGACAATGAGAGGCCCTAAGCTATTTGATCGCACTGGTTGGAAGAGCAAAAACAGGTCTTAACGTCCTCGGATGTTCTGTTTTCACTGAAAATATCAGTATAGTGAAGAGCAAAAAAAGGCATACACGTCCTCAGATGTTCTGTTTTCCACTGAAAGTATCGGTGAAGAGAAAAGGAAAGTCTTGATTGTTCGTGATGAGGCCCCCCATTTTCTCCGAGGCCCTAGGTTTCAGCCTGCCTAGCATATACGTAAATCCGGCCCTATGCCTACAACCCATATTTAGCCCGTCTACATGTGGTATGTCCAATTTATTTGGGCTTTAGACCCACGGCTCTTGCTTCTAGTTTCTGTTCCCCCACCCCACAAACAAAATTTTAAAGAAGACATCTCTGGATTTAGCTCTTTCCTGGGTTTTAATTGCGATGGTAGGTCTATTAAGTTTCAATTACATTCATGCAGAGGCAATACTGTAGAAATAAACACGTAAATTAGGGGCCCCCACCCTCCCTGAAAAAAAGTGGGAGGACCAGTGCTCCCCAGGCCCCCCCGGCTCCGCCACGTATGCTTGTAATAAGTATAGAAAAGCTGTACCTACGCAATAATATGAACAGTTGGTTCTCTTGCATTTAGTTATTGGCTGAATATCTTAATCATTGTTTTAAAAGAAGTAATACAACAGTGAAAAGTTTAGCTGGTAAATGCAGTATTTGCAGTGACTGGTGTTGCATCTAGCCTTTATGTGTAAGAAGTATATTTTTTTAATTTCTATTTCAGGTTTTATATGTGTGGTTGCAACTTGATAAGTTTTCATTCAGTATTTTAATGTTTGTTCACAGGTTGTCAGAGCATAGGAGTTTATATATATGTTATATGAGAGATAAATGCAATTGTACATCAACACATGCTCATAGAAGTTACAACATCAAACCTGTGAAAGCAATTCATCATTTTTGTCAACTTATTTTGCAATTACAATAGTTTTGCTATGAGGTAATTTCCTGTGGCAAGCCTTGCACGAAAATAAAGATTGATATTTAAAAGAAGACTTGAAACTTTTTCGTAACAAAAGCTCTCCATAGTCATACTGTGAATTCAAGTCAATTTATTTCAGAAATTTCACTTTTTACTTTTCTGTCTGGATGGTTTACAATGTACATCTTTAGCAGCTCTTCTCGATACCAGTTCAAGACTCATGTACTTTTTTAGTTAACAAAGGAAAGCCTCTATAATCAATTCCTGAGTCAGAAATGTGATGTTAGGTCTATCATTTTGTGAATTTCCTTGAATTGAGGTGTGACCTTCCAATGCAGACAAATCTGGATAATTCGACTACCAGTACTTGCGAGCCCATGATAGAAGAGCTTATGCTGCTAGTGCTCACGTGCTCTAAATCGACATTGCCAAAGGGGCCCATAATGAACTGTCAAATTTGTAACATCAGCGAACGTTTAATATGATGTGGATGGAAAATGGTTGTTAGCTATGCCAGTTTCACTCATAAAAATTGTATTGTATGCCAGTTTCACTCATAAATCAGATTCCACACTACACTCAAGTACACACTCTAGCCACTCGACCATCTGAGCTGTTAAATAAAACCAATTTACCAAAATGCCTAGCGATTAATTTGAAAATTTGAAGTTTGCAATGTTAAGTTCACCACAAAACTCGCATCTTTCATTGGCGATGTCATGATCTATGACATGAAAAGAGCCTTTTGACTGTTTGAAATTAAACTATAAATATTATACGTACATCGGAGATGAATTTTTTGAACACGGCTAACAGTTACTTCTGCAACACACGATTCAAATTTTTTCAGAGTACAGTAGTAATACTTGATGACGTGATGAAGTCGATAGCAAAGACCGCTATAGTCGTGTTTTAAAATGCAGACGGTAAAGCAAACTCAGTCAAAAATGATCAGTCGAAATGCACATGAACCTGCACATTGACTACAGTAATAGGACATCCTCTTGACTATATCATATGCAAACATGAATGAAATCCTACCACAAATATCAAAGCAAAGCAGTTTGTACTGCCTTGCATACACAGCTGATGATGACAGCTGAATCCACGTTCTCGAAACGTCCTGTCTTGACATTTGCTGTGGTTATATTTTTCTTCCTTAAGCTATCTTCGTGACACATTTTTTGTATTCCGAAGTAGCATACTCGTCTGTATCTCCTTCATTACCCGTTTTTCCTCCACTCCTACGGTGAGGCGCTTTATAACTTTGTCATCTGAAAACAAACCATGCATCAAAAAACTATCAAATCATCATAGTACTCTCGGTATTACGCCGAAGCGCGTAACGCGTGGTGGCGCATTCTCCGCGACTTTGCGCCTTGACTATACAGCTCCGACGAACAACTAAGCGGTGGTGTGCCGTTGACAGGGCTATGTTCCATAACACCAGCTCTGGAATCGAATCCAAGACCTTACACGCGAATAGCGATGTTTTTACCCACGACGCCGACCGGCCGGTCAATCCGCTTATTGACAAACTCATTTCGAAAAGTTTCATTCACTTATTCATTGTTTTGGAACTCTCGACTTGCGTTAAAGCGAATTGCGGAGCGGAGGTGCCCATTTCCCAAACTTAGCATCTAGACGCTAGGCAACACGAATAAACGGCAGCTATCGTGAAACACTCGCAGCAAAGTTCAACGCAAAAAGTGTACCCGAATCAACAATCAATTTCACACACTTACCCACATTCTTTTCAGCTAAATCTCCTACATACTCATTCATTCCTTTCAAGCATTGCTCCTTCCTTTTCTACTCAGAAAAAAAAAAGATAATCTTACTGAAGCAAACAACTTCTAAAGTGCTACAGTTAAAAAATCAGTCATAGTCACTTACTTGAAAGATGCCAAATATAACTGTGAAAAAAGAAAGTTAAAAAAAAAGTGGCAAAGGCAAGGAACAAGGAGTACGAAAAACTGTACGAAAGATTGGAAAAAAGGGATAGGCAAAACGAGTTGTTCAAGATATCAAAGCAATGAGACAGACAAAGCAAGGTACACCAAGTAAGAGTAATCAAAAGTAAGCATGGGGAGATGTTGGGGGAAGAAAAGAAAGTAAAACAGAGATGGAGTATTTTTAAAAAGCCATTTAACTCAGAAAACCATAGAGAAAAAAGGAAGATAAGAACGGAAAAAAGAGTTAGTTAGTTGCATATTTATCCTCCTATCACGAGAAAGCGATCAATGCGCTATAACGAGCTCGCTTAGGAGTTACCAGCCATCTGTCTACCACACCAAGATGGGGGAATCCCGCGAAGTGCCTTTCCCAACGGCACAACAAGTAAACTCGCCGGCTTGTTTTCCACACTATCCCTTTAATGCTGAACGTCAAGCAGGGAAGCTGAGAATACCAATTTTAAAGTCATTGGTTTGACCCGACTTGGAATCAAACCCGAGTCTACAGCTCAAGAGACAGACGCTCTATACCACTCGGCCATCAGAGAAAAGGACGCTGGTAATATCTCCGTGAAACGAATCAAAAATGAGTTGAGGAAAATGAAGAAAGGAAAAGCTCAACGACCTGACGACATACCAGTGTAAGTGCGGATGGCTCTAGGGACCAAAGGTAAGCAGTTTCTAGCAAACTTACTCTTGCGAGGAGGAAAGATGCTAAATTAATGGACGAGGAGCGTGCTTGTGACGTAGTACAAGTGGAATGGGGACGTCAAGGAGTGTGGCAATTACCGGGGGATCAAGTTGATGAGTCATACTATGAAACTATGGGAGACAGTATTAGATTCAACGATAAGAAAGAAGACGACAATTGCTGAACAACAGTTGGGATTCATGGCTGCCAGGAAAAAACGCAACTGACGTGGGTTTTTGTTTGAGGATGCTGATGGAACATGGAAGGGAGCGCCACAAGGCAGTGGCGCTTTCGCACGTTTTCGATGTCCGTGCTGAAGACGTAAGGCTAATTGCTATGGAAGAGGTTCGAAATTATGGAAAACTTGTATACATCAAAAACATTTTCGAAATGGCTGGTGGGAAGATGCATACCCCTCATCCTACCCCCTGGCCATAAGCTAAAGAAACCATCAAAAGAGTCTGGCGTATTTTAGTCACTTGGCACCATTAATTTTTTCTCTTTTACTAAAAGGCGGAGTCAAGGAGGGGGGGGCGTGGCACACTGGCCCCCCACCTTTAAATACGTTCTTGTCTCTACGTTTAGGCCTATAAAGGTCTTGATGGTCGATTTTCCAATAAACAATAAATAACTGAGGTTATTTTCAAATTATATTGAACTGATAATTCAATAGTAATTGAGGGAGACTGCGAAGTGAGCTTGCGCTCTTCGAGTCAGCAGCCACCCGGTAGATATGTCAAACGCGATTGGCTCCAGCCGCGAATCGAACCCGTCACGTAGGATCTGCAACCTGTGCGCGGTACCGCTTGGCCATGGCCAAAAAAAGGTCTTGATAAAAAGGTTTTCATTGTTTGTGACGAGGCCCCTTATTTCTCCGAGGCCCTAGACTTCAGCTTGCCTAGCCTATTGGTAAATCCGGCCCTGCCTGGGGCAAATTCGCACTAACCAAAAATTTCGAGGGAACAATGGTCCCACGTGACAGCGACGTCATAAGCTTTGTCAATATTTTGGCACCAATACCAAGCAGTACATACAAATTGGAGGTTACAAAGGGGCATATTGAAGTTGTTTTCTCATTAGGGCTGCAGCACAGAGTATCCATTGTTACTAACAGTGTTAGCGTCCGGAACCACTCTCTGTGCTCAGTGTCCGGAACGAAAATCAGAGCAGAGGTGAGCGGAGTCTGTTTTTTGAGACTCCTACTCCACTCCTGCTCCGAGAAAGCAAACTCCTACTCCTGCTGCAAATGCCAAACTCCTGCTACTGTATTAACTCCTGTAGTCTCAGCATATTAAAACAAATTACACGTTCTATGACTAAATACTGTACTAATGTACCACTGTTCACATTTAGGCCTACATTCTGAAACAAATCAACATTAAAAAAAAAGTTAATGATAACATCATTTCTTTGGATAGTGCTGAACAATTACACATTGTCTAATTGCAGGTTGGTACTATGCCAAACAACAGCTCAAAACACAGCCTGTTCAATGATCCACTTGTTAATTAGAAAAAGCAGTAGCTACATTACTGCATATATTAACAGTCTCTTTATTATTTGGCACTACAAAGATAAAATCAAACCCAACACAGCTTGTTTTACCATTAAAGCTCATTAAGTAGTGATTTTATTTACAAAGATTCCGTTGGAATGCCATCACCAGATGCACTTGGCAGTGAAACAGGCTGTAGTGGTTTGATTTTATTTTTGTTGTGTCAAATAAAAACAAATGTTTCTGACTCGTTTCAAAATCTTTATCGCTTTGACTACAAACTATAGTACCGGTAATTAATACATCAACACCAACTAAATTCCTGAATCCGGCTCCGGCTCCTGTACGTAGTGTACAAAAAATTCAATTGTATGCAAAAAATTCCACTTCGGCTCCGCTACAAAAAATTCAAATCCGGCTCCGCTCCGGCATAAATAGCCCAATTCCGGCTCCGACTCCGCTCCGTGATCACCTTTGAATCAGAGCTTAGATGTAATGTTGCCCGTCATTATTTTTACGTTAACATTGTTTTTTGTAAAATTTACAAGGAGTTTCTAATCTAGTTTATTTGATTGATTGATTTCTTCATTTTTATCCTCCTATTACGAGAAAGCGGAGGAGACGCTATGCGCAGGACGAATCCGGACTCGCTTAGGAGTTGCCAAGGGTGGAAACCAAAACCTAAACCTAAACTTGAAAACCCGGTTTTGAAGGAAATTTTGGAAACCCAAACTGAAACTGACACCTACTCAGCCAAATTTTTGAAAACCAAAACTTAAACCGAAACCGTTTTTGTTTGAAATGTCAAAACCAAAACTGAAACTAAAAACTGTTCAGAATTTTCTAAGGTTTTGGGTTTTAAAAATCGTCATCACCATGATTACCAGAACAGTTCCTTTAATGCTGAGCGTCAAATAAAAAAGCTGTGGATACTAATTTTTGAGTCTTTGGTTTTACCGGACTCGGAATTATACCCAAGTCGACAACTTCTGAAGCAATTGCTCTCCTCACTCGGCCATCTGACTTGCTACTTATCATCGCAATACAACAAAAACGCTAAAAAGTAGAGCACTTAAAAAATCCGTATTCAAAATAAACTAGCTTTTTTGGATGAAACTTACACCGAAACTGAAACCCAGAAACCGAAGTTGTGCGTAAGCAAAACTGAAACCGAAACTGAAACCTATTTTTCATCAGCCGTGAAACCAAACCAAAACTGAAACCTGACATCTGAGTTTCAACACACCGAAACTGAAACTGACACCCTAACGCCAAGTAGCCAGGTTTCCACCCTTGCCCTTGTTTCCAAGTTTTCCGGTTGAATTTTCCTCTGACTTCTTTAATTTGCTCCTTGCCCGATTCCACCAAGCAGAGATAATCATCGTGAAGCATCTTATGCAAGGACGCAACAACGAGACTAGGTTAGGAGTTGAACCATTAACCTTGCGATCATGGTCGTCGTAAAAACGACGCCCCAAACCACTGCGCCACGCTGCCGACTAGCTTGATTGTTATCAAATATCTAATTCAAATATTTAATTTGATAACAATCAAATAAATAACAATCAAATGAAAAATAATGAAATTAATAACAATAAATAACAATCCAATAGTTTATTTGATTGTTACAATAGTAGTAAACAACGTCAATATCTATTAGACTATGAACGCAGCTCGGTTGGGCTCAAGGGCGCAACCAGGATTTTGCTAAGGGGGGGGCTGAACTATATACTTTTCAAAGCAAAAATTAAATAGCCTATTGGTGCATTTGTATAATTAAACGAGGCACGGTGTAGCTTTAACTACTGTATAGCGATTCTAGGTAATGCTCTAAAAGCTTACCCAGTGACGTTCGGAGCGTAGTCACGGAGCTTTAACCTTGAAACCGAATGTTTGACTCGAAACAGTTCAGTTTATTGTTGAAAGAGACCAGATTTTTAAATAAAACAACTGCTTTGTATGAAAGTGCAAGATATGTTGGTGAAGGTAGGAGAAATTCTGCCTTTTTAATGGTTGTGCAAATCTTGAACTACCGTAACTTTAATACGCAAGGATGATTAAATTTCTCACCGCATATCTGTCCTATAGTCTTTTCCTCCCAAACAGTAACAAACCGCAGAAATATGAACTGAAAATCGATCAATGTAAATAAAAGAATGTTGCTTTTTCCGTGACTCTAACAAGTAGTCTGTTTCTACAGATGCTTGTGTCACAATATATTTTGGAATCAAACACCAACGATTTTGGCATCTGATTAAAAGAATGTTACTATATATATAAGCATGCTCAATACCACGGTTGTGATGCACAACATAGATGTAACAAAAGTGTGCCCTTAAAAAATTATGAATCAATGTAACCCTCCATTTTGCTTTCTTCCTTTAGCACTCTCACTATAGCAACGTATCTGCATAAACGAACGACAAAATTTAATAACATTGCAAAAACGACAAAACTCTCCAATGACTTCATCTCTTATCTATGCTCAAAAAATCGGCAGCACGGTCAAGTGGATATTGCGTTTGAATGATCTCCATTTAATTTAACTCCTACCCTCTGTCGCGTTGTTCGTCCTTGGATAAGACGCTATATGCGACAATCTCTGCTCGGTGAATTCTAACAAGCAGCGAAACAACGTACCGGTAACAGGAATTTAAGGACACAATCGGACACTCAAAAGTCATATCACTGGAAACACCTTTCGGGTACGGTTTCGTTAAATAAGTAGAGCCTCTGTTGCTTTCCCGTGACAGGAGGATAAATATGGACCTAAAAACAAGTTCAAAGAACAAACTCAGAACGCCTATTGGCGCTTGTTGCATATTCGTTCAAAACATCCTGTTTGTCGATGGATCGAGCATGGTGAATTGCAAGCAAAGCTAGACCAGTTAAACGTTCTTCTCCCATTGTCTTTCGCAAGTACGTTTTCAAACGTCTCAAAGTGCTAAAGCTGCGCTCACTTGTTGCGCTTGTCACAGGTAGAGTGGCTAAAATTATAAGCAACTTTCGAACGTTGGGAAAAACGTCAACATTGCATGCACGTAGAGCTTCAACTGCATTAGCTGGAAGAGTGGAGACATCTTTATACTTCCATTTTTCCCTCCATCGCGAGATTTCAGGAACTGTAACAACTGAACTATCAATATCTTGTTGGTATAACTCTAACAAGTAGTCTGTTTCTACAGATGCTTGTGTCACAATATATTTTGGAATCAAACACCAAAGATTTTGGCATCTGATTCTTTGATCTGCAAATCGTTCAGTCATTTGCATAATTAAATGGTCGATATATGGCACATATATTGATTGGCGGTAATATACCTCCACGTCATCCGTTGAATAATTTTCCCGATATATTTGTTCAGTAGCTCTTCGAGGACATATCAATGCAATTTCGTGAAGTTGGCACACGTTCTGAACTTTCTCGAAAACTTTTCCGAATGAAACATCACCATCTGCGCGGTCGTCTTCGAGAGACTTGATCAAGCTTTCAATTAGCTCATTGGCTGAGAATATGTCCAAATCCTTTTTTTGCAACATTTTTGATAATGGCAAGAATAATCCGGAAAATTTTTCAAGCACGAAACAAGCAACCACAAAGCTACACTTTTCAATACTATTCAGTAAAGAAGTTGCTTTGTCAGAAACTCGGAAAATTTCTTGAAATTTTCTGAGTGTCTTCACTATTGCCGGAAAGAGCTCTAAAAAAATAATGATGGAGTCATGCCTCTCTACCCACCGTGTCGGACACAATGGTTTTAATCGTTGGTGGCTCGCGGTTGGAACTTCTGTGGTAATGTTATCCTGCAAGGCATGAACTCGATGCGGCGAACAAGATAGAAAAGTGCAAACATCACCAATTGTAGATAAGGTGTTGTCAATAATTCTCAACTTTGAACCACTGTTTATTGACAAGTTGAATACATGACTTGAACAATGAGTGTACATGGCGAGAGGATATAGCTCTTTAACTCGAGCTTGAACACCAGAAACCTTGCCACTCATGTTGCTTGCACCGTCGTAGCCCTGACCCCTTAAGTGATCCAGATTAAGACCTAGTTTGCTTAGCTCCGAAAGAATAGTAGAAGCCAGATTTTCGCCAGTGGTCGACGAAACGGCAACGAAGCATATGAATTCTTCATACATCGCATTGTCTTTAACAAAGCGAATAGATATACTGAGTTGCTCTTCTTGGTTCTCATCAGAAGTTTCATCGGCCAAAATCGCAAAATATTTGTTCTCAGCTATATCACAAAGTATTTGGTTCTGAATTTGGCTTCCCATTATCGAAATTATATCATTTTGGACTTTCCAACTCAAATAACTTGCATTGCGAGGAGAATTAAAAAACAAATCAGCCGTTTCCTTATCCAAACATTCCAATCGTAGCCTTAGAGCAGCTCTAAAATTACCTTCATTATGATTAGGCGCATCTAAAGTAAGGGGCCCGGAATCCCTATGACCTCGTAGAGGCAGTTCTTGTCGGCCACAAAATTCGATGCACCTTATTATGTGAAGTAGTCGTTTTCGATTATTGCCAATCGTCTTGAGCCTAGAATTTACAAGGATATTTTGAATATCATTTTCCGGATCCTGAGTTGTGAAAACAAAATTTTCAAACAAAGTAGCAGCCATTTCATGATATTTGCAATTTTGATGTTTGAGGTAATAATCTTTTGCCTTTTTATAGTTGGCATAAGGAATAGAAACAAGCGCTCCTGGTGTCTGGGCACTTCTTGTGACTGTTTCAGAAGCAAATGCAACACACCATTTACATAAGGAACCTTGCAATGCATCGCTGTAAGCTAACCACTTGAATTCATCAAGCCAGTGTCTTTGAAAACTGCGTTGTTGCTTTCCAAATTTCAGTGAAGGAAACGTATATGACAAAGGTGGAGTCCAACAGTTTAAAAGAATCGTTCTTTTATCTGAATTTGAGAGAGTTTTATTAACACATTGACCGATGTCATTTGGAAACCAATTTCCAGTAGGCCTAATCGCAGTTGAAGACTGCGAAGATGAACTTGCATCTGTGTTTAGTCGCTGCACACTCCCTGCTGGCGCAGACTCATCTTCCGTACCTTTTCGCTTTTTATTACCGGTACCAGTTTTGACTAAAAATTTATCCATATGCTTATCTCACCCAGGGACATCTAGAATCTCACCACTACGTAATTCGGTAATTGAAACAGCAATTTTATCTTGCTAATAATGAAATCTAGCTAAAATGTCTGGTTTTATTATGATCTACAAATCTGCAAGTAACTGAAATAAAACTTTGTTGCGTCATAAGGAATTATAAAAGTAGATATTGGTCAAGCGATGCACCGTTCAAACGCGATTATCACAAGCCGATCCTTTTATGTTTTTAATAATTTGCTGTAACTGTGAAAGTCGTAATGCTGATCTGCCACAATTCTGAAACGAGACTAGAATAGCGTAGCAGTACATTGTTGAGGTTGCTCGCACATGTTTATTACTGTAGAATCGATTATTTTCTTCTTTTTCTTTTATTGAATCTGACATGCTAAGGGGGGGGCTTCAGCCCCCTTAGCCCCCCCCTGGTTGCGCCCTTGGTTGGGCTTATCATTCTGACTGTAGCAGTCATGTTGAAAGGACGCGATTTGTAAGCTGCAGAAAAGTGCGTCTCTCTGCCAGCGCAAATTTTTCTAGCGAAGTTGTACTGCAGTTCAAAGAGGCAAGCTACAGCAGTGTCTTTAATAATAAAGGAAAAAAATAGTGATTGTTTGCGACACCGAGCAATGCAAGCACGACATGGGCCGGGTGTACACTAACGCTTAGTGCACGAAAAAAGGGTAACCGGTTATCATTTTTTTCATCCTTCCAGGCTCATCAGGTACACAACTACGAGAGCGAAAGCTGGCTCTAACTAAACTAACAAAAATCGAAGCTTATACACAGCTTGCTGATCAGAAGGGCGCGGCAAGACAGAACCATAAAGTTAACTCTACAGAATGTGTGACCAGCAAGAAGCAGCTAATATCCACAAGACATTAGAACGTATTCTGAAATCTATTGACAACCTAAATGATACCGTTAAAAACCTGGACTTTTCTGTGAAGTCCCTTGAAAATAAGGTTAGCGATCTTGATGCTAAATTAAACAAACTTTGTGATGACCTAGAAGCTGATATTATGCGCGAAGTAAATATCAGCCAGTTTACACCTGTAGAAGAACAGGTCGAGTCATTGCGAAGCGATCAAGATGATCTATACGCCCAAGTTTAAAAACAGGCAGACGAACTCTCAAGGTTGATTGCGCAAAGTGAAAAGTAGCAGCTAGAAGCCTCAAAACTGAAGCTGCAAAATGAAGCGCACTGTAAACGATTTAATGTCTTGATACATGGCATACCAGAAGACCCAAAAAATCCATGGAAAAACAGAGATTGTACTGTCAAATTATTTCATAAATTTCTAATTGACGGCCTCAAAGTTGAAGATTTTAATGATCTACCACTAGTAGACATACATCGTCTTCCGCAACGACCCATATACTCGGATAAAGGCAGAGTCAACCGTCCGATCATTATAAAATTATATAATAGCGATGATAAGCACTGGCTATTTAGCCGTCTCAAATTCCTGAAGAGCTGCAACGATTAACGTTATGCTGAAAACAGAGAAGCAAAGCCAGTTTTCGTAACTGAACATTTGCCCAAACCCTATTACGAACAAAAAAAGGCTCTGATGCCCTTATTTAAAAAAGCGAGAAATGAAAATAAAAAAACATCATGGGCTGTTATTAATGGAGATTATTCCCTGCTTGTTGATGGAGTCCGCGTCAAATAATTACGTATGCTGAGAAAATATAGGTTTAATAATCACCATCATTCAAACTTGTAATAGTCCTTCTCTTCTAGTTAATTTAAATAATCTGCAATAAAATCCAGCTGTTGTTATAATGTTGTATTATATCGTCATCTAAGGTTGTTATTGTTGTTATTTAAAATTTTTGCAGTAAAAAAAAAACCCAAAATCTAGCTGTCGTTATACAGTCGTGGCCGGGATGGTGGGGCCGCCTCATGGGGGCTTGGGGGGGTGAAATTTTTTTGTTTTTGCTGTTAGTCGTGGGGTGTGGGGCGATTGGTGTGATTGGGGACTGGCCGCGGTGTTTGTGCGTTGAGTGCATGTATTTTGCTTTCGGGGTGACACGGTGATTTCGGTGTTTGGTGCGTCCACCTTTGCGCTTGGTGGCGTCGTTCGGGCATTTTGGCGTGCTTTCTGTCAGCTTCCAGCTGTGTTCTGGGGTGGTCTCTTTGACCCGGGCTTCTTTTATTGCTTTTTCTGGCTCTTTAGCGCTGCTTGCCTGTTTTTCGGCGACTTTGTTCTTGGCCGCCGTCCGCGGATTTTCGGTGGGATTCGGGTCTGGACTGTTGCCGGGCCGGTCGGGAGCTTTGGCCTTTTTCGGCTTCGAGAGGGTGGTCACATTTTTACTGTAGAGGAAAAGCTCGAACTTCACATGACTGTCCACAAATGTGAAATCTTCATGCACGATGGAGCACAGTGTCATCGTTCTAGAAGTGTGACCACTTTCTTGAAGTCGGGGGGGGAGGGTCGGGGTTCTCGGCTGGCCTGGTGGCGGTCCGGACTTGGGTCCTGTTGGGGGTCTGTGGATGGTGGTTGGTAGTGGAGTTGCTTGGGGGCGGGCGAGTGGTGCCGAAGAGTTGGGGGGGCAGTGGAGGAGGTTTGGGTTGGGGAGATCGCCCCGGAGTGTTGCCGGGGGCTGATGGAGAGCGTGCCGGGGCGTCTGGGTGGCGTCGTCGGGTGTGGGGGTGGACAGAGGCGTAGCGTAGGGGGGCAGTGGGGTACATATGTCCCCGGGCGCCAAGGAACAGGGGCGCCAAAATGGGGCGTGCAAAATTTTTACAACAAAGGTAAAAACCGGTCACAAGCAAGATTTCACCGGTGGCAGACATCGTCTGATAGTAGTAGACTGGTACGCACCGTAGGGGAAGGTGGGGCAAAACGACAGTGGCGTAGCGAGGGGGCAAGTGTGGGCACGCGCCCGGGGGCGTACCACCTAGAGGCGTACCAAGAAGTTCTTTTTATACTCTTTTTTCGACGTATTCACACAGATTATAAAAACTACTTCGTGGATTACTGTATTGTAATGTATGCTGTTCGCAAAGGATTCAAATCACGCCTTACTTCCGACCACAAATCTTGCACCAAAGGGGCGCACAAAACAGTGATTTTATACACTCCAGTTTCGACGTAATCTTCTAAACTTTAGAACAATCAATTTATTGCAATGCATCTGACACCTGTATATGCTTTTGGCAGAGGAGTGAAATCACTCTTTACACCCGATCACAAATCGCCCGTTTACTCTATTATGACATCACAAAGAGGTTTGAAACTGCGCGTACATAGTTATTCGACTTAACAGCAATTAAACAGAAGGAAATAGAACTCCACTAAAAGAAAAGTGAAGAAGCGATAGGTATCTACAGTATTAGATTTTCATTATTTTAGCGTTACATGAATGCTAAAGATTGTTGGTAAGTCGATTAAGATACGCGTATATAGTCGCTCGCTGTAATACTGTGCTAAACCTACACCACAGTGATCCTAAACTTTTTTAACCAATGGGCCGTTTCTGATAATACAGCGGAAGAGTGCCGATCAAGCGAAGCATTAACTAAATTGTACCTTGGCCTCAATGGCCTTTTCTGGGTGTTTTCTTTTGTAGTTTGTCGGCCTATTGTTTTGCTACCGTGATTGGTGTGTAGACTGTAATTTCCAAAGCGGATATTTTGAATATTTGACAGCAATCACAGAACGAGAAAATTAGGGAAAAATCTGGCAATTTAGGGGTTGCGAAGCGCAGCCCCGTTGCTGCTGCTGAGATAATTTAGTTAAAAATGTGAAAGAATTGCGGTATCGTAGGATAAAATTGTAGCTGAGCGCTTGATTGCCCTACATGAAATACAATTCCGTTTTTTGGATAGCCTTTTTTCAGATCGACGGTCAAACTTCTTGTTGAGATTTTGAGCGAAAAAGCTTTGCAGTTTGATGTGGGCAGCTTTCCCCAGTGTGGGCCCCTTTCCGACCGTTGGGATGTTGTCGTCTCCAAAAAAGAAAAGAAAGGTCTTCACCCACAATTCTCGGCCCTTAAATGGAATCTTGGTCCCCTTGACGGCTAAGTGGTTTCCGAAAAAAAAAGGTCTTCACCCGAAATTCGGTGACCTCAAATGGAAACCGGGGACCCTTGACGGCTATGTGGCCTCTCCAAAAATAACAAAAAGGTCTTCAACCATAATTCGGGGCCTCTAAATGGAATCCGGGGCTCTTCGACAGCTAAGGAGATCTCTCACCACACTACTTTGGGACCTCTGTGATGGGCGCCTAAAATGCTCTTTCATGGACTCCTACACACCCATGGGCCCGGGACAGATTGCCCCCTGTAATCCCCAGCCCCTCTCTTATAAGCCCTGGATGGGGGGATCTTGTAGTGTGTCTTTTGTATCCTTGACATTCAGTTGGGACGATCTATTCTACAGTATTGGAGCAAAAAATGTAATTTTGGCAAAAAGCTGCCAATTTCGTTCTGCATCTGGCTCCACAATGTCTTCTGGTTGTACTCCAGGGATTGCATGTGATAAGTTTTTACCGGCCCGCCTCTGGCTCAGAAAAATTGCCGCACCGTTAAATAAAATATCTCTAATTTCTAAAAACAGATAAGCGTTTTTAGAGTTTACATTGGTAGCGATTTAACTGGTAGGAAGATTATGGTTGTGGCCTTGCGGCGGTCCTGCAGAAGGGACGCATGTGGTAAGCGCGTCCTTTTGGCATGACTGCTGCAGAGCTCTTTGTACCTGTTTGGAACGTTGAAAATATCGTGGCTGTGAAAGACTTTACACGTGGATAGTATTTACTGTTGTTATAGTTGATGATTTGTAGATTAATGTAGTCACTTTGCATCTCTGACAAATAGCGGGATAAAGTTTTGCATTCCGGTATCTTTAGTAGTCCGATAGATTAGTTTGGCATTCTGGTATATTATTCGTTTTTGTTTTTTTTTTTTTGCTTTCTGCTTACGTTTGTAGTTGTGCTAGGCCTACTTAGGCATTGTTTGTGCTTCTACTTTAACACTGTGTTATTTTTGCTGTGCTTGACAATTTATGCGCTTGGCCGGGGACGTGAAGCAGCAGCTGACTAACATTATGCTTGACCCAAACGCCGAGGATTTTGAAACTGCTAATGAAATGATAAATGGTTTAACCGAAAATACTAAACAGTGCGATTACTACGACAGTGGTTCGATCCTGCTACCGATAGACTTTTTGCGTTGCACGTGAACATTCGTTCACTACAAAAAAAATTTAATGACTTTTATCATCTGCTTACCGAATTGAACACCTTAGCAAACTTGATTTGTTTAAGTGAGACCCGTTTAAAGGACACATCAAATCTCCGCCGCATCAACCTGGCTAGATATAATATCGTAACTAAGAATTCCAAGACAAATGCGGGAGGTGTTGCCATGTACGTTTCCGAAACGTTAGAATATGAAGTGATACAAAATTATTCAATTAACGATCCGAACTGCGAAGACTTCTGGGTAAAATTACGATTTAAAAATAGTGAGGCCCTCGTGGTCTGTGTCATATACACACACCCAAAAGCAAATATTAACGATTTTTTTGATAAATTAAATAATTCTTTAATTAAAATTGCTGCTGATAATTTAAACTGCGCTTTTTTGGGGGATGTAAACATCGATTTAAAAACAAATGAAGCTTGCGGCAAAACACGTAGTTACTGTACTTGAATATGCTAAATAGTAATTCGTTTCATAACCTGATTGATTGGCATACAAGAATTACTCCTGTTTCACAGACTACCATTGACCATGTCTATTCCAATGTATTTAAATATAAATCAGTTCCGGGTATTGTTAAATGTGCGTTAACTGACCACTACCCGATATTTGTCATACTTAAGCATTCAAAACGTAACGTTGATCAAACTAACCACTATAACCGGTCACTTAAAGAATTTAATAGTGATAATTTCAACAGCACCTTAAAGCATCGCTGGATAAACTGTTATATGACTCGCCCAATTTGGACGAAACAACTTTCGATCAATTCTTCTCCGCTTTTGTTCAGGTCATTAAACTAGCAATAAATCGTCATGCACCGCTTAAGAAACTATCACGCAGGCAAAAACGCTAGAACAAAAAACCTTGGATTACAAAAGGAATTCTTATCTCGATTAAGAAAAAACAAAAGCTGCATAGAACACATTTTCTGAGCCCAAATCCCATCGAACGTGATATTTACAAAAAATACTCAAATGTGCTCACTCGTGTTAAAACCGCTTCTAAAAAAAATATATTTTCATAAAGCTGTTCATGAGAGCAAAACAGCCCTCAAAAAACCTGGGACGTTTTGCGGCAATTGATGAGTGGCAACAAGAAGTCGCTTGATTTGCCATCAGTAATGAACATTGATGAAAAACGTGTTGAAGAACCTGAACTTATAGCCGAATCGTTTAATAATTTTTTTGGCAACATAGGTCAGGTCGCAGACTGGCTCAAAACATTAATGAACCAAATATAAATTTTAAATATTTTCTGCATAAATCTAGCAAAGTTGCATCTTCTATTGCGTTGATACCACCTACCGCCAATGAAGTTTTTAATGAACTAAATTGTTTAAAGAATAAAAAAGCTGCTGGCTCCGACGACTTGTCATCGTTTTTCATTAAAAGAGCTTCGCTTATCATTGCACCCTACTTGACCTACTTTATCGAATTCATGTTCAACCAAGGTGTTTTCCAAATATCTTGAAAATAGCTAAAGTTATTCCAATATTTAAATCTGGGGAAAAAAGTTTAATCGAAAGCTACAGACCAATTTCCCTTTTACCCGTCTTTTCTACGATTATAGAAAAGTTAGTTAAAACCAGAATTCTTAGTTTTATTAGTAGGCATGATGTACCATATGACCGCCAAAATGGATTTCGAAAGAAACGTAGCACCATATATCCTCTCATTGATGTAATTAGTGAATGCTATGACAATATTAACAGTGGAAACCTTTCGTGTGTAATAGCGTTAGATATAAAAAAAGCATGTGATACGGTTAATTTTGACATACTGCTTTACAAATTGGACTATTATGGTAGGCTATACGTGGTCCATGTTACAAACTCCTTAATAGTTATTTAAACAATAGAGAGCAGTATGTTTGTTTGTCTGGATACAAATCTAGCTTAGTTGACGTAGAATGCGGTGTTGCTCAGGGATCAGTCCTTGGCCCATTACTTTTCATCCTTTATGTTAATGATATGAGAAATGCGTTGCAAACTCTACCAAGACTGTTTGCTGACGACCCTTGTTTATTCTTGACCGCTAAAAACGTAGTTGATCTTAAAATAATTGGTTACTCTGAATCAAGTTCTTTGAAAAACTGGATGGATACAAATAGCCTAAGTAGACAGTAAATCCGACGAAATCAAAACTTATAGTCGTAAATCCCAAGCTCCGAGCCCTTCAAATACAATTCTCTCTGCTATACGATGATACATGTATCGGAAACGATAAATCGTTAAAATATTTAGGGGTTGAACTAGATCAAGAATTGAACTTTTTACCCCATCTTACCAAAATTGAAAATAAACTATCTCAAAATGTAGGAATAATAACTAAATTGAAACATTATTTACTCAATTCAGCTCTTTTAATGCTCTAATACTCGATAGTTTATCCTCATATTTTATACGAATTATTCTTTGGGGCTCAACATATGCATCGCACCTTAAAAAGCTGCAATTGCTACAAAACAAAGCTGTGCTTGCGATATGTTCTTTAAATTGGCGCGAGCATGTGACACCGTGTTTTGATCGTCTAAGACTCTAAGCATTCTAAAAGTAAGAGATGTAGCTAAAATGGAAATGGCGAAGTTTGTCCACAAATCTGTTAACCACTCCTTACCAAAATATTTTCAAACGTATTTTCACAAGCTGTCATTGGCACACAAACGTTCTACTAGGTCTTCCTCTAGTGATAACTTAGCAATCCCTCTGTTTCGAACGAACCGTGCGCAAAGGTCTATCAAGTATCAGGGGTCTAAGGTTTGGAATTCGATACTAACTGCTATTCAACGTTTAAAACTTAAAAAGTTTACGCATAGATATCGCGAGCAAATATTGGTTGCATATAAAAATTAAGTCACTACACTCTTAAAAAAAAAGATTCAGTTTTTTGAATATTTTAAAAGATTGATTGTTAAAATGAATCTTTTTTTAATTTTTTGAATCTTTTTTCATACATTAAAGATTGATGAGTTTTAAATAAATCTTTTTTCAATCTTTCTTTGAATTTTTCATCTTTGAAAAGACTTAAAAACTCATGAAGCAAAATAACATATTTTAAGTGCTTTCGCGAGAATCGTGGAAGTGAATATAGATATTATGAAGGATGATTGCGCTTAAATATTTTTCTAGAAGCCAAGGAAAGTAGAAATCCGATAACTTCAATTTCTGATGTTTTTTGTGTAGGCTTTCAGTTGTAAACATGATTTAAAATCTAAAAAGAAATAAAATTTGTTTTATCTTGATTTTTTCTTTATTATCAAGCTGGTAAGTTGAGATTAATTACTTTCTATAAACAATCTTGTAGAAAGTAGGAATGGATAAAAAAATCCTTTCAACTCCTAAATTATTCAAGAAGGCGGGAACGATGCAATGTGGTCGGACGCAAACTTGTCTTGTCAGGACTTGCCGACCTGGCGCTGGAACGTGATGAGATGTCGCGTCATACCGCAGGCAGATCAGAACAGTTTTTTTTATACTAGTACCACAAGAGATTGATTTTAAAATACAGTACAATGTTTAGTGATAAATTTGCATCAAGAAATAAATTGTAGCACAGCAGGCAGGGCAGACACGAGCAATGAACACAACTTTTTTAAGCTGGATTCCATAATTTCAGCCATCTGAAGTCAATTACTGGACTTTAGGGGCTCGTAATTAAGCGATACCATAGCTTTTGAGGCTGTGCCCCAAACCTCTTTATAACAGCTGTAGGCAGTCTCATTTAACGCAATTTTTCAAAGTTTAAGCATTTTTGAGATTGTGAGTGCATAAAAAATTAAAAATGCTTCAGTTTTTAGGGCTCCGCCATAATTATGCAAACAAAACTACATATGATAATTACGCAAGGTATAAACATAAGCCGCCAAAGTTTATTTCATCAGAAGGGGTTGTCAGGTAGTGCTGTAAGCTAAGAATTTAAGCAAACTAAAGTTATTGAGTGATTCAAGTGGGACAGTGGAAGCAAAGATGTTAAATAACCTAGGCCTCTAATGGCTTTGTTATTTTACCAATATTTTATGATTTTAGATCTAGTATTGCTACTATTATTATGAGTTTAAATGTGTAATGTTGTCCTTGTGAATGCAACTTTTTGTCAAATAGCATTGCATTATTGTGTGTACACATAAGAGAACAGCATGCTGATTCTCATAATTTCATAGTTTGTGCTCAAGAGGGGTGTCGTACTGGTACAACCGTTTCTTCTTTGAGGTCATTCAAAAAACACTTGCAGAAATTTCATAAAGATCCAGATACTGTTTCCAACATACCAACATTTGCTTCTGCTCTTCATAGTGAAGAAACTGCTCCATTGACTAGTACTGATGAGACTATTCATGAAAGTTTGTAATATCTGCTTATCTGTTTATAATTCTTGCATCAGTTAAAATTGCAAGATGTTTTGCTAATCAATACGATTTGTTACAGGCTGGAATTAATCCTGAGTCTTACGCTTGCACTAAGCCAGCTGATCCTAAACAGCCATTTTTACTGGCAATTGGTGCAAAACAAAGTCCCCAAGAGTATCATTTGATTTTGGACTATACAGCAATGCCCCTTGGAAGCAGAGCGTTGACGGCATTTTCGCGATTATATTACTCATTTTGGGTGTTTGGGGAGAGCTATTTCCCAAAACTGAACACGTTTTTTAATTTTTTTGATGTTCTGTTGCTGAACGAGCAACCAACGGCTTCTGTGAGAAGACTGTTTACTTCAGTTTATGCATGAATGATTACGTTTGCTTATAATAAACTGATTGATGAATGAAAGCTGCTTTTGAATACCTTTTGCTAAGCTGTAGAACGCAGGATGCTTGAATTTTAAACATTAGCGGTTTTATTGTGTACGGTTTTGAATTCGTAAGAAAGATCCCCTTTAATCCCTATAAGTAGTTGCTAGGAAACGCACAATCACACATACAACCATTTGAAGCTGGTTGAGGTTAATGAGGTGTAAGTAGCTATCTTTAAAGAATCGATTTTCATCTTCCAAAGATGAAAATTTTCTCTCTTTTAGGAAAGCACATAAATGCTTAAAAGATGGAAATATATATAAATCTTTCAAAGATTAAAGAAAAAATAAGTAGCTATCTTTAAAGAATCGATTTTCATCTTCCAAAGATGAAAATTTTCACTCTTTCAGGAAAGCACATAAATGCTTAAAAGATGGAAATATAAATCTTTCAAAGATTAAAGAATTTAAATCATTGTAAAGATTCAAAATTAGTTCTATCTTTGAAAGTGGGGGATCATAAAAGATAGAAAAAAGATGAACTTTTTTTACAGGGTAGATTATACTTGTAGTTCTTTTCTTCCAACTTCCATTTTCAAACTCGGAAACCCAAGGAGTCTTTGCTGTACAAAATGATACAACCATGCAAAAATTAGATATTTATTCCAAACAACACTTTATTAAAACCACTTTGTAAGGTAGAGGACAGAACTACAGTCTGTGATGCTTGTGTAACGAGTCTGAGGTAACCTATTGCAAAGCATGCTGCTATAGGATGTGGAAACAATGATTGCATCATTCAGGGATGCTGTGTAAATTTCCAGCTAGCTCACAGGAAGGAATGCACGTTTGATGATTTGGAACAGTGTTTACAATATTCATATTCGTGGAAGACTTCCCAAATAAAATCATTGCTTTCAGTTGGGCTATTGTTCTTTCTTGATTTAGTTTTGTGTTTTTGGTCGTGGAATAAAATAAACCCAAACTCGAATGCTTCATGAAAGTTTATGTCGCGCATTCATTAACGTTCTATTCGCAGAATATGTTGGCGCCTAGGTCTCCAAAAATTGTGTGGCTACGTTGGCAGATTCCAGATAAATAGGCTCCAGCTCATACGCTGCTGCGGGTCTGCCCAAAGGCTAACGCTAGCGTTTTATCTGCCTACATTGTTCATTCATTTTCGGCCATAAGCAGCTGCTTCTTGCAGTCTGCTCTTAGTTGATATCACGTGACTTTTAGCATGTTGCGGAAATGGACGACGTCATATTTTCAGAGGACTCTCAAATTTTTAAAGTTCAATATCTTCGGAATTACGCAATAAAAATGCACCGGGTCAACGCGAAAAAATTTCAAAAAATTTTCTCTAAGGATTTGTTTTATAAAATAAACAACGATTCTGACTTTATTGCCCCTTTAATAAGCCACATATTAAAAGATGTGGCTATCTTATTGCTGCTACAACGAGAATTAAATGTGAGCATCACTCTGCTCATGAAAATAAACAAAAGGTAGTCGTTTAACTCGAAGACTTCACGGCTTCCTCAAATTGCAAGTAAATGAGCTTCAGTTGCATGTTTACCTTAAATCTACTGTTTTTTCCTTTTTAAAGTTTTTTTGAGTGCTTGTAGTTGCAATATGAAAATAAACTTGTCTGTCTGTATCCCTTCGTTAATTTCCTGCATGTAGTTCAACCGGCTTCACAATTTTTATTAGTTTCTTGCAAATTGCCATAACAAAAAATTTCAAAGTGGCAACATCACAACTGATGTTCTTCGGAAAGCAGAAAAAAAATGCTATTATTTTTTCCAAGACTGCCTAAGCTATACGGTAAAATCACACTTGAACATACTAGATTAAGAACGTACACAAAAAAAGAACGCGATGTTGGAGTGGAAGTAGCGAAAGACCATGGCTTTTATGTTAAGTTGGTCCACTGTAAGAATTATATGTACATTGTGGTTGCGATTATACGGAACTGGTTCACTCCAAATAATTGTCTATTAGCCTAGCGTCGAAATATTAGTAGGGAAAAGTAAAGATTTTTTCATCCTCTATGTAGTGGAGAAGCAAAATTTTGAGTGGCAGCACAGGTCTTTTAGGCTATAGGCCTTCTTACAGTTAGAGTTTAAGAAAATAAAATCTTTTTCAAATTAAGAGGCTGGTAGACCTACAGTGATGTTATGATGACAATCTGTTAAACAGTAGTCTTAAGTGTTCATGTTGCAGGATATAATATCTTGGTACATTGTGCAGTGTAGGTAAACTGCTGATAAAGTGCAATAGACTAGAAGCTAATGTCACGATACAGCAAGTCTCCCAACAAATCCGAAAAAGTTGCCCTTTTGGATGATTACGAGTCTGATGATGATTTTTTTCTGAAAGGTCCCTCCACGACATCTGATAAGGTATGGTATTGGCTCCAGTATAGATCAGTCTTGCTTTACCGTACTTTGGGTAGTTGGGAGCTTTTCAAAGAGTGAACAAATATTTGATTATGTTACCGGTGCTTTTTACCTAGTGCAATAAGATTTGGTATTGTTGTAATCTGGCAATACCAGCGGCGTACTGTACATACATACTACGGTACGTACCGGTATGCATAATATGCTACCTACGGTACATTTTAAATGAAAATTTGCTGCATTACTGGTAGGCTACTGAATTACTCTGTCCACATGTCCAATTTTAGTGGGCTTTAAACCTGTGTTTTTTTTTCTGCATCGTAATCAATTTCTTAATGTCACTATCATTTTTTAAACTATGACATCAAGAAATTGATTATGATGCAGAAACTAGAGTCAAATACCGTGGGCCTGAAGCCCACTGAAATTGGACATGTGGACACGGTAAATGTGTGAGGGTAACGTCTAGTATCAGCCCCCAGGTTTGGTTAGGATTAGGCAGTTAGGGGACCCCCAACCAAATTTAACCCAAACTGAACATAATCCTAACCAAACCTAACCGAATGTGGGGATGATACTAGACGTTACCCAATGTCTGAAATTTTGTGGAAGTGCAATGCTGACTTGATTTATATATTTGCTAAACGTAGACTAGTGTTTATGGATATATTTTGAATGGTTTTATTTATGTGGTCTAGGTTAAAAGAGTTCAAAATCAAGTCAATGAAGTGGTTGGGGTTATGAAAGATAACATTGGCAAAGTCATTGAAAGAGGAGACAAACTTGATGATTTACAAGTAAGTGTGTAGCCTACTGTTATTTGTTTTAAAGTGCTAACCTGTGGTTCTCAACCTTTGCTATGTTCCTGCATTCTCAAAATAATTTAGTATGTTCTTGCATTCCTTACAATAGGCCTACATACAGTAATTTTCATCTCCTAAAAGCAAGGCATTTGGTGGACCCTAAAAAATTGTAGTTCTCAAATCCCGGCAAATGGTCTAAAACTTGTTGAAAATTTGTTGTTTTGAGGTTGCCCCCATTTTCAGCCAGCTTACCCCCAAAATGTTATCGCTACTGATGACGCAGGGGGTAATTCACATATCTTGGTAACCACTGCTCGCAGAGTAATGGCATATAACTCAAAATCTGAGGAAACACCATGTCCCTAGCTTTGCTAAGAAGAAACATTTCTGTATTTTCAACACAAAAAAAAGTTATTGATACTGCGGAGAAACAAAAATTATCAGTTTTGGTAAATTTTTAGAAAAATTCACCTACGAGTAATTATGTAAGAAGCACAGTCGTTTATTTTTGATCAGTGAAACTAATTTCTCTCATATGACTAAACTGTTTGTGATTTGATGCATCAATAAATGGACAGATGCTGACTTCCACTATTGCTGAAATAAGATGAGTGGTAACAACTGCCTCAAATCAGCAAGGACACATTCCACAACAGAAAGACACTGAAACAGGCATTCAGCAAATTTAGTGATTTTAGTAAATTGATTCTAATTCGATGCGAAGTTGTTTTTGAATTGAACAGGAAAAAAATTGTAGCATATAAAGGCTGGACGGTCTCAAGACTGACTTCACAGCAAAATAATACAAGATAAAATGGCTGTTTTCAGCAGCCAAGAAAAGCTATCAACCTGATAAGGTATAGTTGTGACAAATTCGAGAAGTTTGGTGCGGGGGTGCACCTACTGTACGTGGTAAAGTAAATAGCTCAGAGCAAAAACAACTGTTTTGAGATCAATTTTGACCCATTTGGCTTATAGAAGAGGTCACACGGTCTACTAAAAACACTTTATTTGAACTGCTTTTTGGTGTCTAATGTTTTCGTAAGTTTGGGAGATTTCATTTTTTGTTGAATTACTCATCTCGTTTATCAAATCTTGCAACTTGTGCACAGGACCTGATTAAGCTATGGGCAAACTGTACAGTTACCCCAGGCCCAGCACTTTAAAGACCCCCATGTTTGCTAATTTCTAGCTGCTTGTTTGTACACGAAAATTTTTGGAAGTTTCAGCTCAAAGTACGGCCTGTGGACGTGATGACCTTTGTTTTTGCTCTTCACTTGATTTTGGGCAGAAAATTGGATTTCTGCCCACGTGATGACTAGGGCCATTTTTTTGACATTATTTCAGCAAAATTTTGACTTTATTTTGACCTAACCGCTTTTGCCTAATTACTTTTGTCTTGTTGCATTTTTTTGATTAAAAATGGTTTATAATCCGCAATTTACAAACATTTCATGCATAATAAGTGCTATTTCCTTCTCAATTACCGCACGCATTTTGACTATTTCAACTTACTATTTCGGAATAATCAAATAAAACTGCGCATAAAATTTTAATAGCAGCTCAAAAATACAAAAAAATCTACGTTTTTTTCATTTTTGTAAGGGTTAGGGTTAGGAAATTTTTGATGAAGAGAATTTTGACCAGTTCTAACTTTATACAAAATTTTGACTTTATTTTGACTTATAAAATCTACCAAAACAGACTCCTGAAGGCCTGAAACGAACGTTAGTACATGTTTGATCGTGTGATTAGGTCCTAAAAAAATTTTGACCTTAGGGGGCCTAGTGATGACCAATTTTTTGCTCTTCACTTGATTTTGGGCGGTAAATTGGACATCCGCAGACCTGATGACCTTTTTTTTGCTCTTCACTTGTATCTGCCCCGGGCCCCGTGATCTCTTAATCCGCTCCTGCTTATGCATACGCTTCTGCTACAAATTTGACGTGCCCCTCCACAGATTGGCTATGACAAATCGGTAACGTATTAGCCTACCAGTGGTTTCTTCCAAACACTCTTCTATTTCCGTAAGGCTTGCAGTTGCTGGTAAGAATCAAAATTCGCTGATTCGTAGTAAGCATTTGCTTCCAAGATCAGAGTTGGGCTCATTGAACAAGCGAATCAAACTTTTGTTTCATGTAGGGGCAGTCATTATTATTTGCACTTTCTTCAGCTACCTGTTTCCGACGTGCTAGCACTTTCGCCACCCTACATTTCTTTCGTTTTCATTATCATCCCCAAACATCGCAATCAAAGCGTAGGCTATTCTTGGTGTGCAAGATAACTATTCCGTAGCACCACACTCAAGTACGGTACCAAAATTTCTTCAACACGTTTGTTTGAAAAGTTCATCCTCTGAACTAAGTTAAAAAAGTTGCTAAACCTATGGGTTATACAATTATATGATGGTGTTAGGACATGAGAACGAAAACGTAAGAAATGCAAGAGCCCTGCCCCCGAGCCTGAACAGCAGTTTAATTTGCTGTTCAATGTACCAACTCTGAACTTGGAAGTAAATGCTTGCTACCAGTCAGCCAATTTTGATTCTGACCAGCAACAACTTCCAGCAACTGTTTAAAGCTGTAAGTTTGGCTGCTGAAAACAGCTATTTATTTCATCTTGTATTGAGTTATTGTGTTATGAAGTCAGTCTTGAGACCACCTAGCCTTTATATGCTACAATTTTTTCGTGTTTAATTTAAAAACAATTCGCATCAAATAAGAATCAATCCACTAAATTTGCTGGACGCCTATTTCAATGTCTTTCTCTTGTGGTTATATGTCCTTGCTGATTTGAGGCAATTGTTACCACTCATCCTATTTCAGCAATAGTGGTAGTCACTATCCGTCCATTTACTGATGCAAATCACAAACAATTTAGTTATACGAGAGAAATCAGTTTTGTTGATCAAAAATATACGACTGTGCTTCTTTCACAATTAAAATTTACCAAAAAAGATAATTTTTATTTTTCGGTTGTATCGAGAACTTTTTTTGAGTTGAAGATAGAGATATGTTTGTTCTTGGCACAAATAGAAACATGGTGTTTCCGCAGATTTTCAGCTATATGCCATTACTCTCCGACCAAAGGTTACCGGGATATGTGAATCACACCCCCTGTTGCCATCAGTCGCGATAACATCTTGAGGGAAACCGGCTGGAAAATGGGGGCAACCCAAAAAAACAAATTTTCAACAAGTTTTAGACCATTTGCCAGGATTTGAGAACTACCCTTTTTTCGATTTCCAAAAAAAATTTTTTCACTCCACCCCAGTAGACATCTTTTAAATATGGGATCAGATAATAGTCACCTGTTTATGCAAAAAACTGAAAAATGTACCTGTGCCCCTTTTGGAAACTGTGACATCTATTATTCATTGTGCTGTTTCTGAAGAAGTGTTGATTTTAGACAAGATTAAAGTTTTATAATTCTTCGCATCAGTTTCTGCTGAAAATTTTGATAATCATCATCAGGTTTTTGACACCATTTGTTCTTTTTCTAAAGGATAAATCAGAAAATCTTGCAGAGGGTGCTTCAACATTTAATGCTAGAGCAGGTCAACTTCGCAAAAAGATGTGGTGGAAAAATTTTCGTGTTAAACTGTTTATTGGACTTGCCATTGTTCTCATTTTGCTCATAATTATACTATCTGTTACATTGAAAGGCAAAGGCAGCTGATTTTACTTGATTTAACAGATTTTGATAAAAAGATATGCGCTTGTATATGGAAACTGGATTTACCTACGGTGCGATGTGGTTTCAAAGTTAACACTGTGTCTTTTTGAGTACTGAAATCACCGGTCATCTGCATGCCAATACGGAGTAACGTTTTTGACGATACTGCGTAAAATCCAGACGTAATGAATCTAATAAATCTTTTCAACATTTCTAAAAAAACAGTAATAATGTGCAATATATTCATTCCGTTCTGGCATTGGTATTCTCAACAGTGCAATGCTTAATTAACAAAGTGTGCTTTAGAAGGAGATAACTTGTTTTTCGACACAATATACTTTTACTGTTTGGTTGCGTATTTACTTCTGTTGTTCTAATAGAGAGCAAAATATGAAATGGTTGGTTGGCTGCTTTTGCATGAATTGAGAGTTATGACTTTTAAATTTTTGTGAATGTACTTGTGCTCCAGTTTGATCCATGTATTATTGTATTTCATGGAATTTTTCCTTGTGCATAAATTTAAGAAGAACATCTTGCTGTTGTGAGAAAACAAAGGTACCATTGTACATGAGAAGCTCACATTGTGTAAAGGCTAGGTAAAAATAAATATCTGCTCAATCTTAGCTGAATCAGTGCCACATTTGTTGCAATAGCAGACAGCCAGGCACGTGCTATATCACATTTTGTTTCATCATCGCTAAGTTCTCATATTTTCTTCGAAAAACATCGCAAAAGTTGCTGCACCATATTTAAATTTCTGACACAAATTACACCTGTTACTATCAGAAGTAAAAAGTTGCGACACAACCACAATATTGGGATATTTTTTTTAATATGGCATATTTATCCTCCTATCATGAGAAAGCGATCAGTGCGCTGTACGAGCTGCTTAGGAGTTGCCGGTCATCTGTTTACCACACTAAGATGGGGGAATTCCGCTACGTGCTTTTCCCAACGTCACAACAAGTAAACTTGCCGGCTTTCTCCACAATGACCCTTTAATGCTGAACGTCAAGCAGGGAAGCTGTGAATACCAATTTTTAAGTTATTGGTTTGACCCGACTCTGAATCGAACCCCAAGTCTACCGATGCAGAAGCAGACGCTCTATCCCACTGGGCCATCTGATCGGCGAAAAAATTGATAGCAAAAAAGAACACGTGATAAGAGCATAAACTATGCAATGAAGACAACGGTTTGCAATGACGTCACCAAAGAAGTAAAACAAATTATCTTTACCAAAATTGCAACACAAATTATTGGACCAGAAACGGAAAAACGCAGTGTTCATAATGGTAAGTGCAGTTGCTGCTTTCATGATCAAAAAGGCAGCGGAGTAATCTTCTTAATCGCTACTGTTACCGACAAAGGCGTTATCATTTGTCAAATTAAGTTAGCATTAATTGAGATCAATAGGATGACATTTCATTGCGTAAAGTCGAGATTGCAAAATCATATTTGAAAAAAGGGAGGGATGTTCTTATTTTGAGGTAAATCGCAGACTGGTAGTAACAGTATTGTTTGGAGTTTCCCACCGTCAGTCAACACGACAGTGAACACAGCAAGATGACAAACATAGTGGTTTGGTACGCGAAAATGAGATAAGAAACAACGCTAAAGAGTAAACGTAGGAATTGAAGAATTAAGAAAAAGCAGGAATAACCCCAGATTGCATGGTTCTATCGTATATTAAGAAAAAACAAGATTTTACCAAATGACAAATCTTTTCCGGAAATGTAAAAAGCCGCAGGTTGGAAAAAAATTGCCTCCTGATCCCTGCCCCCGGCGTAGCCACGTTAACGTATGAATTTAAATCAATCGCCGTCAAAAGGGCAGAAACAAACAAATTGCCACTCAAAATGGAAGCGGATGTTTATACAACAAATTATTTGCATCTGAGACGGCACGTACTCTGCAATATCAGGCTCAAACAGAAAATGCTCTTTCTCAATACACTGCATAGCGAAATGATGGCAGTAAATTAACTTTACATGTTTCTTCATACCGTTACTCAGATGAAACATACCGTGTATGCTGATGCTAGCATTGAATCAACCGGTTGGTTGGTTTAAGAGTTAAAAATATCGTTATCGGCGCTGGAGGTCTTAAGTTCGATTCCCAGGACGGTCAAACCGGACACAGTCGCCTACGGCTCGACGTTCCTATGTAGCCCAGGCATTACGCCGTGGAGTTGGCCCGGCCACTAGTTACGCGCTTCGGTGTAATACTGCTTGCATAATGAAGATTCACTTTTTGATTTGAAAGTATGAAATTCTACGTTATCTAAATGCCACTCACAAACAATGAACAAACCAATCAAAAAATATTAGGCTTTCTAACAAGCCAACAATACAAAGCAAACCATTTGGTTTGCTACTTCGGAGCTAAAAAAATGTTTAAATACTGAAGATTGTAGTATTGAACGAGTTGAAGAACGCGCAGTAAGAGAACATTTTCTTACGACCTTCAAGAAATTCATGTCTTTAAAAATATTTCAAATTTTAAGAATAGTCACCTGCGCGATGGCACCCTTACGACATTGCAAAGTGGCTTAAATCGTGCAACAGATGAATGGAATCATACGCAAGTTTGAAAAACAATAAAAGTCCAAAAAACAAGGTAAAATTCGAACTAAATCATCACTTCTCTTGCATCCAATTTTGATGCCTTGCAAAAGCTTTAATAAAAATGCATCATTTTTCCAACATAAATGAAAATAACATTTTTGTCAATGTGACTATCAATAAGGAATGACCTTGTTTGCACTAAATACATCTAAGTTTTAAATTACTAACGGCTTAATATCAAGTGCATAAGTCTTTGAGACATAGGGAAAACAAACTGGAAATCTTGCTGCCACATACAGTAATGCAAGTTACCACTGCGCAAAATTAAACAAAATCCGTTACAGCACAGTGTACGACTTAAATATGAACTTTTAAGATCAAATATAAAAATCAAAAAATAAAAACTTGACGTGAATTACATTGCAAACAGATCAGTAACACCAATAACAACTTGACCGCTTTGATTATGCTGAAGTTAAAAATAACAGACTTCTGTATAGCAATCCCAGAACCTCTTAGGCTGTTCACCGTAACTAATACAGAGTATATACTATCTAGACCAGGGGTCGGCAACCTTCAACACCGATAGAGTCATTTGAATCCAGTTTCCACGAAAAAAAAAACTTACTGGGAGCTGTAAATACTCACTGACATCGAAACGGGGAAACTTCCGAACAAACACCCCTCTTTTTTTTTACCTAGGGCTGATTTACTTCAAAATTTCCTCAACCCCACGTGCTTATTGAGACAACATAGAAAAAAACTTTAGGGTTGCCAAACATAAAAATGCGTACTCAAAAGTAACAAATTTGTTGTAATGGGCAGTTATCCCAAAACTGTTGGTGTCGGTATTAGCGCATGATCAGCATTAGTTGAAACGTGACATGGCAATATAGAGTTAACCAACACAAGTAAATACTTTTTTTAAAAGTTTTTTTCCCAGACACTCTGAGCCGCAGTGTAAGGAGGAAAGAGCCGCAGGTTGCCGACTCCTGATCTAGACTATCTAGCATCTACTCATCAATTTCCACAAACAAGATTGCAACATATCGATGGACAAAAGAATAAAATAACAAACGATCACTAAAGACTTGATGTCAATTGAGAAACAAACGATCACTAAAGACTTGATGTCAATTGAGAAACAAACGATCACTAAAGACTTGATGTCATACGGCACTTCACCCGTATTGCTATATCAAGGATAAACGCTTATGGATAAACGAGTTGATTAATTTTTCTGCTATAGGTTCTGCATCAACGGAGCCTACTGAGACACACAAGCCGTCCATCAGTGGAAATCGACTTGTGAATGAGACACAGCGTAAGATTAATTTAAGCAATTGGAATGAAAGTCGAAATTTAAATTGGACAAGACGTTAAAACATAAACTGCAAAAATTGGTCTGATATATCCATCAGAAGCATGTCGATAAAATATAAATTTTGCCACTTTTGCACATAAGAAAAACACCGTATATGAAGATAATTATTAAACTTGTTAAGTTAGAAAACTAAGCGCATATTGGGCAGCACTTAAAACTCGCCAATTCATCATAAGAAATCAACTTATGACGCAGAGCCGACAAGCGAGAAGTTAGTAGAATACGGAAAATACAGTTTTAAATTGAACTGAAAAGATAAAATTTTCTATCACACTATCGTAAAATTGGCACCAACAAACGAATAATTTAAAATGCCACCTGAATTATAAGCCTTTTAATATCTCCAGCAAAAGTGGTGGCGAAGTCTTCTGTAGAGCTTCCCACTTGGCTACTATCACCACATGCTCTGCTACCAACTGCCGGAGATTGGATAGCATTAGTAAAAGATTGGCGAACATCCTAAAAATTCAATCACAAAATTAGAACATATCGCCTCATGCTAGCAAGCACCACTCAATCTTATTCAAAATGACCGTAGCTTAAACGCAACACAAAAGCCCCACATTCTTTATTGCAAAAGTACCTTTGATTATATAAAGATTAATGTCCGCGCAGGCCCTTTGGTTTAAACCTGAATTATTGTGCTTTAGTTTTGAATGTGCTTACTGCTTACTGAATATGAATATCATTCACCACAACGCTACAACAAATCGCTTAATGTGGACAACTGCTTAAGACATTTGTGTACTTAATGACGATGTAAAAATGCCAATAGCCTAAGTTTGTTTGGATTTCTAATCTTATCAATTCTTTACGCTATATTTACCATGGCTTTTGTGGATGAGATACCGAAAGCTGGTATTTTAAGCAAGCCAAAATTTCTTCCTGAATTTTTTCTACGCTGACCGAATCGGTCAATCCCGGTCGATCTGTTTAAAACAAAAATGCAATTATAAATTCAACAGAACAAACTTTGCCCAAACCCGCTGATTCTTCTTAAGTGAAAGTTGCATTTATAGAAACAAAAAAAAAACAGCACACTTAATCTGCGACGCAAATCTTCGACCTTTAATTTTTTCGCTAGATAAGCCTTCTCAGTTATGGCGGTAAAAGCAAAAATGAGCTAGAGCTATTGAAGTCATTGCCTACAGCCCAAAGTCGTGGAAGGACATTGAAACTGAAACTATTGTAGCACATTAAGTGACATTATGACCAATGATAAGGATATAAACCAAACACATTGCCTAAACTTGTCATACAACCTGGAGTTAATAGGATAGTAGCCATAAACAGCGCCGTATCAGTATCATTTAGTTGAAATGAAGCCAGTTTTTTGGCAAATTCAATTTTGGGTGCAATCATCGTGTATCCAATTCCCAACTGCAAGGAAAGCATAAAGATTATTGAGACTCATCAAGCTCAACATTAAAAGTTGCACTTACCTGTTTTAAAAAGTCTACAGTGACGTAAATATCTGTATTGGGAAAGTACAATCCTTCTTCACAAATCATGTTGGCCATCATTACAAACATAGCTTCGTAGCTTCCATATTTTAAAAGCAAGATCTGAAAAGATAACGAAGTAAAGCTCGCTTTTTAGTGAATTACAACACATTCAAGTTTGATTAGGGTAGCGAACAATAGAGATCTTTTAAAAATATTGTGTTGGCCAGAATCGAAATGGCAAGTACACGTTGAGATCATGCATATAATAATAATACATTTATATAATGCTCTTTCCTGGCGGAAATTCACATCGAAAGCTCTTGACAAAAATACCAAAAACATAACAGGGCAAACATTAGAATTAAATACAGTAGATAGCCTACATATTAAGCTTGCACCTTGCAAAGACATTCAGCTTGCACCGGCAAAACAGCTATCATGATACGATAGGTTCGAAAAAAAAACGGTCACCGGTATTCATTTAAACTGGCAAGAATGCTAACAGTAGACATAACACTAAATGCAGAGTGACAAATATAATAATACCAAAGATTATAGAGAGAAAAAGAGTACAGGAGTTAAACCACATGATTGCAACTGCATGTACATTGTAGACTGTACAAGTGTACAGTCTGGGAATCTCTCTATAATGAGGATGCTAATGTAGATACATCCTGTGACCACTTACAGAGTACGCAGTATCCTCGCTTTTTTCATGTTCGTATGAGAGGAGTGCCCAAGCAAATACGAACCTAAAGCGCTTTTAAAATCACTATTGTATTTGAAAAAAAATTGTACCATTTAAAAACATTCATCACCATGAAAACTTGCTCGACTACCAACGCATACACATATTATTTGGTCCAACTTTGAACAGTGCAGCCTTGTGGAACGCACTATAGTTTTATGACCGATATAAATTAACGTTGATTGAGTTTCAAATCAATATCGAATATTGGGTTTAAATATGTTGTGCCTGTAATCAGTGGCGCACCCAGGGAAGGGGGAGTTTGGGGGACGACCCTTCTTTTGAAACCGAACCCTCGTTTTTAAAGTGAAGCGTTTAAACTGTGCAAGTGCAGTACGTGCTGTTAATTTAAAACAGCTGTGACAGAATTTGCCCCACATCATACTGAAGCCAAACCGGCTGGTTAGCGGAGTGGTAGGAGACGTTGGTAACGGTGCGGATGTGGGGGATACGTTCCCCCCTAATAGCCATTTTCAAACATGTTTCTGATGAATACAATTTTTCCATAATTTCGAACCTTTTCGATAACAATAAGCCTTACGCCCAAAGCACGCATAATCGGAAATGTGCAAACAAAATGCATCGAAATGGCATCATATTTGGTGAAACTCAGATTTAGGGGAAAAAATTTGTTCAAAAAGTAGTAAAATGGTCACTACAGTCGGTAAATTTTCAAAAAATTTCCAGGGAATCATGCCCCCGGACCCCCTAGAGCCTGCCGCAGACGTGAAAACATTTTTCAAAGGGCTTTTCACATCTTTTTGGGGTATAACGTAAATTTGTATTTAGTTAACATTCAACTTAATTCAAATTTCACCCTCCCCGCACCAAAAATTTCTCGATCCGCTCCTGAGTGCGGGATCGAGTTTTTTCAGAACCCCCCACTTGAAATATGCTGGAAGCGCTCCTGTCAGTAACACAAGTAAGATGCCTGCTTCTGCATCTAGCGAACTACAAATGAGGAAATAGGTTCTCACCTTTTTTTTCTTCATTACCCACTTTGAATGATCCTCGATTACCAACAACAATTTTTTACTGAAGTTTACCTCAGTTAAATCAATCGATGACGGGTGTCTCTATTTATGGAATAGTATGGCATAGTATGGAATAGTATGGTATAGTATGGAATAGTATGGCATAGTATGGAATAGTATGGTATAGTATGGAATAGTATGGAATAGTATGGAATAGTATGGCATAGTATGGAATAGTATGGAATAGTATGGCATAGTATGGCATAGTATGGCATAGTATGGCATAGTATGGAATAGTATGGCATAGTATGGCATAGTATGGCATAATATGGAATAGTATGGAATAGTATGGTATAGTATGGAATAGTATGGCATAGTATGGAATAGTATGGTATAGTATGGAATAGTATGGCATAGTATGGAATAGTATGCACCCCTGTCTCCTACGGCTATGCCAGGGATCAAAACATGCTGAGACCCATATCCCCTATTGCTCCAAATGCCCTGAGGCCCATTGGTCCTAGAGCCCCAGTTATGCATAGGATATGCCCCAGTAATCTAAATTAACATCTTATTCCTAGGGCTCATTTACTGCTTCAACCATCCTGTCCTGAGGACCTTTGACTCCTTTTGCCCTAAATTAGGCCTGAGGCACATTTAACCCTGAGGGCCATTCACCCTCAATTTGACTCTTTATATGGGCCCCTTTACTCTAGTGCCCCAAACGTCCTATCACCCATTTCTGCTATACTATACCACAGTGCCTTACTTACTATTCCATATTATACCATACTATGCCATACTATTCCATACTATGCCATACTATTCCATAATTAGAATATTCTCTAATTATGGAATAGTATGGCATAGTATGGAATAGTATGCCATACTATTCCATAAATAGAGAAACCGATCGATGACAGTGTGGCACCAAGGAATTGGAAAAAAGAGGGGGGCACCACCGGGGGTCTGGGGCTTAGCCCCCAGCCACCGGAGACTAAGGCGGTCTGGGGGCTAAGCCCCCAATTGCCAACCAATTTTTGCAATTTGCACATAAAAAACACTCATTTTAGCACACTTTTTTATCGAAAAAGTGCATGCAGTGAGTGCAGTCACTATGGACAATGCCAAAACATTTCATGGACAATGCAGCTTATGTCCAAAAGCAGAAGCTTGGCTGAACTAAGTGAAAGGAGGCTGCAACCATTATTAGTTTGAGAAATTACAGACTAAAAGTTAGGTTTTAGCACCTTATTACAGGGCCAAAGGGGGAGGGGCATGGCACCGTGGCCCCCCTGCGTGAGCCTATGATCGACGAGGAGCAAAAAAAGGTACTCACGTCTTCAGATGTCCTGTATTCCAATGAAAACATCGGTGAACAACAAAAAGAAAAAAAGGTCTTCACGTCTTCAGATGTCCTGAATTCCAGTGAAAACGTCGGTGAAGAGCAAAAAAAGTCTTCACGTCTAGAGATGCACTGTTATTTTTCAGGGGGTCTATAATTCCCCACCTGAAAACTTAAAATTCCCCACTAGTGGGGAATTCCCCACCGGTTGGGAACCAGTGGGCTAGATTAAATCGCACTATTTTCTCATGGTATAATTTACATCAGAGGCGGGCAACCTTTTAACACAAGGGCCATTTCGGAAAATGTAATGCTTACCGTAGACCGCACTGCAAACAAACATCGGTTCATATTTCAGTTTTTAACATTAAATCACAGCAAGTACATGCAGATATGCACACATTCAAATGTCCAAATGTAGTTAGTGAGAAGGCTGATGTTGAACTGTTTCAACAGATCGCTCGATGTTTGGCTGTATATCTGATGTGCATATGACTACGTTCAAATAGGAAATTAAAAAACCAAACGTTCCAACATGATGAACGGTGAACACTCACATAGCTTTATTCAAGAAAAAATAGTTAGAAGAGGAGGAAGGACCACACAAAAAGTGGCAAAGGGCCACACGTTGCCCATCTCTGATTTAGATGAATTATAACGTTAGTTTTACAGTGGACAACAAGCTGGAAATTTTGTAAGTCGGTGCTGACAATCTTGCGTAGTTTGGAGTCTATTACCTCGAGTGGATGCGGTTATCGTCCATCCACAGATTTCAGCAAGAGAAACAAATTCTTAACGATTCACTTTACCTGATCTGTAAGCTTCAAATCAGAAAAGCCTGGTATTTGCTTCGTAAACTTCGTCAATTCACAAACACCATTAGCCATACGATCTTGCAGTTTATTGACTAAAAGATGGACCAATGAAGTGCTGATTGCCTAATTAAGATAATAAAATTTAAACACAAATAAAAAGTTGCAATCACTAGGCAGGCAAAATTGATGTGAGACGTAAGCGATACCTTCCAAGTATACACTTTACAATGGGATTTTAACAGAAATACGAACTACAACCCAGCCGTTAACCTATGCGCATTGCGAAATGCAATAGCATATTTCCGCAGCAAAAGAGCCAGTTGGGGCATATATACTTTCGTTTCAGAAAAACTTTAACAACAAAACGCTTCAAACAAACATAAACCTACAACAATGGCAAGAGTAATTATCAACAAAAGGATGATTGTGACGACGCCAATGAGGCGATCGCCGAAAAAGCGGGGGACGGAGCAAAATATAAAACAAAACACGAAGCAATGAAGTTGTTAGACTATACCAACACCAAATCATGTGAAGACAAAACTACGCTGGTTAAGAAGACAATTTTTGAAAACAAACAAAACCTTTTACGATCGGAAGGCACAAGCATAACTACATCATAGAACGCAAAAATACGCGATTTTTTTCGCAAAAACTCGGAGAAGCGACTATTAGCGTGTTTCCCTGCTTCATTACGAATCGATATAATGCAAATAAACGTGAATGAGCTCACCTTGGTTACCACTGACTTTTCATTCTCCACATGTTCAGATACGGACCCATTTCTAATGGAAATATTACTATTTTCATGTGTGAGTCGAAAATGCGTATGATCAGTGATGTCAAAAGCAGAATCCTCGTTCTCCTTTGAAACATCAACAACAGGTCCATTTTTTTCAAGTGATGTTGTATTACCATTTGTCAGTGTCGTACGGTTCATAGGAATTGATATGGATGGAACAGTAACGGACGTGGAAACAAAAAAATTAGGAAAATAAGCCTTGGGCTTGATAGCTTTTACAGAGTCATTGAAGATTTTATCAGCCACTCCGTCGTCCGAACTTTGAGCTTCTACATTTAGTCCATTTTGTTTTAAAAAATTGTTATAAGCCGAGGCGATATTAACTCTCATATTGTCAACTCGATTATCATTGTTAGTTTCGCTAACCACTGTCCCATTTGATTTCTTTGGAGAAAACAATAACGGGTCAACATTTTGGTTGAGAAAAAATTTTGTTTCATCTGTCCTAGACTCCGAGCCTAAACACAAGACTGTTAGCACAAAAAGCATAACACAAACAGTTGAACATAAAACCTGAATATTTATGTGGTCAAGCAAAATAAACGCTGCTCTATTATACCATTTGCTGTGAAACTACACTACCATTAAGCAATAATTTTGACGTCAAAACTGATCAAAATAAACTTCTTTCAGCTATACTATTTTGCAAGCAGTACATTAAAGATACCAAAAAAAAGCTTTTCAAAATATACTACATGCCTAGTATGATTACTATTAATACCGTGAAGTGATTTGGCTCACCTTCAGCAGCACCTGAAGATGATCGATTGGTAGAATATTTTTGTAGCTCTTCATATACACGAGGGTAAACTTTGGGAATATCAGCAAAGCATCGAAGTGATTTTGCCTTTGAAAATGTTAAAGTTAAAAAACTTGGTAAACACATGGGTTCAATTTGTAATTATTGCAAACATTGTACCAATACTATCCACATTAAAAAATCACTTCGAATGAACAAACAAGGAAGAATTGAGCTAATAAAAACAACCACATGCACAAAAGTGAAATCAAGCACTCACTAGATGCACAATACTTCATAATAAAATAGCAATTAAATTTAAATGAAGCTACCTTATCACCACATTCTCTGCGAGCATTCCAATATTTTTCGACAGTAACTTGAGCTGCAGAAACATGTTCGCAAAAGGACTTGGAGACAACGTTAATAAAGTTGCTTATTCTATTATTTTGACAGTCTTGCAAAGGACATATTGAGGAGCTTGTAACAACTTTAGAAGTGTTTGCAATTATGCGCTCTTTTTCTTGATTTGGCATTCGACCATACCTGATTGCTAAAATGAACAAAATAGTTTGGAACATCAATTTCTGTAAGTTAAATAGCACTATGCAGGCTGCAAACTTCAACTCACTCAAGTTGTTTTTTTGGCCAAATTTAGCCTAAACTCAGTAAAATTACTGAACTCAAACAGTTGTTTGCGAAATTAAAAGTGAAGAACTTGAGCTCACCTTGCAAATTTTAAACTTGAACATGATTAAAAATGCTTGTGAATTTGCAGCCCTAGCATTATCTACATAAGCTTGCAAAAATCCATTAAATTCATTACACAACATAAAAGCCATTAAGTACTAAGATTACATATTTTCATCAAAAAATCGGGATACATCAATCATCAAGGCTCATTTCTTTCCGGTACATGACAACTGACTGCCGAAAACACCTAATTTATTAACAAGAACTTTTGCCACGTGGAATTTCCTAACTCTAACTAATCAAGCCTAACCCTAACCGAACCTAACCCTCACCGAACCTAACTCTAACCGAACCTAACTCTTAACTAACCGAACCTAACTCTAACTAACCGAACCTAACTCTAACTAACCGAACCTAACTCTAACTAACTGAACCCAACTCTAACCAACTGAACCTAACCCTGACTGAACCTACTCCCCACTGTGAGCCTGTTTTTCGAGCCTTGTCAAATTATTCAGCGCACGAAGTGCATTTTCGCTACAATACAGCTCACGAAGCTGTTTTTCGCGGTCAGTTGTCGCGGCGGTCAGTTTGCAAGGCAGTCAGTTGTCCTGGCAGTCAGTTGACGGCGGTCAGTTGACTCGTGGTCAGTTGGCGGTGATCAGTTGTCCGTGTTCGCTTCCTTCTTGCTATTATTGTGTCTTAATTAAGTGACTAGGCACTAATTGTTTTGATTTGCTACATGAAAAGTTTCGGAAGTATACAAGTATCTTTAAACTTTAAAGTCATTTTTCCTCCCACTTGAAAACAACAACCGGACAAGAGAGCTTCTTTACAAAAGCTGTTTACAAAACATCAGTTTGGTCAATTTATTTAATAGGCTTACTTAAAATAAGTTGAACAAATTAACAAAACTGAATGTTTTAATTTTACTCTGCACACGCGGAACCATTAAACATTCTTTTTAGTGACACAAGTTAGCTATTTAACCTTGACTAAAACACATACTATAAATGGATGTTTGACTTGAAAATGCACATTTAATGTATACAAAATCATGGATATTAGTATTACATAAATGCAAACATAAAAATGGTTCTGATGAATTGTAGTTGGCCTATTTACCATCATGGGACATTCCAAGCTTCAGACATTTTTGAAAACGACAGTACTGACACTTATTTCGATTCTTCACATCAACTACACAAACTTGATCACAGGGTTCATAATCCAACTTCATGCGAACAGTTCGACGAAAAAATCCCTGAAAAAAGTAATTTAAAATGCAAAAACAGTTACTATGTCAAATTACAGGCAAAATTTGTTTCAATAATATGAATCTAAAAAGCTACATGGTGCCGCACAAAAACAGCTGTCATTTCTCCTGACATACAGCATACCAAAAGCATTTTGAAGTACGATAATTTATACAAACACAAAGTACTTCGAGCCTGATGAAAAACAAAAAAGAGATGGTAAAAATGTTTGACATAAAATTTGCTATATAGCTACATGCTTCCTACCTTGCAACCTTCACAAGCATGAACTCCATAATGAAATCCAGAAGAACGATCTCCACATACTTTGCATACAATGTTAAGGGACGATGATTTGATATCTAATACAATCACGCATACATAAAGTATTATTGATAAACCCTAAACACTTAAAATTAATGTTAAAACAATAACGGTAACAATACTGGTATAACAGCCTTTACCAAACATATCTCTCAGCAAGTGTAGTGCTTTGTATATATCAGATGAAGCTATTGTATTGCTATGAAGTTGCCAACTGGCCATCGCAATTATCTATAATGACAGCCAACCCCACACCTTCCCTGTTCAACACATTGTCATGTTACAGCTGCTTAAATAAGCCTACATTTGAAAAGCATAGAACCGATGAAGTACATACCTCCTAAACTTCGCTGTCTATTTCTTTTATATGCAGAGACCTTTTGTAGTTGCAGTTTTACTCCATTGCCATCACTAATTGATCTAGTGCTCATGTTCAGCAATTCAAGTTATGATCAAAAGCAGCTTCTGGTATGCATATACTGTACATGAACCTGTAAACTAACAAACCTACCGTATCTGGTACCGTACCGTTACACCAGCAGTTTACACAAAAATAACAGAAACATTACAGTCATAGTACTTGTAGTATGGTTAATGCAGTTACAATTGTATCGGTATTTGATGCATTGGACTTCATTTCATTCCAGTACAACTACTGATACCACAGCAGCCAATCAGTACTGGTATTTTGCCATTGATGCTGCAACGGCAAAATAAACACTTCCTTTTTGATCAGTATTTTGCCGTTTATGGTAAAATAGACACTGCCTTTTCCAAAAGCAAACTAAGTTTTTACGCTTGATCTAAAACAGAGCTGCAGACTAAAATAGGCAGGACTTGATTCATTGCTAATCAAAACTAGCAAATTTGCAGACTTCTTTTTGACATTTTCCCTTCTGCTCTGCAGTCTGCTCATGGCAGTAACAAGTAAAAAGCCAGTAAAGAGTAGGCCTACAGAGTAAGAGTAAAATATTAATTTCCTTCGAATTGTTACCCAGAGTTCGACGTTTCTAAAAAGTACATGATGCGCGGATTCCGCGGTGATCGCGAATATCCGCGGTGATCCGTGATCCGCTGCATTCCGCCATGATTTCTAAAAAGTACATGATCCGCGGTGATCACGATCCGCCATGATCCACGGTGTAATTACTGGTGTTAAGTTTATAACTTATCAAATCAGTGAAGCCGATGTAAGCCTGTATATTATGACCAAATGAGATTAGGTGGGCCTTAACCCATTACTGGCCGAAACATGTTTCGATTAATTTTTTTTTAAGATTTTTGGACAAGGTGCTTGTTTTAGCTTAATTTTGAAAATTCTTTTCAAAAAAGATTATTTTTTTGTTTGTTTCTTTCTAAATTTTAGTGCCCTTTTAAAAGGACACCGGCCTCTTGGTCAAATTTGAATTTTTATTTTCACGCCACACTAAAGATTTTTCAAATGGTTTCATTGTACTTTTTATTAAGTTATCAAACAAATAGTGGTATTTTATAGAAAAAAAGCATGATGAACAAATCAATAATGAGGGCAAACAATTTTTGGGGATCAAAAACTAAGGTTACATGATTTGGTATTTTTTTTAAACTATAAAAGTATCTGATACTCGTTTCGTGTTATTATATCGGTATTGAGCGACTGAAATAATCCTGCTCTGCTCTCGCAAGTACGAAATTGCTGGCAAACAAGCTATACTAGCTTAATCACTTTTCATCTTATCCTTACTCCACCTTTCGGCACGACCCCTACCAAATAAAAAATACTTAAACGCAAGCAATTAATTCGACCTCGTTTGAAACAAACCATAGCTGCGAGTTTAGAATAGGAGTAAATAAACCAACAAAAAAGCTTTTATTCCAAATCCTTAAAACATTGCGGTTACGGTACTAAAAGCATCAGTTTTTAATAGCACAATGAGTTGAATTGTCAATGAGCCAATGTCAAACTACAGTCTAAACTGAGCTCTTATTTGAAATGAAATGGAACGAAGCAGTCAACATGCAACTCAGCATTGCATTTTTGACAGATTCTTTGCACTTTTTTTGGCAAAGAGCACAACGAATTTGCTTCTTGACAGACACAATTAGGTGATTCTTCTCGTCGCATCTTATTTCCGAAAAAACCCTGGATCGAATTGTCACTCCGGATCTTCTTTTTCAACGTCTGAGTCGCCAGATAGTACTGAACAATTCTTCTGGTGAACTGGAGCATATCTAGCTTTTCTAGTTGCTGGTTTTGGCTTATATCTCTGTACACCTGCCAAGCATTTTGCACGGATACATTCAGCATCCAAGAGTAAAGCGGCCACCACCACTTTTTCATTCGAATCCCGATTCTAAGTTTATTGACATTTTGATCAAAACGATCTACCCCGCCCATGTATTTGTTGCACATTTGAATGGAGTGTGGCTGTTCCACTTCAATGTCTTTTTTCTCGCTTTGGCTCCATCGTTTAGCAGATGCCAGTGGAAAAGCACCACGGCAGTTGGATGCAACAGTAACGATGCTATTGTCATGCCAACACACTGGAGCAATCCCTGAACTCAGCTCAGTAACCACATCGTGTGATCCCCTTGGGAGCGCTTTCATTTCTTTTGGATCGGTCAGAGGTTTTTTTCCGATGCGATTGTTTCTTATGGTTTCAGTCCCACCAATTTTTTTGGAAGAGAGGTAATCTAGCAGAGGGAGAGAAGTAAAGAGATTGTCGAAAAATAAGCTAGGCTATACTCGGTATGGTCTGGAAGTTCAGATATCAGATCAGCCACTACAGAACCACCCATGCCTAATTCGGGCAACTTATTATTGGTATTGGCTCCTTGATACGGTTCTGTTTGAACGAGATAGCCACGTGGAGTACATAAACTGCATACCTTATAGCAAAACCTAATTGGCTTCCCATGAATATGTTGTTTCAGTCCGTTTTTCCCAAAATATTTAATCATCGACTCATCAATAGAAAGATAATTCTCAACTGGAAAATATTGAAGCCATTTCTCGTTCAAAGCAGTAAAAAGAGACGCACTTCTGCATAGCGATCATTTGGGTCAAGGTTTTGATTATCCGCTAAATGTAAATACCTCAAACATTCTCTAAAACGATTGCGAGAAATTGCAGTAGCGACGGCTTCATTACGAACATCAGCTGCTTGCTCCCAATACATGTCACGTCTCGGAACCCTTGAATATCCACTAAGAAGTAGGATTGCCAGTATCACTCTAACTTCACCAGAGTTAATGCAAAAATTATGGTTGCCACACTGTTTTGCATAGATAACAGATTGTTGGGCTATGTAGTCTATTAGCTCATCATCAAAAAACAATTCAAAACATTGCACCGGTGTCCAATCTTTGAAGACGTACGAAGGTCGAACTGCATTGCGATATTCTCTTGAAGTCATAATATTTTGCGAAACTCATTTTCTTGGTTGTGATCAAGGGTGGAAACCTGGCTACTTGGCGTTAGGGTGTCAGTTTCAGTTTCGGTGTGTTGAAACTCAGATGTCAGGTTTCAGTTTTGGTTTGGTTTCACAGCTGTTGAAAAATAGGTTTCAGTTTTGCTTACGCACAACTTCGGTTTCTGGGTTTCAGTTTCGGTTTAAGTTTCATCCAAAAAAGCCATTTTATTTTGAATACGGATTTTTTAAGTGCTCTACTTTTTAGCGTTTTTGTTGTATTGCGATGATAAGTAGCAAGTCAGATGGCCGAGTGAGGAGAGCAATTGCTTCAGAAGTTGTCGACTTGGGTATAATTCCGAGTCCGGTAAAACCAAAGACTCAAAAATTAGTATCCACAGCTTTTTTATTTGACGCTCAGCATTAAAGGAACTGCTCTGGTAATCATGGTGATGACGATTCTTAAAACCCAAAACCTTAGAAAATTCAGAACAGGTTTTAGTTTCAGTTTCGGTTTTGACGTTTCAAGAAAAAACGGTTTCGATTTAAGTTTTGGTTTTCAAAAATTTGGCTGAGTAGGTGTCAGTTTCAGTTTGGGTTTCCAAAATTTCCTTCAAAGCCGAGTTTTCAGGTTTAGGTTTAGGTTTTGGTTTCCACCCTTGGTTGTGATGCTTGCTTTCGTGCTCTTTTCTTGCTCGGTGGTAAATAAGCTGCAGAATCGTCATCTGGAACATCACCATTATCTACCTTTGTTTGCTGAGACACGTGAAAGACAACTTCAGCTGGAACAGCAAGTTGTTTACCCGAAAGGTGGTTCATACTATTGGGATTATCCTCATCATCGCTGTCTTCATCCGATAGAACAGTGTTCGGAGGAAGCACGCACAAATCTGCTTTTATAGTAGAAGCACTTGGAATGTCAATTTCCAGCATTGACAAAGCGTGATTGACAGTAAACCTAACAAAATAAAGTCTTATAATTTTATCAATAAATTTTGACCTTGTGGCCAGTGTCCTTTTAAAACGCACATTAAGAATTTAATAACATAAACAAATTAAAGAAATACAATTTTAAAAATTTTAGATGCAAAATAAGATAACAAGTCCTTACGCTATTCTACTGTATTTCCTTAAAAGTTGATAAAAAATGCATAATCTTGTCATACAAAATACTTACAATGACTTTCGCTCTTTAGCATTTTCCATAATCCCGAAATTCCCGGTTTTTGAAATTTCACCAAAATCCATAAAATCAAAATCAAAATCAAATCAAATCTTCATTATACTCGTCGTATTACGCCGAAGCGTGTAACGAGTTGCGGGGCCCATCTCCGCGGCTTATTGCCTAAGCAACACAGCTCCGAAGAAACGTCGCAACGGTGGCGAGTCGTTGGCGACGCTGTGCCGATTTGACCGGCCCGGGAATCGAACCCCAGACCTCCCGCACCGATAGCGTGCGCTTAGCAACTGAGCTAACGGCCGGTCTTGTCCATAAAAACACGCAATTCCAAAATTGTCACAAAAAACTGCTACTTTTAAGCCTACTCAACAAATATTCCTTTAAATAGCACCTAATTAAGTCTAAAATTATTAATTTCACGTAAAATTATTTTTGTCCTTTTGAAAGGACGCCGGCCATTAATGGGTTAAAAGACTTAGTTACTGAAGAAACAACGCTGTAAAACCAATTCTACGAATAATGAGTGACAGAGTCAGATGGTCGAGTGGTAAGAGCGTCCAAAGTCCGTATAACTTTGTATAAGTTGCGCGGACACGAATGAAGCAGAGATAATGGAGCAAAAAATGTGTCCAAAGAGACAATCGCCTGCCTATCTTCTATAATGTAAAAACGTTTGAAAGTGTTACAAAAAAGTCAAAACTTTAGTTATAGCCTACTCGTTTGATTTTAAAAATTTCAACTGCATCGTAAAGCTCTTGATTTTAGCTATCGTTTGAAACAAATTTCAAGAAAATTGAAGGTGTTTTAAGCACTCTACATGGTAAATAATTCGGACATAGGACTACTTAGTAATTTTTGAAGCAATTTTTACGCTAGCAGCATTTCTTGCTATTTTAAAAACATAAATATAGCGCAGATTTGCAAAAAGTGAAAGTTATTGCTTGATTCAAATTAAATAGGTTCAATTACAAAAATTTGAACTTCAGTATGAAAGTAGCCTAGCTATATTGGTCGTAGTTTTCCAAGCCGTTAAAAATTTGCTACAAGAAAATGATTGCGTGAATTGTTTTAAACCTCATGTAAAAGTTGGCTTCACTGTTAGTGCATAGATTTCATAGAACTAGGTTTTTACAACCATGGTAGATTGGAGTGAGGTTGTTAACTTCTGTCATGTTTCACCTTTGGACCATGAGCAAAACAAGCCTCTAGTTAATTTTATTCAGGCCCACAATAATCGAATTTAAAAGCCCAGGGTTTGAAAATCAAGAAGCTGCCGCCATGAAACGACGTAGATCTCTGTTAGGCTAATGCATATGAAACAGTGAAATCAAAAAGTAAAATAGATGCCGGTATATTTTTCCCGCTTGAATTTTGCTTATTGAATTTTTCGTTTCACAAATGGTCCCAAGTCCAAAGGTGAAGCACGACAGAAGTTAACAACCTCACTACCAATCTAACGTGGTTGTAAAAAATTAGTTATATTCAGTGAAGCCTTCTTTTACATGAGGTTTAACACAATTTACGCAATTATTTTCTAGCGAAAAAGTTTTAAGGGTTTGAAAAACCACGACCAATAGCCAGGCTAATTTCATGTTGAAGTTTAAATTTTTGTAATTGAACCTATTTAATTTGAATCAAATTAACTCTTTGCAAATCTACCCTATATTTATGTTTCAAAATGACAAGAAACGCTGCTAGTTAAAAAGCCGCTACAAAAATTTATATCTCTGTCCGAATTATTTGCAATGCAGAGTGCTAAAACACAACCAATTTTCTTGAAATTTGTTTTAAACGATAGCGTAAGTCAAAAGCTTCATGATGCAGTTAAAATTTTTTAAATTCAACAAGCATAACCGAAGTTATGATTTTTTTTGTAACACTTTCAGGCGTTTTTACATTACGAAAGATAGTTTTAGGCGGCGATTGTCTTTTTGGACACATTTTTGCTCCATATATTGTCGCTTAACAATGTAACGAATGATTCGCTCAACTTATACGTGAGTTATGCGTACTTTGAGAGCATCCACCTCGGGAGTCTTGGAAGTCTTTTAAGGCCCACCTAATATCGAAGTCTCTATACTAAACTTTTTTGCAACACACACAGCAGCATGCAAATACACCGAAATTGGGACATCGCGATCATTGCAGATCCTAGCTGATCATCGCGATCACCGCGGATATTCACGGATCATCGCATATCATCATGGATCATCGCGGATCTTAGCAGATCATTGCGAATTTTCGCGGATCATCGCGATCACCGCGAATCGTGTACTGTTTAGAAACACCCCAAAAGTTGGCGATATACCGTTAGAGTTGGATCCGTGCGGAATTTCACGTAAATCCGAAAGCGGAGTCAACGGAATGATTTTTTTCATTTTCTCCACGCGAGTTTCTGCGGTGATGCGCCATTACAGCATGATCACAGTGTATCCATTTATTTACTAACAGTGGAACCACTGTGCCGGGTTAATATTGGTTACTTTTACCTTGCTATGACTTCCTCTTCCGTTGTTTATTTCTTGGCCTCGTTGTCTAGGGGTGTTTCTGGTTAATTTTACGAGAATGGTTGGTTTTCTTCAACACCTCGTTGAAAGGATATTCACACGGGTCCGATTATAGTTCTTTACTTAAGCACTTCTATATTTCTAGGTAACACGCTTTGACCACCGAACTTACTTTTTCTTTCACACGTGAAACAAGCTGCGCCAAACTTGCTCCAATCTTTCTTCACTGCCTTCTCTAGATAATTCTCACTCCCCAATCGCTAGAATAGAATTTTATATTATCACAAAACATAACGAGACTCAGAAGCTAAGAAAGATCGTAAAATAAAATTTACCCTAGTTCCTCCAACCCTTTGACTAACAGCACTTTCCACATTTCAACAACGAATCAAAACGAAAAAGAATGCAGACACATGCAACGCATTGGCATTGCTTATATACCACAGACAAATTTTCGCAGAACGCTCCAATAGCACAATGGATAATCGCACTGCAATTAACTAACGTAATTCAACTAAGTTTTTCTACAAAACAATCGTTATTCATTACTGTAGAGATTTGTAATCACGAACGAAGTCTCGAATCCAACGCAAATAAGCTCCACTTAATATCAGAGCGTCTCTTATAGAGCTTCCAATTATGAAGGTAAGGATTAATTGACCGGTTGCAAGATATCAATTAAGGTTTCAACTAAAAACAAAGGCGAGACAATTTTATGATTTAACCAGTTTCTTCTTGATCTGTTCTTCTTGTTCTTTCCCACAGTATTAACCAATGTTACTTTTAATTATATACTTGGTCCTAAACCAGGTTCAGCCCGGCCCTACACAACCTTATTCAAATAGAATTATCATTAATAAAAACAATACACTTCCTTTAATACACTCGTAACAACATCATGCATGGTTTCTTAGAGTTTTCTATGTTACAACATTCTTCGTTCAAATGCCCAAACTACGCTCCTAAACAACGTACTCAGCATACTGCACTTCCCATATACAGTTCAGCACCAGCTTGCATTATAAAAAAACGCTTTCATACTGTGCTTTTTCACAACTGTAATCCAACTACTAGCAGTTTGCTCATAAATCACTAGTTGTTGCTTATACAAAAATCTTGCAAAGGTTGCACCAACACTTTACAAATTGCTACTCACGTGATCGCCTGCCGCGATCTGAATCAAACTACGGCTCATCACACGAGTTAACAAAGCAAGCATCATAAGTCAGGCTCGAAGGTATTTTTTTTTGTATTTTGTTGCATATTTATCCTCCTATCACGAGAAAGCGATCAATGCGCTATACGAGCTCGCTTAGGAGTTGCCGGCGATCTGTCTACCACACCAAGATGGGGGAATCCCGCTAAGTGCCTTTCCCAACGGCACAAGTAAACTTGCCGGCTTGTTCTCCACACTGTGCCTTTAATGCTGAACGTCAAGCAGGGAAGCTATGAATACCAATTTTTAAGTTATTGGTTTGACCCGACTCGTGATCAAACCCAAGTCTACAGCTCCCGAGGCAGACGCTCTTACCACTCCGCCATCTGAACTGTGGAAAAGGATCGAATCCATCTGGAGTTAACGCACACCGGACACCACTCTCTGTGCTCAGTGTCCGGAACAAAAATCAGAGTTTAGGTGTAATGTTGCTATTTTTGATTTTAATTTAAAAATTGTTTTTATGAAATTTACGAAGAGTTTCTACTCCAGTTTATTTGATTGTTACAATACTAGCGAACAACGTCAAAATCTGTTACACTATATGAACGCAGTTCGGTAGAGCTTATCCCTACTTTTATTTCCTGCATGCAGTTGAACCGGTTTAACAATTTTTGTTAGTTTCTTGCAAGTTGCGAAATCAAAACATTTACAAGTGGCAACATTGCAACTGATGTTCTTCGCGGTGTTGCCAGATTGGGCTAAAAGTCGCAAATTGGGCTACTTTTAAAGCGTTCTTGCGCCTAAATTTTAAAACTTGCGACTTTTTGGGCTACTTTTTGTAAGCAGCTTGCTATTTTTTTGTTTTGGGCTAATTTTGATTCCAGAGTTAATTGCTTTTTTGAATAACTTTTTTTCGTAGACGGTAGGGTCTTTTCTTTGGTTTTCCGAAATCAAGATAAAAAGTAGTTTTTTGCTTAACAATACAATCAAATAAAATTGTTGGTTATTATTTTTTAGGATGCTCAATAGTGTGATGTCATGAGAATATTATATTTTCAATGGGACAACTTATTATCAGCGTAGTTGTAGTTAGAATTTTTGGGAATTAAGCTGTAACAACTGTTGCCAAGTGAAAGAATGTCATAACGTTACATAGGTAGCGACATACTGGCAGAGATGGGCATTTATCGAGATAATAATTTTTTTCGAATTATCGTTATCGTTCAAAATGGTTTGGATGTATCGATTACCCATATCGCTTTTGTAACATATTTTGTTTTCGCCGATAAATTATCGCGATAAACGATTGTTTACGCACACTGTATAAAGTTAGCGAGTTTGCGCTCATGGAAAAAATACACGATGTTCGTAAAGATTTGTTGCAATTTCACAAAATTTCTCTTTGTTTTGTTTGATGCCACGGCAGAGTCCGTGAATTGCTCTCTTTTCTTGAAAAATCTTGAAAAACATTTTTGCAATTTGACTTACAAAAAAAAAATTTCTTCCCGCACATTGAAAACTTACCGCAACATTTATCGAAAAAATTTATCGGCGATAATTTATCGATTACCGATATCGCTTTAAAAAGTTGAGATTTATCGATTATCGGTAGGCCTATTGCCCAGGGCTTTTTTCAAGTTAACGGTTATCGTTATCGCTTTAGTGCAAAAAAATTTATCGTGCCCATCACTGCATACTGGTACCAGACTACCAGTTGGCCTACAGTAGAATAAGCAAATCATTCCAGGACTCTAATTTAAGTTCTGGGAGATTTTTAATGAACTCTAGCCTTGTTATAGCCTACCAATTACTGGTAGTAAATGATGTTTTTACAATACATGCATTAAATGATTTTGCTTGATTGATTGGTGCTTCTCATGTAACTTTCTATCAAATGCCTATTATAACGTGCATTAGTACACACTACAGCAGTCTTGGAATTTGGATCCCAAAAGGGCCCCCTATAACTGTTGCACAGGCCCCCCATTTGTCTAAGACCACCGCTGATTAGATCTATAAACGTTTTAATAAGCTTCAGTTTTACGAAGCTTTGTTCAGCACCGGTAACAGCGACAACGCATTTTGTAAATTCGAGAAGCAAGGCAAGCGAGCACTTATTACTATTGAATTAAAAGTTCAACGGTATAGAAGGGAAATGAACTTGTGCCGTTTTGATCAGCAACCATCCGCTATTATTATACTGTATATCAAATATAATGGACTCCAGCCGTGAATCGAATCTGTCGCAAAGGATGTAAACCTGCTTGCGGTACAGCCAAATTGTATTGCTGACAACGGCAGTTCATGCACGAAGCTGCTGGGTGTAAACAGCTATGAAAAGACATAAGCGACATGACATGTCAGCTTAATACTTTCTGGTATCGACATAATAGCCTGGTTCACCAGTTGTTTGGAAAAGTTTGCTCTGAATCTCTTCCTCGGAAGCTACATGTTTAACATTTGCATCGCAAATAAACATTCTCTTTTATATTTTCATTCTTTTTTTCTCTTTATTTCTTAATTGAAGAAGACAGGACCAATGTTCAATTCCTGTCCTATTTCAAAAGCAGACGTTGTCGAACCATAGGGTCGAACTAAACATATAGCAAAATCTCTTTTAATGGACTTTTGTGTTCGGTGTCAGCTTATGGTCATTGACACTGGATAAGGGTAGGATTAAATTTAATTTAGGCCTACCGATCGGATGACCGAGTGGATAGAGCGTCTGCTTCTGAATTGGTAGACTCCAGGGTGCGATTCCGAGTTCGGTCAAACCAATGACTTAAAAATTGGTATTCACAGCTTTCTTGCTTGGCGTTCAGCATTAAAGGGATAGTGTGACGTGTGACTCAGGCCCGCAACTTCGCTTGTTGTGCCGTTGGAAAAAGGTGTCTCTATTTATGGAATAGTATGGCATAGTATGGAATAGTATGGCATAGTTTGGCATAGTATGGAATAGTGTGGTACAGTAGTAGTAGTAGTATATTTTATTTAACGACCAGAAAAACACCTAACAAAAACAAGGAACGAAAACAATGGCCGAAAAACAGGTTACAGCGACAAAACGATATACGTTGAAACGTGCAGGAGTTAAAAAATAAACACAACTTTTTAAAAAAAAAGCACGGTCGCTGCACCTTAGGTTAACTTTTGTTTGCTATAGGCCTACTTAAAAAAAAAAACAATACGCCACGTAAACAGTAATGACCAAAAATAAAAAATGGGTTGCAAAGCAAAATTTACTTGAACGAGATTTAAGCAGTAAGCCAATTATAATTTGACGTTCAACTACGATACTGATAGTGGTTCAAAAAATAATAATTATTAACTTTCATCAGTAAATTCGCTCAAATTGTTCCAATCAGTTGAATAGGCAACAAAACTGATTGTATGGCATTGTATGAAATAGTAGGCCTATGGCATATTATGGAATAGTATAGCATAGTAAATGTGCATAGTACTCCAAATGTGCTGAATCCCATAAAGACTATATGTACCAGAGTTTCAAACGGCCCTTTTGTCCCAACCGTCCTAAGGCCCGTTTGTCCCAGGGACCAAAACATGCTGAGACCCAGATCCTCTATTGCCCCAAATGCCTTGAGGTCCATTGGTCCTAGAGCTCCATTTATGCATAGGATATGCCCCCAGTGCTCTAAAATAACATTCTATTCCTAGGGCCCATTTATTGTTTCGACCGCGCGCCTGTCCTGAGGTCCTTTTGCCCTAAATTAGGCCTGAGGCACATTTACCCTGAGGGCCATTCACCCGAAATTTAACTCTTTATATGGGCCCTTTTACTCTAGTGCCCCAATATCATGCTATGCCATACTATGCCATACTATTTCATACTATTCAGCACTATTCCATAAATAGAGACACCCATGCCATACTATTTCCTACTATGCCATACTATTCCATACTATGCCATACTATTCCATACTATCCCATACTATTCCATAAATAGAGACACCTTTTTCCAACGGCACAACAAGCGAAGTTGCGGGCCTGCGCCACACGTCACACTATCCCTTTAATGCTGTTCCATATACTATTCCATACTATGTCATACTATTCCATAAATAGAGACACAGACACCCGTGCCATACCATTTCCTACTATGCCATACTATTTCATGCAATTCCATACTATGCCATACTATTCCATACTATGCCATTCTATGACATTCTATTCCATACTATTCCATAATTAAAGTGTTCTCTAATTATGGAATAGTACGCTTACTATTCCATAATTAGAGAAACCGGTTGGAAATGTACTAAACGGGATTCCCCCATCTAAGTGTGGTAGACAGATGGTCGGCAACTGCTAAGCGAGGTTGTATTGCGCCCCATTGCTTTCTCGTGATAGGAGGATAAAAATGCAAATAAATAAATAAAATTTTAAATCCAAGGTCTTAATGAATTAGAAGTAATGATTATTGATTTTTTTCCAATATTTTTTCTAATTTTAATAAATTAGAAGGAAAATAAATTTTTTCAAAAGTAATGAATTTGAAATAAAAATTAAAAAATGATTGGATCCGACCAGAGGTGTACAACGGAGCCGGGTCCGGATTTTAAGAACCGGATAATCCGGCTGTTGCTTCGGATTCGGAGCGGGATTGTGATTTTTTGCTTCTTCCGGATCAGGATCCGCATTCAATTTTGGATGATAACCAATGATTTTAATAAGCTACTAGTGACCTATTGGGTATATATGTAATTTGTATATAGGCTAATGCCAATACGGGATTTGAATTCGGAGTCGGATTCCGTTTCCTAAATTTTTTAGAATTCGGAGTCGCATTCAGATTGAAATTTTTAGACTCTGAACCACAGTGTACTTATAGTTCTTACAGTGGACCCGCTTAACAAAAAAGCATTGTTGCGTATGTCCACGAAAGCGCAGCAAATGCTGTGATGTAATAATTGCTTTTTATAGAAGTTCATTTGTTCTATTGCCGTGCTGTTGCCGTTTCCAAAATTTGCTGTTTTAAATTTTTGTTTTTAAAATTGTCAAGGAGCAATTGCAGATTGTTTAACTACGTAGAAGAAAAGAAAAAAAGTGACAAGCAGTTTGTAGTTTAATAAATACAATGAAATTGCTCATCATTATTTTATGTATTTCTCAATATAGGAATGGGCAATACGATTTAAACAGATGAACTCTCAACTCTGATTTTCGTTCTGGACACTGAGCACAGATAGAGGTTCCACTGTTAGTGATAATGGATACACTGTGTCCGGACACCTCTGGATCCAACTCTGCACCGGCCTCCTTTTTCAAGTCCTAATAAGTGCCAAGGTTGGCAGTACGGTACGTTACGTTCAAAATTTACGTACCCGTACTTCAAAATTTTAACCGTACCGTACTAACGTAACGTACTTCGAATAAATTTAACAAGCGTACCGTACCGCGTACCGTACCAATGAATGGTACCGGTACGCTTAAAACGTACCGTACCTTAAAACGTTCCGACACCAATTACCCCCAACCCTCGACCCCAAACCCCCGACCCCAACCCTCTACCCCAAATCCCCGACCTCAACCCCTCTAACCCCAACCCTCCCGACCCAACCCCAACTGCTCGCCACCTTTTTTTTCAGTCGTTTTCTTCGCTTGATGGTCGTCTTCCCCTTCACCCATCGCACTTCAAAATCTGGGGGGAACCTCTGTGGCGATTACGTGCTCGTTGGTCGTTGCCGGACGTTGTGCAATCTGTTTCCCAGACGAAATCTGACTGCCTTTCCACATTTTTAATCGATTGTGTAATTTTTATTTTTTTCTCATGTGAATATTGCGCATTTTATATTTTTTTTTATCACCTTTTCCTGTGTCCTGGAACAGGCAGATTTGTCCGAAATAGAAGGCGTGATTTCCGGCAACTCAACGTGGCCATACCTCGTGTTGTGTTTTTTTTTTGCATTTATATAAATTTTCGTGCTTGCTAAAAATATAGTCTCTTTTTACCCGGATTTACTCGAGTGAGGATCTTTCAAGCTAGCTTAAGCTATTTCCGTGGCGAATTTTCCACATCGTTGCATTTTCCATATTGCGTGGCGAATTTTCGACACCGTTGCGAGGCGAATCTTCCACATCGGCACTGTTGCAAACGTTTGTCCGACGCTTACGCTCAAATTCTCGGTCACATTCGTATGTCTCACCCGTTGAGTGGCGAATCTTCTGTGGCGAATCTTCCATGTGGCGAATCCTCTGGCAACCATTTTTTACGACATCATTTGCGCAGTTTATGACGCTATTTAAAAGGGAACGATAGCGAAGAATTTCAAAACTGAAATATAGAATCTGAGCGCAAAAAAATCCCATTCGACGTGATTCGCGAAGCAAAATTTTGCTTTTGAATTGATGCAACTTAGGGTCTTTTAAGACAATTTGAGGCCTCTTTTGGCAGTGTGGGCATCCCCCCAATTGGGGGTTTTGGGGGGCGGCTGCTACAACTCTGGGTTAAGGTTATCAAGTCCTTTGTCGTTCTTTGCAGTGTTTAGTACATCAAGTTAAAGTCCTTCGCATTGTTTCAGTCCTTTGTGGTGTATAGTAGGACCCCCATTAGACCAGATGTAGATAGCTAGACCATAGACTACCGGTACTAGGCTACAATTGCCAGTCCCCACATGCTCTCATATATACCACTTACTGGTACTGTATTTAAAAATAATAATAAATGGTATTTATCAACCCCTTAAGATAAATGCTGGAAAAAGTCTCCAGCGTATCTGCCAAGGGGCAGGTAAAAAAGGCGGTACATAATCAAGCTACACACGAAAGTGGACAGAAATGATTACTTAGGCCAGCAAAAGCATATTGATACCGTATTACACAACATAATAGGTAGTAGTACCATAAGACGCGTACCAGTAAAATAGATACAATAACAGAATTGCAAAGCACAGTGCTAATGTGAAGTGTGCACAACAGTACCATAAAACACATAGAATAGTACCGTAAAACAGATAAAACGCATAAAATAGATACGCAAAGCACAGCGCAAGTGTGAAGTGTGCGCAACAGTGAGTTATCTACAACGTGCTAATACAATACTGCCAAAAGAAATCTTCAGCAATTCAAAAATAAATCAATTGCCTAGCTCTACCCAAACTGCCAAAGGGAGCATTCTCTGAAGAAATGTATATACATTCCAAAAGCAAAATATTAAGGCAAAAATAAATATACAAATATACCGGTACATCAGCTAGAGGTAACTAGCAGTCAAATCCAGAGTCAGATTTATGAATCGATTGACTAGCTCTATCCAAAAGGAACATTCTCTGAAGAAATGTAGTGCATTCCAGAAGCAAAATAATACGGCAAAATAAATAAACAAATATGCATCAACTATACAACTAGCAGTCAAATCAAGAGTCAGATTTACGAAATGATTTTTAAAGATCATGAACATCATGAAAAGCTAGGCTAAAGTAGTGACTCAAGATTAATTTTGAACTGTGAGACTGTCACTATGTCTAACCTGCTAACAGACAAAAGTATTAATAAGTTCCACACATCAGGAGCTGCATAGCAAAACATCGCTTTAGATTTCACAAAATTCAATCCTAACTTTGATAAAAACACTATTACCGGTATGAAAACACTTGTAACCAATTTAATTCCATGTAAGCAATTTAATGTAAGCAAACACAAAACAAGATTATGAAAACACTTGTAAGCAATTTTGAACATAATCCGAAATTTGATTGGCAGAATGTGTAGACTTTTCAAGTATGGAGATATTGGAATTCTCCTTGAGGACCCATGCAGATCGAAAATGAATCTCGCAGCTGCATGGGATTTCTTTACGTTTGTAGAACTTTAAAACCTTTCTATAGGTACTGGTACTTAATATTGAGTGCTTGGTGATTTACATAAGTCAGCCTGTGACTACCCGACTGCTGACTGCAGGGCTTTGTGCATGGGTAAATTAATGATAAACTTGAACTACAGGGCAACTGGTGTGTATTGGACTACTATGGTTCCTTTGATTAATTGTATTGAGACTGTTCAAGGTCATAATGACAGAGTGTGGGATATAAAATGGAACCCCTCCGGTAATTTACTTGCATCTTGTGGAACAGACAAAGCTATTCGCATTTGGGGCAAAGAAGGTATGTTGCCATTGTACTGGAAGATGGTTTGCTTTTTTTTCAGAAGTGGTTTTGCTTTGTTCAATGGACTTAATTTTATTGCGCTTTTATTTTTGGTTGCATCTCATTTTTACTTTTTGTTATGGTTATATATCGGTGCTGTTTGTTGCTAATTACTGATATCATTGTATTATCTCTTTATGTTCCGCATTTTTCATTTTAGTGGTAGGTATAGGCTGCATGACTGTAATTTTATGTATTATCGTTACACCAAGTACAGTATATGGTCAATGGTCACTGTGTCCCTAATATAGACAAATGCATATGTAGTGTCAAGGCAAAGTAAATGGTAAGTTATGGTACATATATCTGCAGAAATACCAACAGTGATGTGTTACGGCACTGTGTTGCAAAAAGAAATATTTAATACTGTAATGGTAGTGTCTATTATGCTGTTAACGTCAAAATAGCTTTTAGATCTATTTTGCCGAAAGTGACGTGGATTTTTAAGCTCCATTTTGTGCTAGATTGCCACGACTTCTCGATAGCTCAGTGGATAGAGCGCAGCATGTAATGGGAAGCGCTGCACTAGTTTTGGGTTCGAATTCAGTCGATTCATTTTGCTTTGGTGGCTTTGGTTCAGATCGCTTCGGTTCGATTTGTGTGACCTGGGGTTAACTATCGGGTTTGTGAAGACAGTAGAATAGAATAAGATGTAATATTCGTGTAACATGGGGTTATGTAGCTGCAGCAAAATAGACCTAAAAGCCATTATGCCGTTAACGGCAAAATGACACTGCCTACTGTAATATGTTACTGGTAGTGGTATTCTGTTGTAATGGTTTTTTTGGGGGGTTTAGGTGACACATGGGTGTGCAAAGCAATGCTGCAAGATGGTCATCAGAGAACAATTCGGAAATTGGGATGGTCACCTTGTGGTAATTTGTTGGCATCTGCTAGTTTTGATGCTACAGTCTGTGTATGGAGCAAACGTTCTGGGCAGTTTGAATCATCTGCTACTCTCGAAGGACACGAGAATGAAGTAAAGGCGGCTGCATGGTCAATATCAGGAAGTTTTCTTGCCACTTGTTCCAGAGACAAATCTGTCTGGATTTGGGAAAGTAAGTTTCTTTATTTTTAGATGGCTATGTTTATTGTCACAACTGTATCAAAGTTCTCAGTGAATTGTTGCTTACATAGTTCAGAGTTCTTGCTGCAGCTTTGGTTGAACATGTTCTTGTTTTCAGTTGATGAAGATGATGATTTTGAATGTGCAGGAGTGTTGAGTATTCACACACAAGATGTCAAAGATGTAGCTTGGCACCCTCATGAAGATGTAAGATGATTGTTCAGTCACGATTTATAAATGAAATCTGGTATCATGCCCAACCCCTTTTGCTCATTCCTTTCGTTATGTGATGTTTGTGTGAATTGCAAAATGTCTGTATCCAAAACTAGTTCTCTGCTGTGCTGTTTGCATGTAAGATCAGCAAAAGCTTTTCATACTACTGTTGGTGATTATATTCCTGATTATAACGAGCTTTCTAATGTTATTGTGCACTTTTCATGTGGGTTGCTTTTGTTAGATTCTGGCGTCTGCAAGTTATGACAACACAATTAAACTTATTCGAGAAAGTGAAGGAGAGTGGCTGGTTTTTGCTACTTTAACTGGGCATAGTTCAACTGTTTGGTCGATATCCTGGGACAAAGATGGTCGGAGGCTTGTGTCTGGATCTGATGACCAGACAATTCGTATCTGGCAGCAATTTGACGCAAACAACAGTGAAGGTGTGTTAACGTTGCTTTGTTCTTACGCTTTTTATGTAAAATGAACATATTTTTTAGGGATTCCAGCGTCTAAAAGTGAACCTTCGTGGAAATGTGTATGTACTCTCTCTGGACACTTTGATCGTCCAATATACTGTGTTACTTGGTAAGTATATGCTGAATGGATGGTATTTTTTCATAATCTTTTAACAACTTTTGCTTACAGGTGCCATCTAACTAATTTAATCGCAGTTGGAGCTGGTGATAATTCCATAACAATTTTTCAAGAAGAGCATTCTTCAAAAGAAAGTTCGACGCCCACATTTAATTTATTTGTCAGGACCCAGCAGGCTCATGAGCAGGACGTAAATGCTGTTGCATGGAGCCCAAAATCTCCTGGAATTCTCGCATCATGCAGTGATGATGGATTAATCAAGCTATGGAAAGTTAGCGATAGTGAAGGGTTACCATTATTAAATACAACTGACGCCAACGATTAATATTTTTCGACTTAAAACTAAGCTGAGTTACTCTCCAGGCAGACATCGTGATGGCTTATCAGGCTGTGAGCTCATCTTGCCCCGTACCGGTTAATCGCTAAAAGGTGAATTTTTGAAAATTGTTTACCAGAATGATATCATGACAGCGTATGTGAAATGTTAAGAAATAGAAAATACAATGCAGAAATTGACCCAGTTTACGTGCAATTGCCGATCTATAAGGTGGGCCCTGATGTAGAATCGCGTTTAATGTGGCGAATGTCTATATTTGTACTTACTAGCCTTTGTTAAAATTTGAATGTCTCACCGCTAAATATTTTTGCAATGTAACTACGGATTTTTAACTTTTTTGGTTGTTGCAACTGTTTTTCACTTTATTCCGTTTTAAACGCAAAATTTCAAAGCTATTTGACGTGAAAACTAATGCAGGCAAGGATTGTCGAGCTGAGGTTCCGCTTTGAAAATCTTTGCAAGCTGTAGCTTTAACTTGTTACCCAAAAAATGTTATTTTTTGTTCAATTATTGACGTATCAGTTTTTTCTGTCGATCTATTCTATCTGGTCAATATTTGTGTTATAGTTGTACCTTGCAATACGATTTACTACAAAAATGTAAGTTTTTACTGAAAAATGATAATTTATTTTGTATGCGAAGATACCGAAAGCACTGGTGTTTCCTCCCGAGAAATTTGGGGTTTTTGAATTTCCCGTTTCCCAGGAAATTTTTTTACATTAGCAAGGATTTCAGTGGTATTGATATCTATCATTCCGACAAAAAATGCCTTACTGCAAATTCAAAAAATTTTTTTTTGCTTACTAAAAATTGTTTTTCAAAATTCGCAAAATCTTTCAAGACATCAAAAGTTTTTCCACAATTTGTCGAGAAAATTGAAAAACTGAAACTACGTAACAAAATGCTGAAAATGAGACAAGAAATGCGAAAAACCAGAAAAAAAGGCAAAACAGTTAAGCTCGGGAAAAATTCCCGGAAATTTCCCAAATCCCGAAATTTTTTGAAAATATCCCGTTTTCCGGGAAGTTGAAAATGCGGGAAAAAGGGAAACCCTGGAAAGCACTGAAGTAGGCACCAGAAAGATAACAAAAGCCGCAAATTTGTTTCTGATGCTGTGTTTTTGGTGAGCTGTGTGTGGTTAATAAATCTGTGCTTTATTTCCGTCTTGGTGACATGGCCCAGCGGTACCACGCGCAACTTAAAATCTTACGTGACGGTTGGATTCATAGCTAGAGCCGATCGCATTGGATGTGCGTCATAGCTGCCAACTAGCTTAGCTCGGTCTTTTTCCAAACTTCAAAAACAAAAATCTCTAGTCGATCTTGCAAAAAGTTGATCGAGTTTTAAACTTATCCCAAATTTGACAAAAATTGCTGGAACTTAGCCTAAACTCGAAAACATAAAAAATTAAAGAACTTGAACTCGGTTTGCAATTTTTCAGCGCTTTGAGTTCGCTATAAAAATGCTTGAGTTCACAGCCCTCATATTGTGTAGCCGAGTGGCTGCTGATTGGAAAAGCGCGAGCAGTCTCCCTCAATTATTCTTTAATTTTGTGTTCAATGTAATTTGAAAATAACCTCAGTTATTTCATGTGTCCCTTTCAACTTCACATCTGTAGCAGAAAATATAGAATCGTTTATTAATAATACACATGAAGAAAACAACTGCGAAGGATAAATCGTCTTTGGAAATCGATGACTATGTCAGCGTCCTTGTAACGTCCACGACCGATTTCTAGACCTTAAGTGAACCCATAACAACGAGATAGTTCAAATTCAACTCATCCAGAGTTTTCTGAAACGCTGCTTTCACTTTTTTGTAAGCCTGGCTTCATTTTCAGCTGGTCTCTTGCTAGCCTGCAAAACGAAAAACACGTGCAATGGAGTTTTCTTGAAATAATCAATAGAAAAACTGTGAAGTGATGATAGCTGTTGACTAGTTGCGAATGCGCACTTGAACGAGACGTGCTACGCCTAAAAGAAAACAATGAAAGGAAGAAATAAAACATAGATATTAGATAATTATCAGCATCTGTTAACCGGCTCAAATGGCCGAGTGGTAAGAGCATCCGCCCCTGGAGCTGTTTCTTCTTGTGTAATGCTGAGTCTGGTCAAATCAATGGCCTAAAAATTGGTATTCAAGAAACAGTGTGGAGAGCAAGCCAAGTTTGCTGGTTGTACCGTTAGGAAAAGCACTTGAAGCAATTCCCCCATCTTGGTGTGGTAGACAGAGGGCCGGTAACCCCTAAGCGAGCTCGTAACAGTGCTCTGATCGCCATCTCGCGATAGGAAAATAAATACTTTAATACGCAACTAAACACCAAGTAATAACCAGTGCTGAAGTTTTTTTACGTGGAGTGCCTTCGTCGCTTTCTCGCAACAGGACAAAAAATAAAATCAACCAACTCCCAAAATTTACAACAACATTAGGTCACGCAGGTAAGAAGTATTATAGTCTACATGCAAGCAACCTCACTTTTTCAGTAACTGGGACGATTGATTTTCTCAAGGTGCTTCTGCGGAGTCCTTTGGAAGAGACTTGCTTGCTGGTTTCCATCATAAGTTGGGTGGCAAGAAATTGCTACGAAGACATACAGCACTGTAAATACTTGGCACAAAGAGTGTATTGTTGCGGAGTCGATCCGTCTCACTTGTTATTTATTTTAGAAACGGCAACAATGGCTATAAGTCGGACTAGAGCATTTGTTTTAGTGGTCTAGCGAGTAGTGAGATTAGCAGCATGTGCTTGTTAGTTGATCTCTGCTTTAGTGCTTAGAGCGTAGAAGTGATAAAATTAATATTTTCTAATTACTGATTTTTTCTGTTTGAATAAGAATAAGCCTATGCTGAAATTGTGTCTCAATTAATTATTGTTGCAACCAGTCATTGTAAGGCTATTGGAAAGCCAACTGGTTTTTGTTGGATTATTGTTGCAACCAGTCATTGCAAGGCTATTGGAAAGCCTACTGGTTTTTGTTGGATTATTGTTGCAACCAGTTACTGTAAGGCTATTGGAAAGCCTACTTTGTTGGATTAATCCATTATTTGGATGACGGTAGAAACTGTTGTTATTGTGATCTGGAAACTCTTCTTGATTACTTTCAAATTGTTTGCTTTGTTTTCTGAATTGGACATTTTAACCTGCCCACAGTCAGGTATTGCCTTTACTGTGAGGTTCGCGTGAATTGTTGCTTATGCTTTGTTTTTTTTGTTTTTAGTTACCGCTGCCATTGATTTAATATCTTTTCGATTTACCGCTGATAAAGTTCAACATTCAAAATATCAAGTTGATCGTGCGTGATTTCAGTGGCGCGCGTTGGATAACATAGTGACGTGGGTAATTAGGCCGCATTGATTGAAGCTGCCGCAACACGTATTAAACGTAAAATAGCCTACTCCGCTTGCTACGAATTTAAGCTCTCTTCCGATACGTAGCCTGTGAACTTCACGGTGTACTATGTAGGCTACATTTTCTTACTTAGCTATTACTCTTATCAGCAAACTGTAGTGTACCGTACACTGTGTACAGTCAAGTACATTATGCAATTCGGTCACCTAAGCACTTAGGTGACAACGGTTCGCTAATCCATCAAACATTGTGACTGTTGAGACCTGATGCGGAAACCGCTTTGCGCAATCACATTTGTGAGCACCAAAACTTTAAACAGGATTGTAATAGTTATCATACAGAAGTAAGGTTATCTTTTAAAACCACAAAAACAATACTTTCAGTAAAAGTAAGAAATGTACAGCGCTTACGCGGTTATTATAAAGCAGCTGCTACTCATCATTCTAAACAAGTCAGATATGCTAGCCTGCCATGCTACGTAAAAGTGACTTTGAAATTATAATATGTAATTTTTTGCTCACCTCAACTTGATCCATTACGTCTTTCTGCATATCTTGCGTCATTTTGTACACGTCATGTTCACAGTTGTTGTACATTAAAGCGTTTTGAAACATTAACATTAAATCTCTTTGAAACTCACTAGTTGTGCGAACCTAAATGTAAAAAATCCTATTATTTTTAAATCGTCCCAAATCTGAACCCAATATTTGCCTGGAGTCCACCGCTCCAGATGCAAGCGCTACTAGGCCAGCAGAATGGTCGGTTATTCACGGCACCAAAGGGAGGGGCTTCGAGATTTCCACACGCGAAGAAACTACAAAAGTAGTATTTCTTATTCTTAGCCCCCTCCCAAAAAAATTGAATTCGCCCTTGACGGTGCGGGATTCGAATTTGGAGATTAACTGCAAATTAATCAGCGACAATAATTAATTTAATTATGCTTGTATCACTTCCAAGTCAATACCTCCATAATTATACCACTCAGACACGATACTGGAATTCTAAAAGTAAAAAATATAACCATATTCCATCCTTCTTTAACTCACTGTGCCATTTTCAACATTTCTTTTCAGTGTTGACAGGTCCATTGGACGCAATACGATGCTGGAATAATTTGGAGCAATTTCGTTCGTGACAGGATGGAGAAATAAACTTGCGTACCTGAACGATTATACAAAGTAACAAGACATAAAATGATTAATTAAATAAATAATACAGAACTGGCGGGTTAGCCCAGTTGTTAAGCGCATCGCTGTCGGTGCGGGAGGTCTGGGGTTCGAATTCCGGGTCTGTCAAATCGAACTCAGTTTTAGGGTCGCCAGCAGCTTGCCACCGCTGCGACGTTTCCTCGAAGCTGTGCTGCCTAGGCGTTAAGCCGCGTAGATGGGTCCCGCCACTTGTTACGCGCTTCGGCGTATTATTACTTGATTTTTTAGATGAACAGAAATTGAAACGATAACTCAATAGCATTTTAGGCTGTGTAGCGTTTTGCATAACTAAAATAAGGTAGATGATTATATCAGAGAATTATTACGCGGCTTTTGTTAATTTATTTTCTCGCATTCAATCAAAAACATGCAAATGCCTAGCGGTATCGCGCGCAGGCTACAGATCCTACGTGACGGGTTCGAATCACGGCTGGAGCCGATTGCATTTGACATATACTTCGGATGGCAGCAGACTCGAAGAGAGCAACCTCACTTCGCAGTTCCCTCAATTACTGTTGAATCTTCAGTTCAATATAATTTGAAAATAACCTCAGTTATTTATTTATTGTTAATGCCAAAGTTAATCTCTTGGGCGAAAATTTCGATACCAATTTTGCGCTGCCCATAACATACACTGCTTGATGAAACTAGAGTCAAAAATTGATTTCACGACATAAATTCAAAGATAACTCGATATACTGATAAATCCCGTGACCAAGTCAGATTCCCGGTACGGTCAAATCGGACACAGGGTCGCCACTCTTGCGACGTTTTTTCGGAGCTGCGCTGGCCTGACGCAAAGTCGCGGAGATGGGTCACTCGTAAAAAGCTTCGGCATGACACCGCGAGCAAAACGAAGATTTGATTTTTTAAAATTCACCACCTGTGACTTGCTACTTGCTTCCACAAAATGACGATCGACTTTTTCCAAGCTCTGGTTTGTGCAGTTACTTCTGGATCGACGTCACTTCTACAAAATATTCGAGAATTCGAACCACGTTGACTCGAAACTATAAGGTGAACTTACGCGGTCGAAAGGGCAGGACTGCTGGGAAAGCTTTCAATGTAAGCAGGAGTGCTGGAAATACTGGAACCATAATCTGAGAAAACAGATAACTTTTAAAGACTTTGCAAGGAAATAATAGGAATCGTTCGCAACATTATTCTAGTTTTCTTTTCAAACAACCTTGTTGTTTCGTCATGAGAAGTAAGTTAAATTTCATTGAAAAAAGTTCTCAGCTGCTCGTCAAAACCGCAAGTATGCATTGCATAGCGCATACACAACTGCACTCAAGTGCAATGGTGCACTCATTTACATGATACAGAAAATAAGCATATTAGGGTGTTTCATTTTTTCACCATTTTTGAAATCAAAAATGCCCGGGGTGCGATAGGGTGGGGTTTGGGGAAAAATTTTGGGAGCCATATTTTTTTTCGATTATGACGTCATTTTGAGGTTGCACGCTTTAATTAAAATTTTACGTAGCCGATTTTTCGTAAATGTGGCGTAACTCTGGAACCCGTTGACCTAGATTAACAAAGTTGGTGTCAAAATAACCGGAAGATATGATTTCCTACCTACGTTTTAGAGACTTTGACTCGCTAATGACAACAGAAAAGAAGTTATTTTGAAAAAAGTGTTTTTTAGTTGATTTTGGTATCATTTTGAGTATCGCCGCGCTTACAATTAAGCTTCTACCACTTCATGCACTCGTCACAAGCTATCAAAACACTTTCATTTAACTCAATGCACAAAAACAACAGTACGTTACAGTTACAATAAATCGATAGCATTGGGCTGGACTAATGCACAAAACAAGCTTAATTTTCTGGACGCTTTGGATCCATATTACACAAATATGAACGCAAACGAAAATCTGTACGATTCATATGCTCTGGGATGTCCACAATCTTCTGGTTAATGATGTCCTTCAATGCTCCGATTCTTCGTTCGTGGATCTGTTATGATCGTCAATATTACGCCAAAATGCAGGACTAAGATCAGCAGCTACTATGCAGAAAGCTTCTTTGCTTCTTGTAGTAAAAAAATGTCTCAAACGCCGTTTAGGTTCAGGAAGAAAAGCTTCTATGTTTACAGAAGTGGGAAAAGATGCTAAAGAGAAAACAACCTCCAAACTGTACGGTGAAACTTCTGCATAAACACTGAGCGCTACGTTTATCGGTGAAAGCTATTTTGAGGCATGAGGCAAAAAGTATTTCCAAACCACATCGGCTATATCTGGCTCCAACTGGCGATATGCAAGAATAAGATCTCTCTGAAAGAGAGTAAGCGAAGGTCCTTCGGCAGCCTGAGGATTTAAATGGATCATTATAAAGGATGGCACATTACCTGATATTATATAAGAAATGATTTTCTTTAACTTGTGTTGTTGATTGCTCGAAAAATTCCCCAAATTAAAGATCAGCATTCTCAGGTATCTGTTGGCAGTTGTCACCCATCTTGAATGGAATGCACTCTCCTACTTGTAAAACATCAAGTTTTTTGAATTTTCGGGTACCTCTGCTACAATATAACCTGCAAAGACCAACGTGCATAGCTGATCACTTCGCAGACTGCCATCTGAAATGCCTTTTCTTTTTTGTTGTGAAAACCAATCCCGTTTTGCCGTAACTTGTATACTAGCCATTTTCGTAACAGAAACTTGAAAACTTTGATTAGGGTCCAGGTCATTGATGTTGGGCTTCTCTATATTCTTGATCTTATTCAAAATGGCGCCATCCTGCATGGCTCCTGGACCCTTTTTTTTACCTTCAACGACAGTTATCATGATTGGTAGCGGTTCAAGACGATGTCCAGTAATTTTTCCATCATAATGTGATGAAGCCACTGTATTGCATTGCATGTGAATGAAGCCACAAGAGTTGTATTGCATGTGATGAAGCCACAAGAGTCTCACTACGCTGCAAAGCTTTCATTCGCATTTTTTGCCGATAGCGATAAACTGTGAAAGCTGAAGCTGCAATATTTTCAGGTCCGACTACAGACAATAACTGATCAGACTGTTGACGCAGAGAAGTCATTCTGCGATCAGCCAGAATACAGCTCTCTTCAGTAATAAAAAAAAGTTCTTTTTACGGTAATTCCCCCCCCCCCCCCACTACTTCTTCAGGACAATACTGAATGTCAACTTCACCACTTTCTGCATCAGATTCTGAATCTGGCAAAGCAGAAACAATGCTTTTTTCCTTAATCTAGTGCTGGTCAAAAGGGAATTTGAACAACAGGCGACCTCAGGGCGGCTTGAGTGCTCCGAACTTGAAAATTCATCATGTGACTTTCGACTGTGAAACAGTCGTTCTCTCTGAACTGCAGAGTGACTCACATCTACATGACCAATTATCATTTTTCTTGCGTTTCGCTGATCTTTAATAAAAGCTACTTCCTTTTCCGGTATTTAATATTGAAAATCACAGGAACATAGTAATTTTTTGTTGCACACTTTCAGATGCTCATCAATCATGCATTTACACTTTGAAATATCAAATAAATTTTGAAGCCATTCTTCGTTTACTTCATTTAACTTTTTTCGTTTAGCTCTTTTTCTTGCTGCTTCAAATTGGCTGATCAGGTTCTTCAACTTATCAGCGATTCTTTGCTTAGTTAATATCGGAAGGCTTGCCTTATTCCATACTACAGCGATATCATTCACTAAGCTATCCCTGATGTCAGCAAAGTTCGGAGTTTTGTTTAAAAATTTGGAATGAGAATCTGTCAAGGTCTTCCTTAGGTAAAAATAATGCTGCACCACCTCAGAATTAGTAGGTAAAACATTGCCTCTCAACTGCTGAAATTCCTGAAACGACCTGCTAATGTCAGATCTACGTGCCATTTTTTATCAACTCACCCCATCAAAAACTAACCTGCTGAGAAAAGTTTTAAAATATTTATAATTATGTATTCTAGAATATTACGTTTGATAATGAAGGTTTTGCTTGAGCGCTCAAGCATTACCTAAAAAAACATACAAAGATCTATTTAAGCCAATCTCTGCGCCCGTATTACAAGAGAACTTACGGCAAAAACACTTTTTTCAAAATAACTTTTTTTCTGTTGTCATTAGCGAGTCAAAGTCTCTAAAACGTAGGTAGGAAATCATATCTTCCGGTCATTTTGACACCAACTTTATTGATCTAGGTCAACGGGGTTTCAGAGTTACGCCACATTTACGAAAAATCGGCTACGTAAAATTTCAATTGAGGCGTGCAACCTCAAAATGACGTCATAATCGAAAAAAAATATGGCTCCCAAAATTTTTCCCCAAACCCCACCCTATCGCACCCCGGGCATTTTTGATTTCAAAAATGGTGAAAAAATGAAACACCCTAAAGCATATACAATCATACACTGGCCGGTTAGCTCAGTTTTAAGACATTGCTATCGGTGCGGGAGGTTTGGGGTTCGAATACCGGGTCGGTCAAATCGGCTACAGTGTCGCCAACGGCTCGCCACCGCTGCAGCGTTTCTTCGGAGCTGTGTTGCTCAGGCGCTAAGTCGCGGAAACGGGCCCCGCCACTCGTTACACGTTTTGGCGTAATACCGCGAGTATAATGGCGATTTGATCGGCGAAGCAGAATCGGTCAAAAACGCAAGCGTGGTCAAGGTTGAACAGCACGCTATGATCTGGGTTAATTGTTCAGGTCTCATGAATACAACGGTAGACGCAAATATTAATGCTAAAGTCCTATCTAACGTATTCTCTTCCATTGCACCGACAGGACCTGATACGAGAAAATATGTCCGAGGCTTATTTAGAGTTCACGGAAACAAAATCATGATTTTCCATAAATTAAATAAAAAAACACTAACCATCAACTTCTTCTTCTGTCTTTTCTTCGTCCAGGTTTTTATGCGAGTCGCTAACTTCGGGTTCGCTTTCTTCTGGCTCCGGCTCATCAACCTAAAACATATTCAAATCAAATCTTCATCGTACTCACGGTATCACGTCGAAGCGTGTAACGAGTGGCGGGGCCCATCTCCGCGGCATAGCAACACAGCTCCGAAGAAACGTCGCAGCGAAGGTAAGCTGTTGACAACACTATGTACGATTTCACCGGTCCGAGTATCGAACCACAGACATTCCGCACCAATAACTAGATACAACACGATGCAAAGAAATAACATCTTACGTAAGTAAGAAACCAACGAATACTCGATTTTAGTATTTTTGATTTTACGGAGCAAACTTTTCTGTCAATATCCTTTTAAGAAGGGTTGTTAGTGCGAAAAACAACAACGATTTTTTTTATCTAATTATGAAAGGAGGCTGAGACTGTAAAGTTAAAAATAAGGGACGTACCTAACCAATACGTAAGAAAACCAACTTATTTCGGCACTCTTATATCTTTCCTAGACCATTACCATAAAACCATCCCGCGTAGATATACCAACCTTAATAGTTTCAACTGCCGGTGAAGCTGGGATTACGTCAATTACGGTGCTCATTTTATCAGGCTTGGAAATAGTTTCTACTTCTGATTCATCATCGGGGTGAGCAGTGCTGGTATCGGTCAATGATTCAAAGAAGCTTTTCTTTTCAACTAAATCCGTTTTTTCCTGTGTTTTTTCCTCGGCTAAAGTTTGAGCTGTAGAGATGCTAGGCTCGGAAATCGAAGTCTCTGTTGCTACGACATTAATTTCTGCCACTGGCTCTACTTCATCGCGCAGAGTAACATTAACTTCCGGTGACAATGTATCTTGATATTGTGAATTGTTTATAGAATTGTCTAAAGATTGCTCAATCGATGGCGTTTCATCAACTGGCGCCGGCTTATCGATTTCCATGCCTGCAGGTCGACTAGATTCATTTTCTCTTCCAGAATCCATTTCAACATCTTCTTCTGATGAAGAATCAGATTCGATCACAGGCACAGGAGTGGGCAAAGTTATACCTACACCACAATTGACACGTGAGCTAATGGAAGTTTTCACTGTTTGTAGTTCCGATATAATAATATCAATCACGAATGTGTTAAAGATTTAATATCGCTAACATGCATGGCATCAGTCATTGCTGCCAGGATCGTAATTTAACGACTGACGTAAAGTTCTACCAGAAATTATGATTTCTCTCAAACGAGCAATAACCGCACCAACCTGGAGAAGTCGCAGGAGTTATTGTATCTTCTTTATCAATCGAAGATTGGGAAGTTGGATTTCCTTGATTCAACGTCACTTCACTCTCTTTCCAATCCTGAAAGTAAGGCATTTAAAAACTTCGTGATTTAGCATCAACCACAACAGAAAATATTCCAAATTATTCATACTTTTTGAGATTGTGATTGACCTCCTGTTGTTCTATCTAAGGTTGAAGATACAGCTTCCATTTCACCAATAGAAAGTGTCTGTCGTCATACATAAATTAGGAATTGAAAAATCCACCCAATATGCTTTATCTTTATTAAAACTGCAATCATGCGTAATAAACAGAGAAAACTAAACAACTAGTGATTGCATCAAATGAGTATCAAGCAGAAGTTTTAAGCTGATAACTTTCCAAGATTGCACGTCAATACCGATGCATTGTTAGATAACTTCAACTAACACAAAGCAGCTGAGTGAAATGCAGGGTTCAATCACCAAACGTCAAAATCACATTTTCATTATACTCGCGGTATTACGCCGAAGCGTGTAACGAGTAGCGCGGCCCACCTCCGCGGCTTAGTGCCTGGCCAACACAGCTCCGAAGAAACGTCGTAGCGGTGGCGAGCCGTTGGAGACACTGGGTCCGATTTGAACGACCCGGGATTGAAACCAGACTGATCGCACCACAGCAATGTTTTAACAACTGAGCTAACCGCTCGGTAAAACGTATGCCACAAAAATAGAACTCTAACCTCTTGAGTCATTTCGGTGGTAGATTGCGATGAAATATTTGGTTCAAGCGAAGACAGCCTTTCAAACAACCCTTGTTCTATACAAAAAAGAATCAATTTTGTTATTAAATCACTATCCAAATTGCAGTCGCTCAAAATAAAGCAATTAATTTCGCACTGCACAATCTCTATACAATCGACACATACTTTTTCAAAGAGAAAAAGTTTCTCACGTCAGCGACATGGCAAAGCGGTACTGGAAGCAGGTGACAAACCCTACGTCACTGGTTTTATTCCCGATTGGAACCGATCACTTATGACGTATATAACAAGTGGCTGTAGACACAGAAAGCACAAGCTCACTTTGCAGTCTCTCTCAATTAATGATTTTTCATCACAATAATCTGAAAATAACCTCAGTTATTTATATAAACTCACCAGAAGCACTTTTTTCTTCTTTGGTAAATGGAACATTTGCAGGGTTTGAATCTGCAGCTGTTATTGGGGAGAGCAGTTCTTGATTTTGTCCAACTTGTCTGAAATACGCAAGTTTACAATGCAAGCCTAGATGTAAGAAAAATACCAACTAACTTACTTTTGCATCTCATCATACATACTGTCGAGTTCATCATCTAGTTCGCCCGATTCAAGCTGGAATATATAAAAATATGTCAATTGATTGACTAATGAATGTAAAAGGGGAGTTTAGTGCAGTATTTCCCAGCGACATGGCCTAGCAGTGCCGCGAGCGGGCGACAGATCCTGCTGGAGTTGATCACATTTGACATATTTACCAGGTGACGGCTAATTCGAAGAGCGCAAGCGCACTTTGCAGTGTCCTCAATTACCTTTAAATTATTTCGGTTCAATATAATTTCAAAATAACTTCACTTATTTATTTCTTATTTCTCTAGTAAGCGCTGCATTAAAAATTTTATAGCTAATCGTAAGTAACAAATCTTATGCAACAAATAAGCAATCTTAATGTAAGTAACAAACTTTACGCAACAATTTTGAGTGAGCAGAATAGCATACTATGTTGGGGTGTAGGAGTAACACAATAGGACAGTACTGATTCTTACAAGGGATGAAAATGGGTGAGCCATATCTACTATCACAGCCAAGCTTGTGATAGGCAACAAAAAAATTTCGCATGGAGCAACTAATATACAAAAAATTTCAAAACAAAAAACTTTCAGAACACAACGCAAATTCCAAAATGAACCAATGCAACCTCGGCAATTTTTTCCAAAATTTGACTTCGGTCAATTGACCCAACTGTCGCAAAAATTTTGGTCATTTCAATTTTTTTCGGTCATGTTTAAAGTGACAAGATGTTGAACGAAAATTCACGCTGATTTGAAGCACGCGCTTCATATGCACTTACTACTATGTAACCGCAACACAAATACAAACTACTTTCATCAGTTTGACGTCTGTTAAACCTGACACTGTGTCACCGGTAGTCCGTTTGTAATTGTTGCATGCACATTGGAAAGATATTTACTTCGGTCAATTGACCGAAATGGCTTTATTTTTTCGCTTTTTACGAATTTAATTTGGACTATGGCCGAAATTTTACCAGAAAAAAAAAAAAAAAAAAAAAAAACAGAATGCAACGCCTAAGGCTAGAAAATCAAAACTAAGCTCAGTTTTGGTAATTACTTGTTGTAGAGTTTGGGAAATCTTCTTGTATTTGGCTCTTTCATTTTTCATCAGCCGTTTCAGCTCTTCTATTCGCTCATTAGTTGCTTTGCGTAATACGAGCTCGTGGACGGACGGAGTTGGAACTTGCAATGTGGATGAAAGTGAATCATTAGAATCTGAACGTTCAGGACGTTTCCTTCTGAAATGATAAGCAAATGAAGCAAACAGGGCTTGAAAACTTGCAAGCATTTTTAATAGAGTACAAGTTTGAGTACACAAAAAAATTGCAAGTTGAGTTCGAGTTCCCTGTTTTTAATTTTGCGAGTTGAGTAGTTTTTACCGGGTTTATACTAAGCTCAAGCAGTTTTTATTACATCTAGTCTAAGTTCAAGCAATTTTTGACAAGTTTAGGATAAGTGCAAAACTCAATCAAGTTTTTTTGAGATAGAGTTCTGCTTCAAGTTCTGGGATTACATTTTTCAGGTTCAAGTTTGGTAAAAAAAAGACTGAGTTCAGTGAATTCAAGTTTGAGTTAGCAGCCCTGGAAACAAACAAAAAGTTGAAAATACACTAACAAATCACTGACAAAAACATACTTTCACAAACACGTGTATTGAAAATAACTATTCACTTTTAACTAGTACTGATACCTTGAACTTTCAGTTCCTTCAACTAAAGCTGTATACTGCTGTGCACAATGCTTCGGACTAAACCAATCTGATGGGCGATCTGGATCTCCAAGAGGACGTAAAAGTCGGCTTACCTTTCCAGTCCTACACAATTCATAACAATTTAAGCAGAATGTATGAGTAAAACAAACACAGAACAAAAATTCAAGTCGATTGTTACAGATAATATTACAGAGCAGAGTTTCCCAAACTTTTTTATGAACGTACCACTAAAACAATCTCAAAAACTCACCGTACCACTTCAGCATAAAAACTAAAGATGCTTACGAAAAAAACCTCCACTACAACAACACTCGCAAAATGTATTTATGGCGTGTTTGTTTAATGAAAGAAAAAAGGCAATTTATTAAAGTATCATTTCCATTTCGTATTCAATGAAATGAATGCCCTTGCTTCTGCGCAACAAGCTCGTCCATGTTACTATGAATTTTTGTCAGATAGAGACGAAGATTTAGTACCAGTTCCAAAAGACTTCTGTATTTAGATTTGATAGCAGGCACTGCTGAGAAACCACATTCACACAAATAAGCCATTAATTGGCAGAAAGGCAAAAGAAATTTTGTGGCGCAAGTAGAAATTTTTGGGAAGTCACCTTGGCCGTGAAGCCAGAAACTGGACAGGGTTGATGCTTCAAATTTATTTTTCACTCTACCGCCACAAGATCAGAAAAAAATCCTTTTCACCAGTGGAAAAATGATCAGGAAAAAAAATGTTTAAATTTTACTCCATGAATAAAAATGATCGCTGACATGAGCTGATCCGTGCACCAACGCAGTTCGACTATGACAGACTTTACCGTGCTGCGTGACGTGTTCCGACCAGTAAATTTGGTTTCGAATGGGCTGTCACTTACGTTTTTTTGCAAATATCCTGTTCACCTGAACTGGTGCTCGCAGCTGATAATGATGAAGAAAAAAGTCCCAACCACTTATCCCTACTTAATCACAAACAAAACTAAATTTTAAGTGTACCGTACACCAAGAGCCCACATGCTGTATGGACGCAAAGGGCATAGCGTTGTAACAGTACAATAGCAAACAAAATAAATCAAAATTGTTAACGCAAATTTTTGTTTTTAAAAAGTTTAATGGAAATGACTTTATGTTTTACATTCATCAATATCGATAAAAATATAAATCACATTCTGAATGTTAGGCATACCACCTGCAAATCCTTCGCGTACCACGCTTTGGGAAACGCTGTTATAGAGGCTTATGAATTTTTAATTCTGTTTTAAAGCTACAAAACACGAAAAAAATTATGCCAATGACAGAGCCATTTTTAAATTAGCAAATGAAAATTAATGATAACACAATAAAAAAAATCAAACATCCTTATTTGATTCAGCAAAAACAACCAATTGCAAGAGTCTAGTAATGCATACATTTCCACAAGACCACACAGATGATGAATCAAAATCATTGCAAACGGTAATTTTACAAAACATACCAATGCTGATCATCAGTGTGGAATACATAAGATGCAATAGCAAGCTTTTCTCGAGTAGACCATGGTAAATCAGGATTCATTATTCAATTATTTGTATGATTATTGATAGAGCAGAAATTCACAATAAGTGCTGAAACAAAACTTTGTTTAAGATACATAACCATTCCAAATACCAATTAACTAAACAAAAAATACTTTTGTATCAAATCAACAAGGCAAGTGGTTTTAATGACATTTTGCTTTATTTTTTAAAAATTGGTGTCGATGTTTTAGCGTATGCAGTAACTCATTTATTCAACTATTGCAAATCATTAGGCATTTTTCCTCAGCAACTAAAAATTGCTAAAGTCATTCCGATTTACAAAAATGGTCCTCCTGATAATGTAGGAAATTATCGATTCATCTCCTCACTCAGAACTTCAAGAAGTCCATCAAAAATTTTTGAACGGCTTTTGCACAAACGCATGATTTCTTTTTTTGAAAAGATTATTACCCTGGTTCTAACCCAATTCGGTTTTCGGCATCATCATTCTACATTTCATTCTATTTTGGACATCATTACCAACTGTTATGACTGTGTACAAGGCAAAATTTTTGTTAATTTGATATTTTTAGATAAAAAAAAAAGGCTTCTGATTCCGTCTTCCATTATAAATTACTAAAAAAGCTTCAACATTATGGAATTGGAGGAGTGGCAAATCAACTCTAACAATCTTATTTAAGCGTAAAAAAGCAATTTGTAAGCATCAACAATGCCTTTTCATCCTTAAAACCCATTAATTTTGGAGTACTTCAAGGATCGATATTAGTCCAGTGTTACATATATTCAGTTTATAATCTTGTGATAAAACCGTCTTACTTGCCTAAGGGTCATTCCATGCTTAATTCAAAATTTAAAACTATTTTTGTTACCATGCATTTAGAAATCGACTTAATTGTATTTTATCTTAAGGCTTACGATAATACAAAACCAATAAAAAATTTTTTTTTTGAAATATGATAAACGGTTTTCGAGTTATCACAATTTGAAATTTTATCCACTAGAGGGAGATTTTACTGACGCGTTTACCAAAATTTGTTACAATCGCTGTCTTAGTACAGCCAAACGTCCAAATATTTGGTCTTGGAGGGTTTGGGGGTCAAGGAATTCATTTTTGATGTCAAATTTGCAGAAATATATGTCCTTGATGGTCCAAATCAGATTTTTAAGTTTTTTTTTGACGAAAACTTTGAAAGCAAATTTTGTAGTGTTGGCGAATAGCTGCAGCATGATTTTTTAAAATTATATACTATGATTTTGGGGTAATGCCATAGTAATAACGTTTTTTATTTACTTTTTCTTCTAAACGTTTTTTGAACCATTCTTGTTAGACACCTTTTGCACAAGTCCGTATTTACTGTGCCCACATGGCCAATTTTCGTGGGCTTTAGGCCCGTGGTTCTTAGTTCTAAATTTTTGCATCATCATCAGTTTTTTGATGTCATAGTTAAAAAAGTGATGATGACGTCAAGAAGTCGATTATGATGCAGAAACTAAAACCAAGAACCGTGGGCCTAAAGCACCCAAAATTGGACATGTGGACAAGTTAATAAGTTGCTAATGGCAGAGCTGTCGAGATTGAAGTATTGTGCAATGAATGCAGTTGCGAGATAAAGGGTGCACACCCTTAAATTGTCATGGTTTATCTCAAGCTGTTTTTTTTTTAATTATTGACCGATTTTTTTCTGCAATTAGCCGATAACTGAGTTTTTCTTGTCCTGTATGGTCACAATGATCAAAAGAAATTTGCGATATCTTATGCAATATTTTCTGGTTTATATCGAGTTTCAAGCTTCGCAATAGCCTGTATGATGATGCAAACATTTAGGTTGGAGCCACATTCTTTTTCATATGAGCTATTGTGGCTGCAATAAGTTCTACGATTCCAACTAAACAAGGAGAAACGAAACATGCAAATTGAAAACTGTATTTTAATACGTTGTTCAGTTCCCAACTTCACAGTTGACTAAAACATAATTGGTGGTTTTTGCGTAGGCGTCGATTTATTTTTAGAAATACGCATATAGCAGGGGGTGGGGTGAGAACTTTTAAAAAAAAACTTTGTTTTCTACGTTAAAAAAACGATTTTTGAGGTACTAGTAGCATTGTCGCTGACCACATCCTAATAGTTTTCTTTTCCCTTTATGTATAATGTGAGCATAAAATTGCGACAAAGCAATACTGCGACTTTAGGCTGTTGTTTCAGAACTGCTTTAGCTACTGTGCATGCATTTAACTTTCAATAAGCTTATCAAAACACCGCAGGGCCAGACATGTGTTGCCCCCTTTGGTATTAAACCAAAGGAGGCACAGCCCCCTTGCCCCTGCCGGATCAATGCTTACGAGGCCAAACTAACTATTGTTACTGTGAGTGTGATTTGCGCACAACTCTCATATCATCAGCCTTTATGGGGGAGGGGAGAAATAAGTTCATATCTTAGGAACTTTTGCAGCTGCAATATCGCTCTCACGCTGTCTATGATATTGCTTTGGATTCCCTTGCTTTTAATGTCAACTTGAAACAACTTATTTCTTTTGATGTCTCGAGTGAAATTGTAAAAATAGATAAAAAATTTACCAAAAAGATGACCACACACCACACTTTTAATAACGGCTTTGGAATATAGTAGATCAGAAAAAAGTACATACTTCATGTAAGACCAGTAAAAAATTGACTTTACTTGCAGTATTAAAAAATGACAATAGAACGAGAAGGAAATTAAAGTTGCATGAAAATCTTGTATTGATTTCCTGTTTTTCTTGTTTCTTGGAGTATTTTTGCTGTTCGTATCGCAACTACAGCAAATGCATTTGCGTGACCTTGATTCAGCTTTGTTCAGTTAAATTTTAGTTGTAAAAAAATGTTCAGATGTTTTTGCAGCATTACTAAATTTAGAAATTGTTTGGTCTTTAAGGTTGTCATCAAAAAATGTTTAAAATGTCCGAATTGTCCAAAATTTCATGCTGAAACAAACATACACTTTGCCAAGCTAAAATCAGTCAAATGACTGAAACAAATATAAAAAAAAAGTAGACCTCTAGCTACCCCCTTGGGTGCGCCACTGAGTGAGCAGTTAGCCTAAATTTGATAAATTCTCTGAATTATATTTGGCAAGGCCAAATGCCAGACCTCGAAGAAAATGAGGGGTTTCATCACGAACAACAAAGATTTTCTCTTTCGGTCTACATCGATATCTTCAGTGAAAACACGACATCAGCAGACACTGAGCATGAAGACCTTTTTTTCGGTCTTTACCAATTTTTAGTGGAAAAAATAGAACTAGAGAGGGCCTCTGCTGCCTCTCATTGTCTAAATCCGGCCCTGCTCATAAGCAGTGATGGGCACATTAAACCTTTCTGTAGTAATGCGATAACAATAATCGATAATTTCAATTTTTCAAAGAGATATCGGCAATCGATAAATTATTGCCAATAAATTTTTCCATTAAATGTTGAGGTAAATTTTCAATGTGTTTGACAAAGTCTTTTTGTAAGTCAAATTGCAAAAACGTTTTTCTCGATTTTTCAAGTAAAGAAAGCGGTCCACGGCACTGTTGCCTCTAAGATTTTGGCAAGAGCGAATTTGCCCAAATATAAATTTTAACAAAAAATTTTCCCAAGAAATGTAGGGTCAAAAAAAGTTTGATCCAATTTTTGCCTCAAAGTTGAGTTTCCAGAGTATAAAACTTTTGTTTTGCTTCAAAATATTGAACACTTTGATTCAAATTCAAGCAACATGTCAGTTGGCAAGCTTAAAGAAAAATCGAAAATTTTTGCACAAAATTTCTCATTTTTCTCAAATTTCGCTCCTTAGAGGAAACAGTGGTCTACAACCTCTGATGTCAGTGCTGTGGCATTTTAAACAAAAAAGAAGATTTTTTAAATTGCAACAACAGAACAAGACTTCATGGACGCAGTGTATTTTTTTCATAGCTCCAACTCACCAACTTTGAACCCTGTAGGCCTAAGCAAATTATATCACCATAATTTATCAGCGATAAGAAGATACCGGTATATTACAAAAGCAATATCAGCCTACTAGTACCCTGTACCTGTGTAACAACACACGAAAACCAAGGCTATCGTATGTTATCCAATGTACAAGCCACCTACTGACTAACAGCATCACCAACATTAACAGTCAAACAGTTAGTCATGTTTCGCTATTTCATTAAGCCTAGACTAGTACCGTTACCGTACCAGATGAACAGCGTTGCCACACAGATCAATTTCAAGAACATCAAAATTTATCATAAACTGTAAATTACATCAAACTTTCGATCAAAACATCAAGCGCACATGAAACAACAATTTGTCAAAAAAGGACCAAAAAAACAATGAAATATACCGCACAAAAACTGGTAAAGCTTTTTTTTTTATAGAAACTACCAATATCTGTATCATGGTAGGGGGAACGCATTACTGCATATTGAACTGTCCGCCCCAAACCGTACCGGTACCAAACTGTACCGGCAGCACTAAAAACCATATGGGAACGTGAGGAACTGTATAGACAGTAGACACCATATATAATATATATTGGGACCATATGGTATGGAAGCGTACGATGCCAATACAGGCCCATGCGACTCCATTCCATTTTAATTCTACCCACACTGGGGTCTTGTAGAGAAAACCATCCGCGTCTAGATTAACCCGTCTGGGTAAGGCGACGAAAAATGCAAACGACTTACTCTAGATGAGACCCCCGTACTGTAGCCGGTACCATGCCTATCGCACTATGCACTCTGGCACTTACACAATACATTACATCTGTTGCACACACTCACTTGGCTGTCTACATTGGTACACTGCTCACCTGCTCACTGACCTCAGTCTTCATGAGTCTAGACACCTGAGAGTGACAAAAAAGAAAAGCAGTGTCTATTTTGCCGTTAACGGCATAATAGCTTTTAGGTCTATTTTGCCGCAGCTACATGATAACCCCATGTCACATGAATATTACCGGTACATCTTAATCTATTCTACAGTCTTCACAAACTCGATTGTTAATCCCAGGTCACATGAATCCAAATCGAACCGAAGCGATTCCAACCAAAGCCACTGAAGCCGCGACGAGAATCAAACCCAAAACTAGTGCAGCGCTTCCCATTATGCGCTGCGCTCTATCCACTGAGCCTTCAAGTCGTGGCAATCCAGACTAGCACAAAATTGCGCTTAAAAACTCACGACGTCACTTACGACAGAATAGTCTAGAACTAAAAGCTATTTTGCTGTTGACGGCAAAATAGACACTACCAAAACGAAAAAATTTTAACTGAGGTAGGCCCATATCATATTGCGAAAACGTAACAAAATTTAGCCTATTGCAAAAAATTATTCTTTTTTAACTAGGCTAGTTTTACTTGGCGTACGCCGTTAGCAACCTACTGTAATTTGCAGCTAGCACTGCAGCCAAACTGCTTGACATCAGGTTCATCAGAAAAAACATCAAACATCAAACAATGGGTCAAAATCATCACGTTCGTTGTAATTACATCAAGTTTGGCATCACTGGCACCAGGACCAACACTGGCGGCAAAAATTTAGAAACATGTTGCAGCTCTCGGCAACCACCTTGCGGATGCAAAAATTTCATGCACTTTCTATGCCTGAAGATGCGTTTACTGAGAATACAATGCGATTTTTCGTACATAAAGTGACGTTTGACCATACGTGGTCAGCACGGCGGTACTTTTTAGTACCGGTACCGTCGGTACATTGGAAAAAAGTACCGGTACTTTTATGTGCCGGTACTTTTATTTCTCAATTTTTAGGCGGTACCGGTACTCGGTACTTTTGCAAAATCTTCTACAATGAAAAATAATATCAAAAAAAGATGAAGTCAGCACCAGGGCTAGTGAGAGGGGGGGCAGGGGGGTACAAAATACCGGGGCCCGTCATGTTTTGAGGGGCCCGTCGAGGGGCCCCGCTCTTGTAAAATTTTTCTTTAGGGACACACGGGTAGAAATACTGGAGAAATTACGTCTTCGCTATGTAAAAACCTACGTCCAGAGTGCGAAGTAGGGGGAGATGGGGGAAACATGTCTACCCCAGTAAAAATAGTCATCCCCCCAGCAAAGCAAGAAAATTTGTCTTGGGGAGGGATGCTAAAACGTCCCCCCCCCCCAGCGGTAAATACCGCAAGAAGTTAAATGTTTTTTATACGTGTTGCTTGTGGGTAGCCTACGGACTGCGGCGATATTATTCAGCATATCTTCTAACCATTATGGTTTTCTTCGCATACTAATCAAGAACAACCTTTTCAGTGCGCCTATTACAGAACAGTTTATTTTTCATCAACATCACAACACGTCAGCAGTTTTTTATAAGCGTTAGTGAAAGCACTAAGACTATGTTAAAGCTGCGGTTCCCCAACTTTTTTCATATCATATTTGAGGTTGGAGTATAAATTGAGAAAACACTAGCCTAGACCTTCTGGAACTGCGCCCCGAACCCCGCTGGGGTAGCTTACTGCTTTTCCTCTCAACCCCTTGTTTCATTTATAAAACAAAAACCTGCCTAAAACCAGGCTTATAAAGTTTTCGAAATTCTACCGTTGAAAATAATTTTTGTTCATCATGCTGCTAGTATGCAAACACACAGTACGCCCTCCACCACTGTTTTAATTTGGTCATTGACCAATGACATCGCCCCAGAAGCGCATTTAGGGGAGGGGGCAGTTGCTATGGCTTTGCCTTTTAGCAAAAAAGAACAAATGGAGCCAATTGACTGAAATACGCCAGACTCTTTTGATGGCTTTTGTAGCTAATGGCTAGGGGCCGATCTAGGGGGGTGGGTGGGATGAGGGGTATGCATTCACCTCACCAACCTTTTTTAACTATGTTTTTGATAAATACAAATTTTGCATAATTTTAAACCTTCGATTACAATAAGCCTTACGCCTTAGGAACGCACAATTGAAAATGTGCAAACAAAATGCACCACATTTGGTGAAGTACTCAGACTTAGGGTTAAAAAATTTAAACAAAGCTTGCCTGAAAAATGTTGAAAAAACACTAAAATAGCCATTACAGCATGTAATATTTCAAAAATTTCCCGGAAGAGCGTACCCCCGCACCCCCCAAAGCTTTTTGTTTTTTAATCTGCTTCAATTAGCTCTGCTAAAAAAATACGTTTAAAAAAAATGATGAAATTATGCTTCCCCCTCCTTTTAAGATTTCTTGCTACGCCCCTGTGTCACCCCATGAACAATAAATATCATTTTCGCAACATTAGTCTTGTTATTTGGGTTCAGAATTCCGGCAAAATTGTAGACAAAAACATCCCCCCAGTAAAAATTTTTTACTTCGCACACTGCCTACGTCTGCGCGATGTCAAGACCTTTTCTTTTTTAGAGAGTCAAATTTTGGTACCGAGGGGGCCCGCATCATATCTCTGTCCCGGGGCCCGGATTTTCTCTCGACGGCCCTGGTCTGCACAATTACACCTTCCGCAGCAATGATTTAAAAGATTTGTTTTTAAAATACAATACTGTCATCCCGTCAAATGCGGCAATAGAATGATTCTTTTCCACAGGGAAAGATATTTTGAAGCTGAAGAAGAGTGGGTCTTTCAGACTACCATTTCCGAATGCTTTTTTTTTTGAAAAGCAATTCAGAGTAAAAGTTTTTCAATAATTTCGTCTGTTCCTTTTTGCGTCACCGTCCGTTGATAAGGTTGTAACTGTAAGAGAAAGTCTCAAAACCTGGGTAGATTTTTTAACAGCCTGCGTGCAATGCGGCTTAACTAATGCTAAGCAGAGTTGCGCAATGCGTAACCCTAGTGAAATGGACAGGACTCGGACTCGACTCGAGTTCTCAATGAGAATTATGGACTCGGACTCGAGTCATCCACCCGGACTCGGACTCAAGTTCAAGTTGGTTGAAAGGCAAAATCCGTTCTGATTTTTACTTTTCCGAGATTGAGATTTTACTGCATGTATTGTCTTCCAGTTATTAAAGAACATCATCATGATAAAGGTAGGCCAATTGGTTATGAACTAGTTACCTACTGGTATTGTACAATGACTTACCATCCTATTTCACTAAATCATACACTATGTTTCGAAGAGAGAAGTTTTGTTTGGAGGTTGCGATACTTGATTACATACTAAATGACAGCCGATTGATACATGCTTGCACATTTGTAGTGACCTAGTCACTACAATGTGTTATGACTTGTATGATAATGTTCAGATGTTGACTAACTCCGTTATTGTTATGTGTAAAGTAATATTGGCAATACTGCAATGTACAATTATGAAGTGGCAACATTGATTAAGTCTTTTTCTTTTTCGTTGTTTTGCAGGAAAGAGCAATAGGGTAAAAATTATGGTATTCAATTGTGTTTAAATCACCTGTTGAGAAGAATGAAGAAAAGTGAAGGAAGACGAATAAGAAGGCGAAAAGAATATTAGAGGACGGGAGTCGTGCCCCTACACATTGGCTACTGCTCAGCAGCGCCGCTACTTTTTCGCTAGCGGTAGCGGCAGCGCCGCTGTATTTTTCGGCCACCAGCGACAAGCGGCAGCGCCGCTGTCATTTTAGCCGAGTAGCGGCGGCGCTTCGGCGCCCCATTTAATGCAGATAGTCTCCCGCTGGCCCTGATTAAACTTTTTCGAAGACAGCAACTAAAAGTTTTGTTTCTCACAATCTCACTTTAATTTTTTAAACTGAGATTGTGAAAACAAAGTTTGTGTAAAAATTTTAGTCTCTGAGAATTGGCTTCTCGGCGAGAGATACGTGAGGTAGAAAGAAAATCCAGCAGAAGGGTGGGAGAGAAAGGTGCTTCATAGTTTTTTTCAAAGTCTCAAATTTACTTTGTTATTTGCTTATAAGGTGTGATGTAAAGCAGTCTGGAGAATGTGGAGATAAGAATGCCGCGCCCGCGATCTTATTTGATGCTTATCTTTGTTAGAGGTGCTAATTGCAGCTGTCTACTTTTTTGCTTTGATGTCAGGCGATGCTCTAAATTTTTCGTTGGGGGCTTTTACATGTGGATTAAGCTTGAGGTGTAGCATGGCAGTACGATAAACTTTTGTCATGGGAGTCATTCAGGCCAGACTCAGGGTGATTGTTTTCAGTCCTTGCTTTTCGCGATTGTAGCAGGAATTAAGCGGAGGTTTACACCTTTGCTGCACAACTCCGAAATCCAAGTAGCTTCCGCGCTGCATCGTTCATTTTAACTTACTTGGCTCCCTTTTCTTGGTCATGCTGGAATTGGCAATGAGGGCATTGAACTGGTGCGAAACAAAAAAAAGGTGCATTTAGTCGTAGGCACACGCAGAGGGGCACAGTGCCATGCCCCCCCACTTTGGCCCTGTAATAAGGTGCTAAAACCTAACTTTCGGTCTATAATTTCTCAAACTAATAATGGGTAAAGCCTCCTTTCACCTATTTTAGCCAAGCTTCTGCTTTTAGGCATAAACTGGGAAAATATTTTTTCATTGTCCCTAATAGCCTAATTGCACTCGTTGCATGCCCTTTTTCGATAAAAGTGTGCTAAAATGAGTGTTTTTTATGTGAAAACCATAAAATTTTGTTCGCAGTTGGGGGTTTCACCCCAAAACCCCCGGTTGTGGCTCTCCCCCCTTTGCCAAATCCTAGGTGCGCCACTGCGTTGGTACAATCGCGAATGAGCGAAGTCCATCCACATGACATCACTGACAAATTAAGAGCAGTCCAGCTAAGCATGTTGGAGAGTACTTTTTTCAAGAGCTTCGGCCTACATGTAATGTCGAACCCCAAATTCAGGCTTCAGAGAGGCATGTGATGGAAGAGTGTTTGAATTAAGTTGCATTCCATCGTGAACGACTTTCGCCGAAACTTTTTAAAAACAAAATATTGAGGGACTTGTTCCATGTCCAATTGTCCATTCACTTAAATACCGCAATTCTTTCAAGCACGACGATTGAACGACTTTTTCCGTGGGAAAAGACGTGCTAAAGTCTAAGCGCAGTGGTTTAACGGACCAGCATTTCGAAATGCTTGTATTTTTAAAAGGAGCATGCAATCGATCAGTGGTGTTTTAATTTTTTAACGATGGTTGCAACCTGCGTTTATTTTTTAACTTGTTTCTATTGTATTTTCAATTTGTGTTTTATTTTCAACGTGTTCTGATTAGCCTATTTCTTTTCAACCTGTTTTTTGTTATTCACTAAAAAGCTGACCATCGGTTTCTATTTACATCCAATCAGATTTCAAAATTATTTCTTCCCAAAGAGCCCTGTATCTTATTGGATGAAATAGAAGCTGATTGTTGACTTTTTGTCACTTCGTTTTGATTTTCATTACTCGCATTGCTATGCTACTTCCGTCAACAAAGTTGCAATTTCACCAGTATGCCTGCAATATTAAAAATGCCTTTGTGCTTTTCAATTTTTTTTCCTTCAAAACAGCGGCAGCGCCCGCTGTTTTGCACTCACTAGCGGCGCTGCTTTCGTAAACAAGCAACGGTAAGCGGCAGCGCCGCTGCTTTTTTGGTCAAAAAGCGGTAGCGGCAGCGGCGCTACTTTTCAAGTAGCTGTTGCCCACCTCTGCTAGTGGTGCACATAGTCTAAGTCGTAAAAATTTCTGGGCTTTATAAAAGCATGCCATCGATTAGTGATACCTGATAACCAAAACATCTTGAAAATCATTGTCATTCATTTTCCATATTGGCTCAACGTTGATATAGCATCAACGGCTTCTTTGCATGTTGATGAAAATTGGTCAGATGCATATGCTTATATACTTAAACTTAAGGCTTTTTGATAGATGTTTTAACTGTAGGCTACTTGTGCAGCAGAGAAACCATTTATGATTTAATGTCATAGCCAAAAAGTATACCTGCGATCAGCATAATACAATAGCCTATTTCATGTTCCTGTACCAAGCGTATTGCAAGTACCAATATTACTTTTAGAGAAAGTTTGTGGTGTGGTGCAGTTAGGTCAAAAGGGTAGGCCTTTTACTACTGGATTGCCATATTTCATGGAGAATATCTTACTACAAAAAGTTTTGGCGTCGGGCTCGAAAGGACTTTTATCGGTGGTTTTGGACTCGACTCAAGTTTCGTGGATTCGGACTCGACTCAAGTTTGGTGGATTCGGACTCGACTCGAGCATTTTTAAATGGACTCGACTCGAGTCACAGTCCCAAATGACTTGGACTCGACTCGAGTCCTTCAATGGGTGGACTTGTTCCAACACTGCCGTGACCTCCCTGCGTCGCCTATGGGCCTGAAGCTAGTCGACTGAATAGTATTGGATTCGGTTCAAATCCAGTATAATATTGTTCGTTGGTCGTACTCGTTTCTCTCCTTCCTGTACCGACTCCACACAATTTGTCGCAACGCAACGTATTATGATTGAATCGAATAAAAAACCTTTGCTAGCAATCGAGTACGATCCTCCATGCCTGCACGCAGGGCCGAAACTAGGCAATGCCCCCCCTCCCCCCCGAAATCATCTTTCGGGGCTCCCTAAAAATGCTTTCTTAGATGGCAATACAAAAGAGCGAGCCCCGAAGGGGCGATGCCAAGCTAGGGGGTATGGGGACATGCCCCCCCAGAAAATTTTGCGGAATTTGACCTTATTTTGGAGGCTTTTTGTGCGTTTTGAGCCTTTAAAATTCCTCAGTTTTAACGAGGTTTAGTAGTCTGTTTTACTAGGTCCCTTCCAAACCCACTAAAATAATGCTGCAAGCAAACCCTACTCTAACATTTCGCTACCTATGCGAAGAAAAAACGTTTTCAAGGCTTGTTTTTGCGCCTTTCACTTGAGGATGAGGGGCCCTTGGATGCTGCTAAACGTTTGTTTGCTAGTTTTGCGACTGCTTTTTTTCGAAAAATTTACAGGGGCCCCACATGGCCAAAAGCATGAATATGGTATGGGGGCCCCACACAGGGGCTGCGCCAGCTAAAACGAGTGGGGGGGAACTAATGAATCTTTTGTAGGGAGGCTAAATCAAGGTATAGGTCAGGCCTACCGTGCAAAGCTTCCAGCTTCCGGAGGCAAGGTAGAGCCCTAGAGCGAAGCATTGGGAGGCTGGAATTTGTGGAAAACCCCCCGACAGTGGGCGATTTTTAAAATCATAGCTCAAAATAATTGAATTTTATGCATCATAAATGTAGAGGTTTTAGAATCACAGCATATACGCTTAAATTTTTAAAGGTAATGGTGCAATTGAGTACAGCAGTTAGAAGCAGGCCTGTAGCTACGGAGGTGCACAGGGGGGCCGGGCCCCCCCTGCCACTTGGCAAAAAATTTGCAAATTTTTCTAAAAATGATAGCCAAATTATAGATGCAACATAAACTTTGCATTACGAGTCGAAAATAGTGCTAGTAGGCTATAATGTAGCAATGATGGTGATAAACGCGTGACCCTGGTTTTGCGCCAGAGCAAAAAAGTGCGGTTGGAATTGGGATCTCTGCAGAGGAACCAGCTTTTGAGCCAAATTTTTACTGCTATTTTCATTTCAATCGTAAGCAGCGTTGCCAACTGAATTTTTTGGCTATTTGATAGGTAAAATTTTGGTTTGGTAGCCTACATTTCCGGTACATTTTGAAAATATGCTTAAACTCAGTCTATCGGGGGTAAAACGGAAAAAACATCATCGCAACTCTTCTTCAGCTAGTCAGCATTTGAGTCCTCGATTATGCTTGGACTCGTAGCTTTGAAAGAAATTGTGTTTTTGAAATCACAAAATTCTTTGTGATGGAAGAAAATAAAATTTAGTCATAGCTGCTGTAGATGCAATAAAAGTCTTGCGTAAAAGGAATATAAAGCCAGCGTAGGCTAGTTGCTTGTGCAATTGTATAACGGTATTGTAGTAACAGTTTATCTATCCTAACTAAATCAAGATAAACGGTAAGGCAATAGAAAAAAAAACAGCAAAAAGCATAGGCCTAAAGATCAACTTTATGATGCAAATACATCCTCAAACAAATATGTTTGGAAAGGAGCATCGAAAAAACCGCTAGGTAGAAGATTGGTCAGGAATCTTAAATGTAAGGACTTCTTGCTTACCTTACCCGGTTTTGCAACCAAGTATACTGTACTTTGTCTAACTATGCTTGTTTTAACGTTTATTCGTTTTGTTGCACACACCTTTTCTGGGGCATATTTCCTATCCTTATCTCTTTATTGCCATTTGCGGTCAAAAATAAAAGAAAGGTTGAATTGATATCTAAAGAGAAGGAAGAAAATTTACTTACGCAAGGAAATCGCGAGTTTAGCATAATTTTTTTGGTATATTTTCACAGTTAATTTGGTATATCTAGTTTTGTCAAAAGGTTGGCAACCCTGATCGTAAAGGTTACTATACTGTGGTTTGTGTTGCAGCAACAGAGTTTTTCTTGAGATAAAATAGTAGCCATCTTTCCAACGGTATTCCTGCGGGCGTCTCTGTGCACGTAATACAAGCAAAACTCTTGTTGTAGTGTTCATCTTCACAAACTTACTTACTTTTAAAATACTGTGCGCTTAAACCGTACAGAGAAGCCAATAAGCTGTACACGTGTATAGTTCATGTATAGCATGATAAAAATTATGTTAACCTACTACTACATTGTCGCAGTGTTTGACGTCATATATGTAATAAAAATGCGGACTCCTGAAAAAAATTTCTGGCTACGGGCCTGGTTAGAAGTACGAAAAAAAAAACGTCATAGGCGAGGTTTAAGAAGACTACTTACCATGAATATAGAATTAAAAAATGAGATTTCTACATAAATTTCCAAAGGTTATTTAGGTAAGGCAAGCCATTGTGGGACTGGGAGGAGGAGGATGGACCAGCCTTTTAGCTTTCCGCCCCCTGGCTACACTCTTGGAGGAATACATGTACATAGATGATGGTCTTGTAAGAAAATCGCTTCATAGTTCGAATCAGCTAGTTCGAAATAAAAACACACAAAAGTTATAAACACAACGTTGGAAAATGCTCTATTGCTTGTTTAGAATTCACAAAGGACCACGCACTTGGAATATGAGGCAAAGCTCTCTGCTACTGAAAGATCTATGTAATATTTAAGCAGAAAAAGCTAAACTTCTAAAGTCACTGAATATACTGGAAATATTTGGACAAACATTAGTTCAAAATTTTAAAAATTTAAGCAGCTATACTGTCAACTTTTAATGTTTTGGGCTAACACACTGCTAGAGCAATATTTCTTGAATTTATTCAGTGACTGGGCCTCAGGAAAGGCTATGGAACATTGCGTCATCTTCTCGAAAGATGCCAGAGCATCTATGAACAGGCGCGTCGTCAGCGGGGGGATGGGGGGCCGTACCCTCCGATTTAAATTTGCTCCCCCCCTCCGATCCACTTTTGGCCCCCTTCCTACAAAAAGCTAGCCACTGTAATACTGATGTTTGAATGGCAGCAAGCAGTGGCGGATCCAGGGAGTAGGGGTGTCTCGACCCCCCTCCTCGATCAACCAAGGTAAAATTAAAATAAATAATGTCCATTTGCCATTCAAAAAATCAACCTTTTCCATTTCAGCTTAATGTTGCTCGAAATTTAATCCCCAGGATCGCAGTTACGGTATGAGGGGAGGTCCAGATCTCCAGATTCTAATATTTTTCAATATAACAATCTATCGCCATTACTTACTGCCAATGTCGTTCACCAATGCACTATCACAACATTTGTGCTTTTAACCTCCAAGTAGGCCTAAAATCAATCATTTTACGCGAAATCTTGCACATTTTTCAGCGGCCTGGGCTCTGCCACCAGACCAGACCCTGGCAGCTGGGAGCTTTGTTGTAAGATTGCAGATTTGAATTGTTACGCCACAACAGGTGAAGCAACTTGCCGAATGCTTTCAGGTTGCATCTCTATGACGTAGGCTAATAAAAGTGAATAACCTCGCTCAAGGTTGGAAACGTTTGCAAAGTAAACTCAATCGATAAAATTGCGAAATCAGATATTTGCATATTCGGACATGCAAGTGAATATAAGAAATCAAATTTTGAAAAACGATCAGCGTAAAAAGACTTGACTCAAGCAGAAATTGAATATGGTTGGTGACGTCACCCCCCCATACCCCAAAATTTTCTCGTCGGTTTTAGACGATTCATAAAATTGATCTTTATGAGGAGTGGGAGGACTGTTCCCCCGCGTGGCGCCGCCCCTGGCCCCACATCGCGCGAGTTAAAGCAAAAAATATATTGAATCTTAGAATAGGCCTATGTAAGGCACCTTTATCATACGTTGAGTAAATAGTACTACGTACTGACTATTTACGGGGCCCCCTTTTTGTGCACCCCCACGGTGGGGGATTCGGGGGGCGCTAGTTTCGGCACTGCAGGCAATTATAATCTAGACTAGTCTAGACTGTTCAGTGTCCAGACTGCGTGCAGGCAATTGCCACATGAAAGTGATACTTTTTTCTGTTTTTTAAGGTACTCGTATGGACCTGTTTTTTGGTCTTTCTTTCAAAGTTCTTGTAGAACTTCTGACTTAGAACTTTTGTAAAAAGATTTCGGTGCGATGTAACGTTAAATGCAAGATATGCATTCGCTATTCATATGCAAAATATGTACTATGCGTTTAGATTTGTTTTTCGTACTGGTGGGGTAGGCTACCAATTATTGATTAAATAGACCTAGTCCATGTGCACCAGGGCAGACGTCAAATGGCTAGCCGCTAGTTGATGTTGATTTTGGTCATCAATACATATTTCAGGCGTTTTTAGTTCAGATATTTTAGACTACCGGTAGCTTAGCTCTTTATGTCACGAAGTTCGGACGCATACTTCGGAATGGCTCTGCAGAAAATGATAGTGGTCGATCGAAATGCGTACAAATAAAAAAATTGTACTAATAAATGTAACAGCGGCGGGGTGTGTTTGTTATGCTGAATAACCGCTACGCAGAGAAAGTGAATTTGATACTGCTCTGGGTTTTAATTTTATTCTCAACGTAGAGTACCGGTAGAAGTGTGTGTGGGCACCTGATGTATTATATTAGGTACTCACAGTAATTTCCTTCTTGTTTTCCTTTTCTTCTTTCAGATTTCTACAGACATTAACGTAGCTATATATCTGCGACCTGCTTTCCTGCATTGCAAAACAAGAAGCCATTTTTAGTGTTGCCAATATTAATTGATACAATGTCTGCAAGGTGTAGTGGCCACTGGTTTATGACCAGGGTCACTACATGTGGGACTTATCGGACAAATTTTACTTAATTTTGTTTTTTGTCCAACTGGTTAGACAATCTTAAATGCTTTTTAGTTCAAGCTGGACTTTGGTTTGTGGTTAACTTATTCCGCAGTCAAACGGAAAGATTCGAAATGCTATAGCTAATAACTGTAGTCAGATGGGGGAATTGCTGGACAAATTTGAAAAACGTTGAAAATTTTTGGCTATAAGCTTACTTTAGTTGAAATAAATGTAATGGTTATATAGCTTAACTCTTCCTCTATCAGTTAGAAAAGGTCCCAAAGCTGTACAACGTCAGTCTTGGCTGATATTCTAACTTTTTTCTGTCCAATAATTACCCCAGCATTTGGGGTAATTAATGGACACTAGCGGGGTAAAGAATGGACAGCAGTGAATTTTTTATTTTGCTTAAATAATGAAGAAACTGAATAGCACCTACTCGTTCAGCATGGTTTAATGATGCAACAGCTAGCTTTTTTACGCTAAAAAGAAAACACAAACATTGTGGATTAGCATCAAATTCTTACCTTCACCATATGATTGAACATTTTAGATCACTAAGTTTAACATCAGCAGGTGCATTGATACTTTAGCGCCATATCATGCAATTTATGGTTGAATTTAAGTGAATAGTAAAGCGAAAACATAATTAGCCACAGTATATACACCGCAGTTTCTACAAGTTGTTCAATCATTTAAGTTTTTTCTGCGGTTGATGTATATAGCTTTAATACCATCGTGAAAAGGCACTGCAAACATATCATGCAGCAGGAACACTTATTAAGCCATAGAAAGAATTAACAAAAGAATTTTTAGGAAAGAACATACAACTAAATAATGAATAAATTTGTTAATGATAATAAAGTGGTTAAAGTTACGGGCCTGTAACATTTGCCGCTTTGGTTTATTTCATTACTCTATTATGCTCTCATAAGACTGGGAAGAGGGTGACATATTAGTAAAATATAGAATCAAAGTGGCTAATTTACAGAGTTACACAGTACATAATAATAGTACCACTGATAGTTAAGCTAAAAATCTATAAATCAATGATTGTAAAGTGCTAAATAGTACCAGTAGGAGTCCAATAAAATTACCCCATGTTTTTGAAATTGCTGTGGGGTAATTATTGGACGGTCTGCACATGCAGCATGATAGAGCTGTAAATGTTTACTCATCATAATCATGAAATTCAGAGGGCCTCCTGATAGGGTTGCCAATAAAAAATCAAAAATACCAAAAATAGTTCTCAATTTTAACAAATTACTTTTTTCACTTAGTTACGTTTTTCACAAAATTTTGACAAGGTTGCTTGAGGGCATATTTTGTAAGGTAGCAAAGGATTAAAATTCTCGTTTCTTATGATCAATACAATTAGTAATGCTTTTATTATTATGACACAAAAGATGACAGTTAGGCAGCTTCTGGTCTTGGAGTAATCCTTTTGTCCAACAAGTACCCCATCTGACTATACACATGGTTTGACTGTTAGAAATCGCTTCGGCTTTTCACTCCAATTCAACACACAAGTCCATTCTGGATCCGATCCGACAAACAGACCGCTCAGTCAGGCTTCGAATCACATATTTATGTAATGTGCCTAACACCAGCAGAACTAACAGTCTTATCCTATTATCTTGACGAACTAGATTGTTGACTACATGTCACAAGCGAAGCCGTGACGAGAAACGAACCTAAAGCTAGTGCTGCGCTTCCCTGTTGCAGCAGCGCTCTAAGTCACTGAGCTGTCGAAGAGTCGTTGCAAACTAGAAAATAATGGCGTATATAAACCCACGCTTTGTCAGAAAAAAGCAAGGTTCTGCTGGTGCTAGGTACATTACTTAAAAATGCCTTTGGATCCGGTCCATGCTCATCTCTGCCGGACAGCGGACACTGACTGAGCACGGAGAGTGATTCCACACGGCTCCACTGTTAGTAATAGCCTATAAATACGCTGTGTGATGTTTGTAAACTAAACCACGTGACCATTGACCAACCAAGCATTAAATATACAAAACTGTACAAACTTTTTAATCATTTATTTTGCGTCAAACTTTTTGTTTATTTATTTTGCGTTTGACTATTTATTTTTGCGTTTGACTATTTGAAGAAAAAATATGGGACTGAACCGAATGTACAAACATTTTGGTTATTTATTTTTGCGTTTGTTTCTATATTTTTGCGTTTAACTCTTTATTTTTGCGTTTGATTTTTTATTTTTGTGTTTGATTATTTATTTTTGCGTTTGACTATTTGTCTTTGCGTTTGACTCTTTATTTTTGTGTTTGACTCTTTATTTTTGCGTTTAATTATTTATTTTTGCGTTAGCTTATTTGCTTTTGCGTTCGGCTGTATGTTTTTGCGCTGGTATAAACATACAAAAAAAAGATACTGCAAATAGAGTGAACAGTTGGCGCTTCATATTCCGCGTGCAAGACAGTTCTTTCTTTCTGCATAACATTTTACTTGACCGAAATTGATCTGTTCATGCTTGAGAAGTAATAAAAATCAGAAAAAATTTAGGTTGATTTTTCAGCCCCCCCCAAAATGTGTTCAACCTCCCCAAAATGTGAAGGCTGGCTAAGGACCCGGGCCTAGGTCTACATACTCCTTTTTCTCAAATTACGCTACAAACTCCTTAACATAGATAGACTGTGCACTGTGTTACATTGAAAGTATTTGCCATTTTGCAGAAAGGCGTATGCAAGTATTGTTCGAAACAAGGCCCCGTAAACTTTCTCAAGTCGATCGCATATTAATAAGCAAAATCCCCTGGGGGCTTTACTGTAAATTGTTTTATAACTTTTTCATTCTAATCGTCTGTAGGTAAGTTGTGAGGTTGAAGCTGATTCTGATTTGAAAAGAAACTTGTCCACAACTTGCTGATGCTTTATTAAACAGCTTAATGCAAGTGAGCAACTTACAGTAGCTGCAAGAAGGTAGCCTATTTTGCTTTTAAGTATTGAAGAATGAGTTTGAACGACATCCCAAATTTTAGAAATACAAAAATTAGTTTTCTGCACAATAAGCTATATAGTTTGCTTGAGAGTGAAAATGATCTAAATATTATCTACGAAAAAAAAAACACCGAGATTTTTCTAACGTTTGCACTTTCTCAAGAAAAGGATATCCTTTCACCCAATGAGTGCGAAAAGGCGTTGACAACTAAATATTGGGAGGTTCGATTTCTTTTTTTAATGTCACAATGCGCTAATAAACTCACCCCTTTTCACTTAATATTTAACCTGCTTTTTTTTAGCTTCAGTGTTTTCTACATCGATTTACACAAGGAAAATTTGCTCCGTCATTTGTTATGCAGCGTCAATCGTGCTGAGTATTTGGAATCGCAGTAAGATTAGGGCTGGATAAGCAAATAAGTGAGACTGATACGCTTACTTTTAATGCTTACACTCACAGTACCGGTGATGAATAATTTTGCTGAAGTTACAGTTTCAAAATTAAAAAATAACAAAATTCTTATGCAAAGGTTATTATCAAAGTAAAGAATAAAAACCAAAATGTGCAAAGAAGGAGAATGCAGTGAGGAGCTTGTGCTATTTAAATCAGCATACCTCCGAAAATATATAACCTATCAGATATGGTCGGGCCACAACGAGCCACGCTTGTGACAGCTGACAGCTTATTACATTCTGCGTAGCGGATTATTATGAATTATGAAGTATATTTCCAAACTTTTCAATTTTAATCTCAACAAACAATTTTTTAACATCGCTCAAGTAAACAACAATTACTCCCAGTTTTTTCTTCGAGAATGACAACCCTGGTTTGGAAGAAGGTATCTAATCTATGCTAAATAGGATTTTCATGGCATATCGAAAAACGTAGAAGGGGCCAGAAAATGGGTATTTTTTCTGATTAGCAACATTTAAAAAGGTGACGAAGACTATTTTGCCTTGAAGATTCGATTCTTTCTGCTTCTAAGAGTCTTTTCTCGAAAACGAAAAATTTCGCCAGTGTAAATTTGAAATTAGAATTTGGGATAGAATTTCAACAATTGTCAGGTTGTAAAATTTCATGTCAAAATAAAAGATGAGGAAATGGCTGTAATTGCATCAAGAGGTTGTATATTTTAGAAATAGGTTAAGGTTTGATATATAACTTACTAACTGCATGAACTTTTTTATTGCAAAGTAAGAATACAGAAACTGGAGTTTGGGCTTGTGGATGGAACTATGCCACGCTCAAAAACAACGGAAAAGTCTGGAAGATCATCTCAAAAGTCCGGTTTATATAGAGACCAACTGTATAAAAACGATTCTGTTGAAAGAGCGGAATTAGTAGAAGCCTTTGCATTATTTGATCGCAATAGAAATGGCTGCATCGAGCCTAATGAGCTGCGGGTTGTAATGGAGACTCTTGGATACAAGCCTTCAGATATTGAACTCCGTGACATGATTAATGAAGCGGATATGGATGGGAATTGCATGATAGACTTTGAAGAATTTGTTCGTTTGCTGAAAAGCAGAAAAAAACTTAAAAAACGAAGCGAAGAAGATGAATTAAAAGAAGCATTTAAAGTTAGTATTGATCGACTGGTGTTTTATTTAATTTTGTTGTGTCGAAAAACTATAAAGATAAAAATGCAACTTCCCTGATGAGTTTCACAGCTTTGCGGAAACACCATCTCCACAAATTAACACCTAGGCAGCTTAGTCACATTTTTTCAGTTATTGTGAAATCGTCATCACCTTAACGTTTTTTTTTAGTTTGCGCTTTCTCAAAATTTCTCGCTACGCCACTGAGTTCTACACAGGGTTGGGAAAAATCAATTGTAATCGATATTCAATTGCGATGTTCTTTACTTTTTGTTCATCGAATGCACTGGAGCCTTTACTTTTTTGAATGAGTATCAAATATGCCTTGTCTTTACTTTTTTTTTCGCGCAATTCGATATTCCATTTTCAATTCTTTTTGTCCAGGTTAGTTTATCTCACTTTAGTAAATTTAAAATAATCGTCGGACCTTGTTATTGTTTGTTTTTGCTGATAAATTTTTTTGTGTGCCAAAAAAAGCAAAAAAAAATTTTAATAGCAAAATTGCTTCGCATCAATAATGGGGTATACTATATCCGTCGTTTGTCTGTAGGTTACCGCATGAATGTGAGGACATCACAAAGAATGCTTGTGGTACACCGCTAAATACTCTGTGTAATATCGAATATCAATTACAATAATCTTTATACTTTACTTTTTGAAACTACCATCGAAATCGATTACTTCTTTACTTTTTGATGAACTATCGAATGTCGATTATTTCTTTCCTTTTTTGGGTATCGAATCCCAACCCTGGTTCTACAGCAACTTACCATTATAAAATTCTCCAATCGTATAGCGCTACTGCTCTCACAGATTTTTAAAAAAGTATGGTAATAGAGCTATGTTTAGCTAAATTTTGTTTACGAACAAACAAAATTGTATTTACACACAGAATCTAAATAAGATCAATATCATTTAGCCTACTTTTCTCGATCCGCTTAGACTTAAAAGGGCCGCAGGACCAAAGTGATCATCTCTAAACAAATAGGCAGAGTATTACAGCGAAGCTCGCTGTTGTTATTGTTGGAAAAAGTAGTTAGAAAAAATAACAGATCCGCTTGTTTCCAAGGTTTTCGATCGAGATGGAAATGGATATATCAGCCGGGATGAACTCAGCAGAGTAATGAAAAATATTGGAGAGGATTTATCGGAACAAGATTTAACGGATATGATATTAGAAGCGGATACAAATGGTGACGGATTGGTTGACTATGAGGAGTTTGCCGAGCTTCTTTCTAGGAAGTAATTGGGTACAAAACCACTTGATGTTTCTGTGAGACGTATTTTTTGCGAGTTGAGAATACGTAACTTTGATGATGTGAAAAACACACGTGGAAAAAGTTTTTATATTAACTATCAGATGTAGATTTATCAAAGCGATTTGTGATTAACGGTACTCTTCGCATTTTTATACTGGGATGAAAATGGGCAACTGCTTACTGCTAATGTGGTACTCATTTATCTTCATTTTGTAGCGTACTAAAATGAGTCTTGCGTTTGTAACGTTAATAGCTATGCCAATTGCCACCCTAGGCAGCTGCTGTAAGAATTCCACACACTGCAGCATCGTTCCCTGGAATTTCGACTTTTCAAAATTTGTGATGAGACTTTACCATGGTGTATATTACAAACAGTGGAACCCATCTCTGTGCTCAGTATACGGAACGAAAATCATAGTTGCCGGTACGTCATAGTTTCATAAATTGGAGTTGGTTGAGAAAACGGATGTTGCCTTTCTCATTTTTGTTTTTAAGATTTTTTTCACAAAGCTTACAAAAATGGTATAAAATCCAAATGCAAAACTTGCTTTTGGTGTGTACATAGGCAGAAAAATTGAATTGATCGATATGTACGTGCTTTTCAATAATGGAGTTTTGTTGCACCAACCCTGAATAAGTGATTACTGTTATTAAGCATACAAAGTAATGTCAAGGCATATATAGCTGTTTCTATGTTTCATTTTTCGTATTTAGTTGAGTATTGATCTTGATACAAGACGAAGATAATTTCGATGAGTTTCTGGAACAACTTTACTGAGAGTCAAATATGAAATGTTAATCGTTTTATTTTCAATATATGATCTGACTCGGTGGGAGGTCGGTAATGCAGCTGCATGCTCATTTCCAGAAATTGTGTAAATGTGTAATACGTACTGTAGTCAAAAAAATAATTGCAGCGAAGAGGCCAATAAAATTGTTAATGAACGCTCGTGATTTGTTTCTGTAATTTTTTTTTGATCAATTCCTTGGCGAAGCAGTTTAAGCATTCATTTTGCAGTTGGAAAATTGGGTTCGTAACTCAGACGAGTTATACCAAAAACTTTAGCTCGTAGTCTAATTTTTGCAGGCTGTGGTAAGAGCAACATGATTTTAGTTGTGAAAAACGCAAGCAAGCAATTAACTTAATATTTCTTTTCCTTATAACGAATAGCAATTGCCCTTGCATATTACAATATACAAATATCTTTGATGATTATTTTACGTCTATAAACAAGTACAAAATTTACATAAAAACTGGCTATGTACAGTCATTAGCAAAAGTTTAAGACCAGTTATCAGAAATTATGTATTTTTGCTGTCTATCCTCTCCAGAATACAAATTACTGCCACTGCTGGTATATTTTGCTCGTAAATTTAGTATAACACATTGTGAATGCTCAAATTACAAATTGTAAAACAGTAACACGCAATTTTAGTACTTTGTGTGTCCTCCTTTGTTCTTTATCACCGCCTGGATTCGTTTTGGCATACTGCATATCAGTTTCTCACAATAGTCTCTTGAAATTTCTTTGACCCATACCTCTTTTATAGCATGGTTTAATGCTCCAGCACTTGAAGGTTGTTTTTCTGCAACCTTGTTTTTGAGTATTTCCCAAAGATTCTCGATTGGGTTTAAATCTGGGCTGTTTCCAGGCCAGCCCAGTGTTGCCACATTTTTTTCTGAAAGGAATTGTTTCACAATCTTCGAGCGATGACACGGAGCACCGTCGTGCATGAAAACTGTGCACTGATGAATATTCATATGCATTTCAAGTTTTTCTTTTAGCAAATCCACATACCTGGAACCGTTCATTGTACTTCCTGGGGGCAAAAAATACAATCCAGCAGTACCAGACCTGGAAAATGCCCCCCAGACCATTTGACTCGGTGGGTGTTTCATTGTTGAAACTGTGTATCTTTCCTCAAACCTTTTACCCACAGGCCTTCTAACGTTCTTTTTTCTCACCACAAACTGCTGTAGAGTACACTCATCGGAAAACATGATCTTAGACCAGTCTTCAGATGTCCATGCTGCATGTTCTTTTGCAAATGCCAGACGCTTTGATTTCATAAGAGGAGTGAGCCTGGGTTTGCGAGCTGGCTTATATGATTTAAGACCAAAGTTAAACCTCAAACGCCGAGAAACTGTGGTGATGTGAACGTCTGTCCCTTTCCCAAGCAGCGCAGCACGAATTTTCTTCAAAGAACTTGTTGGGGAACGTACAGCAATTCGCTTTATTGTCAGATCATCTCTAGGGGATGTTTTTTTGGGTCTCCCACTTCTCTTCAAGTCTTTGTAACTCCCGTAATTATTGAAATTTTTAAGGGCTGTGTGCACAGCAGTCTTGCTGCACTGCATCTTCGCACTGATTTCTCGTTCAGAGTAGCCTTCTTCACTTAAAACCACAATTTGGGCTCTTTTAGTCTCGGAAAGAGAAGATTTTTTGCCCATTTTCAAGAACTGAAACAGCAGCTAGTACACAACTGATTACGCTGTAAAACCAATCGAAATGAAGTAAAATAGGTTCTTCGTGAAAACAACCCATGTGTTGGTGATGGACAGATGGCTGATGCAATTTCATTAGGATATTGCGTCATATAAAACTGCACTATGCGATAATAATGATAAAATCTACAAATACCTTAAATCTGAAAGACTGGTCTTAAACTTTTGCTAATGACTGTAATTTATGAATGTTTCCAAGCAATGATTGGTTTGCACTTTGCAGTATTTGCATGTCGTAAAACTTTTATGCAACAGTCCATCGTTTGCGAATCTTACGCAACATCAATTTGTTGATTGAGTACGGTAAGCATCTGCTTTAGATTGAATGAAATGTGCGTCAATGTTTCTAATATAATGGTTTATTTATCTCCAGCTGTTTCGTTAATGCATTAGTAAAGCTTTAACCTGACGAGCACACTTATGCTACGATTGCACTAGAGAAGCCGATTGTCTCAACTCAGCATTCAGCAATCGCTGACAATCGGAAATTTCTTGCCGTTTGCCTTCCTGATTTCACAACGTGAGAATTTCTTTTCTGGCAATCAGCCCCGATGCCTGACTTAGTGGCAATACTTCGAGGATCACTGCTTATGTTGGCACATTGCAACTCTTCTACTGTATGTACGATACATTATTCTTTGAATATTGCAGAATCACTCTACCGCACAAATTTTAAATTTTATGAAGAAATATGTTTTGTCCTTAATAGGACATCATCAGTCTCATTCAAATAAAAGCCGTTATGATTCCTTACCGATTCCCTTCCCATTGTTAGCGGTTACTAAGATGAAACAATCATAAAACCATGGGCCTCTAGTGTAACTAGGATTACCATATTTTCACTGTGCAAAAAGAGGACAGGTTTTTTAAGGTCATCGCGTCCGCAGATGTCTAATTTTTCACGCAAAATCAAGTGACGAGCAAGAAAAAAAAGGTCATCATGTCCACAGGAGTTTAATTTTCCACACAAAATGGAGCGAAGAGCAGAAAAAAATAGGTCAACACGTCCGCAGATGTCCAATTTTCCACGCAAAATTGAGTGTAAAGCAAAAAAAGGTCATCACGTCCGCAGTTCGTAGTTTGAGCTAAAACTTCCCAAAATTTTCGTACAAGCATGTTTGGTCATGCTATCACTGTTCAAAATGCGGAAAAGGAAGACATTTGGGCATTTTTTAATGTCCTCGCAGGACAAATTATTTTTGTAAGAAAGGAGGACATGTCCTCCGAAAGAAAGGCGTATGGTAGACTTAAATGTAGCTGAGCTATTGATCTCTACGTCTGCTTTTTAGCTGAGGGAGTCCGTTGTATGGATTGCCGAAAGCTCATATGCTGCATTTTATAGAAAATTGGGAAACGTTCAACAACAACGTGTAGGCGTATACACGTAAAAGTGCAACGGTGAAGCTTGAGTTTCTGAGGCTCCACTGGATCTGCCAATTAGTGTACTGTATGATCAAATAATGATTTTCATCAAGAACTAGGCTTTTATTACCTAAGCAGTTCAATGTACACTGCGGTCTTCGAAATGTTTCGAATACCGGTAATAGATTGCCTGAAGAATAAATGCATTTTCTACGTGTAAGAAAAGGTCCATTAAGTCCATCCTTAGAGAAAACCTCGCCAACTAATTGATCCAATTGATTATTTCAATAACTTAATTTAAGGTGACCCTAATTTAACTTCGCAAATTGCAAAAGGTAAATCCCAATGCATTTTTCCGGTAGTTTCTGGTGCAATTTCTGACTTTAAGTAGCAATTTCTAAGCTAATTATACCAGGAACATGACGGTTATTTGACAGCTTCGATGTACTGCAAGTTTAAGCTTCACATTTTAACTATTTTTTGGTCATGTTAGTTTCTTGCATTTTATTTGGCAACTTTGGTCCCGTGGTAATACAATAATTGTCGTTACCGTAAATATTCATGGAAAACTACTAAATAATTAATGCCAAGAGACTTCGACATTAATAAATGTAATCAGCTTATTATTGGAATTCGCTGGTTTCTTTTTCGATTTGCTAGAATGAGGTAACTCGTGGAGTTGCTGAGAATTAGCGCCTTGCAAATTGCAATTAAACCTAAAGGTAGACGGCTGTGTTGGATAATTACGTACATCGATTACCAACTTTGAAATTAATAACAGCACCCCACGAATATACAGCTATTATTGGGCATATCTGACAGCAGAGCCGGCGGCAGAGCAGTCGACTTAGGGGGGCCAAGCGTTTTTCAATGGGAGCCAAACTTTGAAATTAAGCACAGAAACCGCTTGTCTTCAAAAGGTAAGCTTGTTAATTGGGGGGCCAAGCATGTCGATTGGCTCCCCTGTTTCCCCCCTTGGCGCCGGCTTTGTCTGACGGTCTGAAATAATAAGCCTATTATTCTTTCACAGTCAAAAAGCCAGGGCTTTATGTGAAAAATTTCAGAGGAGCAGGCGCGCAAAAGTGATTTTACCGCTACGCGGAAGGTGGCAAAGCGACACCGATTTTGGTCTACAATTATTGTTCAAGTTGCCGCAAAAAGGTTTCGCATGGTCCGCAAGTTGTAAAATAAACAAACATGCAGCAAAAAGTCTAAGATATAGCCTGTTGCTTGCCGGAAATTCTCATCTTCTCGCGGCGTTACGCAGAAATGATATGTTATGTTGAAGCAGCACAGTTTTGGTACCAAGGTTACCACAAAAAAAAAATGTTTTTTGGTAGTACTTTTTGCGCAATTCAAATTCCTAATCGCAAAAATGGTCTGAAAAGTATGAAAAACCTTAGGCTTAAGTGAAAACGAAAAACTCTATTTTTTATTTTATAGTTTCTTTGAGCCATTTAATCGCAGCTTAGTTTTTGTATTAGTAAATAACATGCATTATGGACAGCAGGGGCGTGCCCAGAAATTTGAAAAAGGGGGGGGGCCGCAATTTCCTGTTTACACGTTTCCACTGAAAATATCGATGAAGACCAAAAAAAGAAAAAAAAAGGTCTTCACGTCTTCCGACGTCCAATTTATCCCCCAAAATCAAGTGAAAACCAAGAAAAGGTTAACGCGTCCTCACATGTCCTGTTTCCACTGTTCCGCAGACTGCAGATACACAAGGTGTTCATAAAGTCCTGATAAACTTACAATTTGCGTTATAAATATATGACAAATTGTATCAGGACTTTATAAACACCCTGTAAATCAGCCTGTATTTCAGCGGGGGGGGGGGGGGGGGGGCGACCCCAGCGGGCCCCCCTGGATATGCCCTTGGACAGCGGTGGTCTTAGACAAAGGGGGGGCCTGTGCAACAGTTATAGGGGGGGCCTTTTGGGATCCAAATTCCAAGACTGCTGTAGTGTGTACTAATGCACGTTATAATAGGCATTTCATAGAAAGTTACTTGAGAAGCACCAATCAATCAAGCAAAATCATTTAATGCATGTATTGTAAAAACATCATTCACTCCCAGTAATTGGTAGGCTACAACAAGGCTAGAGTTCATTAAAAATCTCCCAGAACTTAAATTAGAGACCTGGAATGATTTGCTTATTCCACAGTAGGCCTAAATATGCAACATTGGTTGCCTAAGTAAACCACGAACTAGTTGGCTATGGCCTACTAACGGTAAATCAGGTTTGGTATAGCCTACTCGCAAAGATCAATTATAACATCAACTTATGCGCAATATTGCTGCATCTGCTAGTGACAGCTTGCAGTACTCTTTGCAGCTGGTGGTAATTCATAACGATAATAAACAAAATATACTTCGCAATGAATTTGCCTATGATCAAAATGTCTATTATTTCACTTTGAGGTGGTTCAGCTTCGATCAGAGATTTAAAAAATAAGTGGTTCAGACAAATTGTTTAGGCCTACTGTGTTTCAATGCAAAAAGTTCTATTGAAGTGAATATTCTTTTTAGGGGAGCTTAAATTTGGGATAACTAAAATCAATTTTATGTTTGGTTCAAGTTAACATGAAGAGAAGTGTTTTTTTGAGTTTCCGCATTGATTCTTTTTGAGAGAGGGCCTTAATATTTTTAAAGTGGATTCTTTTTGAGGGGGGATTATTTTCAAAAGTGGCAGGGAAATAGTTCCTATTCAGAACTGAAACTAATTCTAATGATGTATATGGTTCCAGTTTACAAAAAAGTGTAGTTTTGGAAATTTATGTGTCGATTGTTTTTTTTGGGTGGGGGTAGCGTATTTACATTAGAAGTAGCTTCCTTTAATTTAGGACAAGTAAAAGGAAATGTCTGGATCCACGGCAAACCTTTTATAAAAACAAACAAGCAGACCGGTGCAGCAGCGTTTTGATAATGGAAACCGGTCGTGTGACAGCGACGTCATATACAAAAACAAACAAAGCAGACCGTGGATATAGCGTTTAGGAAACAATCCACGGTCCGTGGATCTTGACACTGTCTAACTAAAAATGATTTTAGAAAGTTTTTATTTTACCAAAAATTTCCGGTCACCGAACTTTGAAAACCCTGGTTGCGTAGCCGTCAACTTCCCCTATGTTTCCCTACTGGGACAATGGCATAACAGAAACCAAAAAAACGGTTACGCAACCTCGACTTTTAAAGTTCGGTTACCGGAATTTCCGATAAAATAGACACTTCCATCACTGCTTCCATAATATTATTGATATGGTTCAAGTTTATACAAAAAAATTTTTTTTCACAGTTAACGCGATGATTCTTTTTGAGGGGGGGCCTTTTCTTTTAGGGGGGGTTTGCACAGTTCGCACATTCCTAAGACCACCACTGATTATGGAAAATGGCCTAGTTGATCATGATCAATGATCATCGTACCCACAAAACTAGCTCCAAAACTCAATGAACCGACCCCAGTGCCAATTGTTTTGATATCGTCACCCAGCGGATAAAAATACAGAGTGACAATGCCACAAGCTGTAACCACGAGCGCATTCTGCAAATATTTATTATCTTCATTTTGGGTGGTTTGTTGTCACGAAGGGTCGTTTGGCAAAACGTTGCAAGCTCAAAAGACTTGTTCTAGAATCGCTAAGCGATTGCCGTTTTTTCTCGCCCAAATTTGCACGCTTTTTGCTTTACTATAAAAAGAGAAACTTGCGTAAATAATTCACTACGACTGCAGTGTTCTCCCTCCTAGTTCTGTTGCATTTACTTCCCTTGGTGTTGAGTTGCGAAGATGGGCCCCGCCATCTCTTGACTCAAAGATGCAAAAAACTTGGACAAAAGTTGAACTAAATTCTATGATCAAAATCTTTTTCAGTGTGCGGTTGCATATTTATCTACTATTTTTTTTTCAAAGTAGGCTATTATGGCGAAATGCCTTTTTCACCGCTGACAGATTAAAACTTGCCGAGATCTGTTTAGGCTACATGTAGCGGCTATGTCATGTAGATTATTAGTACCTCACCCAATATAGGGGCATTTAGATAGCATCCTTCAGGAAATAATGATAAGCGGTCCCGACTCCTGATAATGCTATGTGATTGACCTTACCGGTACGAAATAACTTAACGCTACTAGATTATGCCTTGTATTGATCAAATCAGTGGCGTAGCGAGAAGTTTCAAAAGGGGGGGGTCATAACTTTTACATTTTCTTTACAACCGTTTTTTTTTTGTTTCGAAAAAACCAATTTGAAGCTGATTAAGAAGCAACAAAAGCTCGAGGGAAGTCCGGGGGCATGCTCCCCCGGAGAAATTTTCAAAATTTACATGCTGCAATGGCTATTTTAGTGCTTTTTGAATAATTTTCTGGCAAATATGCTTCGCCAAACCTGATGCATTTTGTTCACTCATTATTGATTATGCGTGCTTAAGGCGTAAGGCTTATCGCTGTCGAAGAGGTTCGAAATTATAATTGCATACATCAAAGAAAATCAAATCAAAATCAAACCTTCATTATACTCGCCGTATTACGCCGAAGCGTGTGACGAGTTGCGGGGCCCATCTCCGCGGCTTATTGCCTGGGCAGTTCAGCTCCGAAGAATCGTCGCAGCGGTGGCGAGTCGTTGGCGACACTGTGCCGATTTGACCGGCCCGGGAATCGAACCCCAAACCTCCCGCACCGATAGCGTGCGCTTAGCGACTGAGCTAACGGCCGGTATATACATCAAAAATGTTTTTAAAAATGGCTGGTGGGAGGATGCATAGCCTACCCCCTAGATCAGCCCTTGACCATAAGCTACAGAAACCATCAAAGAGGCTGACGTATTTCAGTCACTTGGCACCATTAACCTTGATCATTTTTACGAAAGGGCAAAGTTAAAACGAAGGGGCCATGGCCCAATGCCACCCCTCTAAATACGCTCCTGGATCAAATAACTGCATTGCACTGTAGAAACTGCTTCAAACTACAGAACAATTGCTTAGTGTGCTTTACTTCCGCGTTAGCGTACCTCAAACTTACGTCGAGAAGGTCGATACGGTTCATCCTGTTATCCCTGTGACTGGAAAATGCAAAAAAAATATGGATTAACATAGTGACTTGACACGAAAAGATCCTCCGTGTTTTCAACTCATTAACGAAGTAGTTATAGCAGGTAAGTTTACTGGTAGGTGAAAAACTTTTGAAGTAGGTCTGTTGGTAGGTAAAGCAAAATGCTTTGCTAAACCAAAAACAATAGATAATAATTGCAGCTATTGAATAGGCCTACTGGCTATAATCTATTTACACTATTTGGGGGGTGGGGGGGGGGTTGTGCGAAGCCTTAGCCTAGCTTTTCTTTTAGACCTTTTAAACACGAAACTTCTAAACCAAAGATGTACCGCTAGTTACAATTCGAAAAATACTTGGGATTAGTGAAACACAAGCGTTGAGCAAACACAGCAGTCTTGATAAGTAGTCTTAACCAAATCATTTGCTTTTCAAAACAATAAAATTTTTCTGCACACAAGATTAATATCAATGGTGAAACCATAAAACAGGCTGAATGAAAGATAAACTTTAGATATCAGTGCAAAATGCGCACCACTAGGATAGTGACTCGGTTAATTACGTCATTTCCGGAACAGCTGATTGAAAAAAAACTTTGTTCAACCAAATTTTAAGTATTTTAACAAGTCAATAAAAACGTGCTAAGTTGTGATTTGCGTGAGCACGCCAACTTAACCTCCATGCTTTGATGAATAGGTGAAAAATCATTAACCTGAATCATTTGCAACATAAAACGATATCGCATTAACCGGGATGTTTGTGGCACAGTCGTGTGCATCAGTGCATGCGTTTCAAAAAGCATCGAAAAGGTCATTAATTATTGCGACAAAAGCCGTGTGATGACTGATTGCATTAAATACTGAGCCTGGCTTTGGCTAAATAAACTTTTACAACGTAAAACCAAAGATTACATCTTTGTCATGTACAGCGTTTGCAATTACATTCTTATCGAAGAATTAACTTAACGATGTAGGTCCCGGAAAAGCTATCCTTATGCATACAACGACCAATCAGCAACAGTTACACAGCACTAAAAACAAAACGTTATGAAATGTAGGCTACAACAGATTTCTTGAAATTCAGTCGAATAATACAATGTTATCTCTTTTAAAAAAGCTTTTTAAAATCCATCCCTGTTTCACGTACAAGGAAGCAGGCTTTCTACATGACTAGATTGGTAGCCTACGATTCAATTAGCCTGCATTTTTAAATCATAACGCAAACAGTTTCTTCTTTCTTGGGGCGAATTTTGAATGTTGACAATAAGGCTTAAAAATTGCTCTCTAAGCACTAAACATGACGTAATTCATCGGAGAAATTATTTTCCTAGAATTCTACGCAATAAGTAATGAAATAAGATCGCTTAATTGCAGAAGACTGTTGCAACATTAATCTTCTTGAAAACACATTTGTATTGAAGCCAACGAATATGTTAAACCACTTGGAAGCTGTTGTACTAATAATTGCAAATTTTAAGCTGGTTTTAGGAAAGCGTTGTCACAGCTCTAGCGATAACGAGCAAAAATTTGTGGAACTTTCTATGGCTGTGTTTGCTGGCACCACCTCACGTGCAATAAATTGCCGTATCAAAACTTCAGAGCTTAATGGTCATGGCTAAAAACTATCACTTCACGTTAGAGTTGCGTATTTTATTCTTAGTGTACTGTATGGGGATACTACGGAGAGCAATAACTCATTTAATCTTTCGCATTTTTTTAAATTTAAACTTGGACGTTTTGGGCGCTAACCAGATTGCTCTCATCGGGATCTTTGACGTAACTATGAAATACTTAATCTAAAAGGTCAAAACAATTTCAGTAAAAGGAAAATACCGGTACTAAGTTACTAATTACTACTTGCAATCACACGTAAGTCTAGTTACCATGAAATTTCGAAAATATGCGATTTATAATTTTAGTAAAACTAACGTCTTAAGCGAAACTTAGCATAATTACTATTACTACGCACTGCCGTAAAGCCCTCAAAATTTAATGAAAACAAATCGTAAACGATTTCGTAAAACACAAACAGCATTAAAAGCCAGGACTTAAAATCACAAAAAAAAGTAATAACAAAACACAGCAAAAAACTACACAGTACATACAATCAAAAACGTAGGTTAAAAGAAGTTGTGAAATTCATTGCATTGTTGTATTACTTCAGCCGCTAATGATGAAACACTGTTTCAACACTAACAGGAAAAACTTTTGTCAAGCAATCGAGTTTTGCCAGCAAAAATGCCACACATGTTCAGCTTCACGATATTTTGTTCACGTCACAATGATTTTTTCAGAACTTCAAAACCTGCTTCACATAATTTAAATTGATTGGTGACTACCAGCTCATTAAGGTAACGGAAAAATGCAATGAAAACATATTAAGTTTTTAACCAAAAGTTTTAACCCAAAAATTTAGAGGAATTCGTTATCATTACCACCACTTGACTGGACAAAGAGAGACAGAAAAAGATCCTAAACCTCAGAATTAGGATAGCTCGTTTATTCTGAAATTTTGGGAAGATTAAGGGACTAAACTGCACTTAAACAATGATTACTTGACAGTTGGTAGGTTTCAAAAAGGGGCAGAAGAAAATCAGTCAAAAGTCAGGCCCAGTATATCAGTTCATGAATAGTGTACCTCAGCTTTTGGATAAGACAAAAACTGAGTCATTGGAAGCTGCCAGTTTTCAAACTTGTGTGCGAGGCAGCAATGCAAGTCAGCAAAAACGGCAGTTACAAGTCCAAAAAAGCGCTAAGCTGGTTTGCACGACCACGGTCTTGATTCTGAGTTTTTATAAGAGAGTAAAATGATACGGCCTGCGCTGCAAATGACAAACAGTAATCAAAAATCACTAACAATAATTCTAAGTTCGCACAACGTTTTGAAAAGTTTAAAGATTATGAAATCTGATACCGTAACGTCAAAGCAATAAAAACTAGCTTCTAGATCTGTTCTGCCTGATAGACTTAACTTGAAATTTTGGAAAATCATTTGAATTACTAGGTAAAAAATACAACTCAAAAAACTGAGTGAAAAATGTTATTTTGTACATGTACAGTGACATCTAAAGGCTGAGTAAGAAAAAACAAAGAATAAATGAATAGAGAAAAAACTTGGTTAGCTGGAAAATTGCAACACACTGAGCCTATACTGTCAAGACAACCGCAGTTTTGAATTTAAAATTACAGAAAAATCAGTAAAAAGCTCAAATGTATGCAAAAATAACTGTAACCATAAAGTCAGAATGTTTTATAAATGGGAAGACTGAGCAAACTATTAACGTGTCTTTTATCTTAAACCTACGGGATGTGTTAGGACTAGATGCTAAGAATCAAGTACATCCTTTAGGTCAATTATTTTATCAAAGATAACATTTATTTAAGTTTAAATCACCTGTCAAAGCGTTAACAAGAGTGCTTATTAAACAAAGTACTGCAACAAAAAATTCAAGACATGCTCGAGAAAGAATCAAAACACAAAGATAATTTCTGGCTTCGAACGAAATTGGTTAAAAAAATCCATAACTTAAGTTGTAAACAGCTTGTTTATAAATCAAATTGGGCAGGATTATCGATTTAATCTGCTTGATAAGCACTGTAAGCAAGTTTATTAGCAATGACATCATATCAAACCGAAATACATCGGCATTTGGCAGGCAGTGCATTGCCTATTCACCATCACCTTCAAATCATGCGAGATTACTATGACGTCACAATAAAATACGTGTTAATGATCCCACAGTGCAACTTGATCAAAACATTTCGAGATGATACCCTTTTTCCAGCCAGGATATTAAAACTAATGCGAACCACAATGAACTTCTTGAAAGTAACGCTGTTTCGATATGAAAAACTTTTGTGTGATATCACGAATTACACAAATTTCAAAAAAAAAACATATTGGGAAATTTTCTGCCCGAGTTCCTCATTCAATAATATGTTTTTAACTATTTCATTTCGGCTTAATTGAAGCAACCTCGAATAAAAGTTACTTTTTAGCAAAAACAAACGTAATAACAAACAACTATCAACGTGCAAACCTAATAAAATATAATCCGGTGTCCATTTACAGAAAAATCTACACAGGTTTACGAGTAAAACTAAAACGACTGATTTCTACCAAAGCGCAACACTCTGGCAGTTAAAAGAGACCCGAAGGGTAAGATGCTAAGTGCTTGTGCGATAAAATACTTCTTAAAGGTTACAAGCAGTTCCACACAAGAAATTACAGAAATACGTACAGATGCATGTGCCGACACAGAACTTTTGTGATAATAATTCAAGATAAAAAAAACTTTAATACACTGGTCAAGTTCATAATAACCAAAAGCGGACTAGGAATCTTTTTTTTTTTTTGGGGGGGGTGGGGGGCGGGGTTCGTGCGCTTTGAAGTACCGGTACTGAAGTTATTAAAAGCTCAGAGAGATAGAGCCCCCTCGCCCTCACTGGATCTGCACGTGATAACGCACGAAGTACTCCAGCAAAACTACTTTCAAAACAAGGCGAAAAGTAAGGGGTTCATGATAATTATGAGTTCATACTTCAAATTTGTCACCTTTAATTTTTTGCAGTTTTCCCATGGGCAATAATCACAAGGAGTTAACTGGATTAAAGCAAGATTGAAAAGTTTTCAAAAAGCAAAACCCAATCCAAACTAGAAGTGCTTGATAAAAACAAAGAGAATGGTAATCCGAGGCAGTGCAAAGTAAACTTAATTTGTCCAGTCGATCATACGTGACTTGGAAACATGCCAGGTGACGTTCCAACTGTTGTGGGAATGGCAAACGATGCTCCTGACGTTCTGCTTCCTGTTACATTACGCTGATGACGGCGGCTACTGCTGGCTGAGATCTGTGTCATACACATCGGACACAAAGGCCTTAAGATCAACCATTTCCGCAAACATCTGGTGAAATAAACAAATGATCACAAGTTACAAGAAACAGCACGAAACAAAATAACAAGATTATGATTTTCGGAAAGGTCCAACTGCCAAGATATTAGCCAAGGCATGCGTTGCCCAGTAAAAGGCCAAAACACTCTCAAGAGCAAATTTCATTTCTATGAGAGATGCAGCGCATAAGTCCAGGAATTTTGTCCTCTTCATAAAAACTGATTACGAATATGTCATTTAATAAGCTCGAAAGGCTGCAGTTTTATACTACCGGTACACATATTTTTAAAAACTACATATAGTGACATATTTGTGGTGCTTATCATACATTTTTATTTGCGTTTTTCGTTGATTGCAATCTCATTTGTCATTTAGAGTTGCAACTTGCAAGTGTAGTCAGCCCTTGGTCAAGCGTAACGACTAAACATGGTATTGAGCGCACTGTAACCTGCCAATAGTGAATATTGGAGAATAGACCACGGTTTAATTGACGTGTGTATTGACACCACATTGCCAATAGCATAACAATACATTCAGCCTTGATGCTTATGTCAGCAGAAAATGCTAACAACAAGTTGCGTAACACTCATTCCACAAATTTGTTTTTGTTTTGCCATATGATTTCACTAACTCTCTCATGATTAGCTGAAAATAACCATATAATGATTATTATTCACGTAATGTCATAACAAATATGCCGAAAAATAGCAGACTAATTGTTTTTGATCAAGTTAAAAATGAAAATTGATAACTGCAAAAAAACACAGCAAAAGAAAATTGAACTGAATGAAGGCCAATTTTTAATATACCAGCATTCAAAGCACTTAGACATAAGCCAGCCGTTCTTTCCTTCACTGAACTGAAAAAATGTGTACAGCCAAAAAGCAACAGCCAGTAGTGGAGTACTTGGAAGTATTGAATATTTAATTTCAGCGCTAAGCTATATCAAACGTCACTGCAAGAGCAGTACTTAAAACATATACAACTCAAAACTTTCTCGAACACTCGACAGACTGTCTAGCAAATCTCAAAAAAGGTTATGCAATGAAGTGTTTTTTCTCGCCGTGACTGCTTGCAACTGATACTGTTGCGAGAACCTATACGAGGTCAAGCAACATCTTTTAAAAAGCAAAAAGGGTATTTAAACAAACACAACTTAATCAAAAAAGTGTTGAAACCAAATTAATAAGGAATTGCTGAAACATTTCTAAGCTAGCTATAACGAACCAGAAAACTTGGTACAAAGAGGAAGCAGAACCGGAACCATTAACCACGAAAAATGAGTAACCGCTGCTGCACACAGACAAAGCTTCAATGTAATCAAAAACCAAAATCAGATACAGTTAAAATCAAACTTCTCAATCAGGAAAGCTTAACATTTTCTCACATTAAAAGTCGATTATGTTTCGAACAATATCTTCGATATACTTACTTTTTATGAAAAACATGACTGCACGGACATATCGCCAAAACTTCTTTGTTTTTAAAATCTTCTAAACAGACAGGACACGTCTGCAAAGCAATAAAATCTTCATTAACATCTCCTTCATAAAACTAAAATCAAGCTAGTTACAAGTGTAAAATGTAATTGCTTACTCATTTATTCACAAAAACTAGTTTCAAGCCTCAAGTTGAAATCATAATTTACAAAAAAACAATAAAGATGATACTACTTTCCAAGTATTACTCTTATCTAAACCGAATCTACATCAATTTGAACGAGGTAGGTGAAAATAAGAATTGAATTTGAGATCACGCACCGGTATACTTAAATTATATCAAACATATGACACAAAAAAGTTTTAATGAGGCATGAAATCGACAACTTCCGAAAACTACTTCAATAAAGTTAGTGTCTTATCCTAATGTGCCACACATTTCACCGTAACACGAGTTTTATTGCAATCCTACTACGGCAACGTGATCACTAGATGAGAAAATACCTTTTTGATACGAAGAATCGTATCAAAACGTCATGAGTGGAACTGGAAACCAAAATATCTTAAATCAAATTACAAACTGCAAGAACTGGAATCAACACCCTGGTAAAGCTCAAATCACACATCTACTTCTGTATTTTTGAGCTCAGAGCTCGTCTAAATGTAGTAAAACTAAAGCACTTATTGGTCCCCCGTGTATTGCCGTACATATAACAAAATTGCTAGAAAATTTGGAACGTATTTTCACACTATTTTTAGTCATTAAGTTCAAGCTGAAATCATTCACAAGCAGCAGCTAAGTCTTAAATGTGACAGTAGTAGAATACAATTAACGAAAATCAGAAATGAATAATAAAATTACGCCATGCTTAAATGGCATTATTGGCCAATAATAACGTGAAAATAACTATCGTTGCCTGTGACCACTCATGCGTCATTACATACCGCAAGTTAGTCGTTCACCAAAATAGAAAAATACATTGTAAAAATCAACTAGCTGAGCGCGAAGCGATCATAACACATTGCTGGTTGATGAAAAACTTGGAATAGATGGTTTATCATCAACTCTGTATTTGCCAACAAAACAAATACATAATTGCTAGTAGATAGCAATCTCGGAAACAAAGCAGCGCAAGAAATATGCACAAATACCAGTGATAACTTTGTTTACATTTCTAGACTTAACCACGTTGTTTACAACGGGATTCAAATAAAATAATACCAAGCTCTCCAATATCATTTTCGTCAAGGAAAGCCAAACCGAGCAAAAATCTTTTAAGCTTAACACGCTGTAGTCTGTACAGTAACACTCCACTACCTTCAAGCATGCCAAAACTTTCCATCGGCAATTTCAAGTTTATTGGCATTATTTAGCACAGCTTAATACCGTACGTAAAATAACAACTTACATCGTTTTTAGTATCTTGAAGAGGGTTTTCTTTGCCTTTGTTTAAAGTTACCTGAAAAGAATAATTGGACCTCATCAACCAACGAAAAATTACATATTAAACCTAAATCTATTTGATATACGCTACACATTAGCACGACAAAATTAGTTCATAAAACAGTGCCGTTCGGAAACTCTGACACTTCATACATAACATCAGAATTACGTTTGTAGAGCATTAAGCATGAGCCAAAATGCCATGTTTCGTTCAGTATAAATGCAGGTTTATTGCATTACCAGAAGTAAACCAATTGGATTTGAATAATGTCACAAAACAGCTTCCAGCATAAATTCTACAGGCAAATAAACTCTTTAATACAATAATTAAGCTGCAGAATCCTTAAATAACATATAACTGAGATTATTTTGAAATTATATTAAACTGAAAATTCAACAGTATATAATTAAGGAAGACTGCAAAGTGAGCTTGCGCTTTTCAAGTCAGCAGCCACCCCGTACAAAATATCAAATGTGATCAGCTCCAGCCATGAATCGAACCTGTCACGAAGGATCTGTAACCTGCGTGCAGTATCGCTACACCATATCCCTCTCCCAAAGAAAAATTATATTCTTACTTTTTTGTATCCACCAACTTTTACACTTCTCTTGCGCATCCTGAAACGAAATATTTTGAGGCAAACTTTCTCTAAAGCAGAACAACTTTGATATCGCTGAAGTCACTCAACTAACAAGCTCTTTTCAATTTAGGACGAATAGTAAGAGCAAAGAATAATGTAAAGGCCTTTGTCAACCAATCAATCATTGTATATATACTTAGAGCATTGTCCAATCTTACAATTGCCGCAAGGCAACGTCTTACAAAAGGTATCAGAGCATTTGTATAAACTTTTAAAAATATTCATTAAAAACAATGACCTGTAAACGTGACACAATATCCTACTCAAAAATGCATTCAAAAAAGACATAAGGAAATGGTAAGCAACCAACGAGTAATATGTAACTAACCTGGCAAGATAGCAACAAAAAGCACAACTGAGTGCTAAAATAAAGGTGCCAACAGCAACCATTGGAAGTGCCAGCTTAAATGGCATTTGATCAAACGTCTGTGGATGGGTACTGTTGTTTGTCTCGGCATTCTACAAAATAAAAATTCACTTCATAGGTCTAAAGCCATTGTAAGCATAATAAAAGACAAACGATTTTACTACTTTACTGAATTCATGTGAATCCATTTGAATGCAAGTAATAAAAGATTCAGCTATCTAAACAGCTAAGCTAAATGTATGTCTTGGTCAGACTAATCTAAAGCTCAGCAGAAACACTGGCTCTTAAACTGGTCTTTCATCTAAATCTTGAACTTTCCAACTGTATTAGACATTCATCCAACGGAAATTTACTTCAACTTATCTTCCTATCACTAAAAAGATGCAAAAACGAGCCCACTGAGGCGTTCCCTTTAACATGGGGAATCCCAAGAAGTGACTTTCCCAACAACAATCAGTAAACTTTCCAGCTCGCTTGCAATACTATCCTTTTAATGTCAAGGGACGAAGCTGCAACTACAAATTACAGTTTCACTTGACTTGAAGTTATCGTCTCACCAGTTAATGTATCGACTTACCATTTTGAATGTGGTCTTCCGTGGTTGACTAGTGTACACACTGGGTAATCACTCTGACTAAACAACATAGCAAAATTATTAGACTTACCCCTACATAACTGTTAAAAACTTTATTGGATAAAAATACAAACAACAAAGAAATCGTGAAGACACAACAAAGACACTTTATTTCATAAAAAGCAAAGGAAAACGGTAAGACATTAAAGCTTCTAATAAAAAAGCATAAGCGATTTACTGACTAGTGCAATAAATACAACGAACAATAAAAAACTCTTTTAAGAATAATCAGCTAAATATTGAACAAACAAAAAATGCATAACTTTGATACAACTTACCATATATTTGAGCTGAAATCTACGATCCTGATTGTCTGCTTTGAACACATGCAAGTAAGGATCAGAATATTAAAAACCTAATTTTTCGCTGCAAAAAAAATCATGAAGTCATTGAGAAGAAATAATCTAAGCTTGATTGATTGATAGGCTCTTCTGAGACAAAACCATGCTCCGATATTGCTATATAAGAATTATGCAAACATGCACTTACAACAATTAGTATTGCACACATAACGTGATGAGGGGTAACATTTATATATATTTTAAACAAAGAATGACAGAACTGTGACCACAAATACAGATATGCACGTGAGTTATGAAAGTTATAAGCAGTAGGTACAGCTACAATATGGCCATTTCGTGATTCATATCAGAAATAACCATATTATTAGCAAGAAATAATGGAGTGACAGAAGTTCAGAATTGCACTGACACGACGCACTAAAACAGTCCAATTTGTTGCCTTCTCCTTTAGTATAGCAGGGAAAGCTATAAATTAAACTGTTCCAGTGCATAGTATCAGTAAAACTCAACTTCTGTCACTTTTGTGCCTAGGATTAAAAATGTTTTACGGGATTTTGATATCATTAATCCCTGAAAAATACCAGTACCAGGTGCACTACACAAACACTGTGACATATCTATAGTAGAATTGCCAAGATACAAAACAGTTGCAAAGTTACTGACCAGTACAATTCAGACAGCAGCTGAAGCAGCGAAGACCAGCACAATTTCAATTTTTGAACTCATGCACTGCTGTAAAATATGGCTTACCAAATGTTTGATGTAAACACAATTTTTTCGCAAGCTTTTCTGGTCCACATCCAAAATTGAACAGCTTCACAAAAAGGAAGTGTCTGTTTTGCCACTAACGGCAAAATAGCTTCTAGGTCTTTTTTGCTGAGTATAGTGCAATCCATATAGTGTAGATACTCATGACTGTTTTTGGGCACCGGCAAAATAGCTTTTAGGTTTATTTTGCTGGAGAAGTAGATGCTGATTTTACCTACTGCTGGCAAAATAAACCTAGAAACTACTCTGCTGTTAACAGCAAAATAGACACTGCCTTACAAAAAATGTTTTTGCTGTTAGAAATGTGGTTTTAAACATCAATAATGCAAAATTGTGGTACAAACTTTTTTTGGTTGTATTGTGTAACAATGCACTCTATCTGCTCTATGGGGCTATGGGTACTACTATACTATATAAGAGAGAACTTACCCTATTTGTTTACATGAACAGTACAGGTGTGCAAAAAATAACAGTTCATTAAAAAGTAACAGATAATTTCCTTAACGGTTAGTAACAGTTCAGCCAATTGAAAAGAAACAGTTAAAAAGTAAAAATGCATAACAGGTCACTATGACCCAAGAATTCTGCCATTTTCAGGAAAAACACAACGTGGCCCAATTTTCAATTTTTTTCTTATTGCATAAATTTGATGTTTAGCCTCTATTCTTCAATATGCGTAAAAATCAAAATTCTATTGCAGGTAGTTTTTGAGATATTAATGCAATAAAATGGATTATCAATCTTTTCTACTAGTTAACTGTTAATTTATCCGTTATTCTGGTATTTGCCAGTGCAGTTCACTTGCCAGTAATGGAGTACTCACACTCGAATACAGCTTTTCTGAGTACTCGTACTCAAAACTTTTAATCTCCAGAAGTACTCGTACTCTAACCTAAAAGTACTCGGACTCGATCTACAAATCAGTCGAGTACACAAGTGCTTTGATTTTTATCATACTTATAATAGCTACGTATAACAGAAACCTTCGTCGAAACCTGCTCAAAAGTTCCGTAAAAGTTACTGTCGACTATAAAGAGCTTAAAACCAGTGTTCAAAGTGGTAAAAAACATTTAATCAAACAACTTCAAAAAAGTGGTTCCAATTTATGCAGCAAATGCCTGCAACTGATTTTAAAGTGTTAAGTTAAACTGCGAAAAATGTACAGTACTTGGTACTCGTACTTGAAATCAGCCACCAGTACTTATACTCAAAATTAACCACCAGTGCTGTGCTCAAAGTCAACCACCAGTACTCGTACTCGAAGATTCTCAAGGCAAGTACTCGATACTCGAAGGTTGAGTACTCGACTCCATCACTGTCACTTGCTTTTTTGTTTTCTCTTATTTCTCATATCTGTCACTAGCAAAAGTGCTGTTTTTGCTCAACAAATAAGAGGTAACAGTTGATAGTAACAGATAAATATTTTAAAGTAGCAGTTAGTAACAGTTATTCAAAAGTAACAGTTAAGCACATCTCTAACAGTCTAATGAACAGATGAACAGTTTGCAAGCCAAAACTTCATAGGATATTTACTGTTTAAAAGCACACAGTTATCGTCGAACCTGGGACAGCACATCACTCCTATAGCTCAGGACTAGCCTAACTGTTATTAACCAGCTTATTTTGCCACCTGTGCTGTACTGGTGTACGGTAACAAATCTTTTTACAACAACTTAAAGACTCATGGAGTGAGAGAGGTGGAATGAGAAGTGACACAGGCTGACAGAACATACCAATACGTACTGGTAACAATTAATGTTCTGTCCTGTGTCATTTGGCCGGACTGCACATGTGAAAAATAATTTATTGACATACTGACTGGGCCGGTAATAAAACTTGACTGAACCGGTAATAGAACACAAACCTCCCCCATTGATAGCAATATCTCAATAACTGAGTTAGTCTAATCAGCCAGTCTTCACCTTAGTCTGCTGGTGCTTATTCTTACTGGTACCGATACATTTATATGCTGATCTGGTGTAAATGTTATGTTCAGTGTTTCACGGCTTAACCCAACTTTTTGAGACTCAATCAACTGAATTAGTCTAACCAAACAACCCTGTTAAAGCTTAACCTCACCTGCTAACAATTTGTGACATAACCAAAACTGCTAAAACACAGACCAGCTGGTCTAACTGCTAAGGTTATGTTGCATTGTCTTTTCCTAGTCCTGTAACAGTGTAACATCTTCTCACTAAGCAAGTTTAAATGAACTTGTGCTGCTGTGATCTTACACCCTACCTCCTGCCAGCAGCGGTAACATTTTTAAACTTTCTCAGTTCCAAACAAACTCGGTTAGACTTGTAAATAAAACAAACTCTTGAACAAAGAAACCTGAGTGACAAGCAAACCCGGTTTTTTATCTTGATGTAAATTGCTAAAACCAAAATGCCAGAGTTTCCAATTATAAGTTTCGGTAACGCGTACTGATGATTTTTTGATTTAATAAACCGCCTTGCTTGCTTCGCACTAAATGTAAATATAAAAGCGAAATCAAAAGCTACGCAGTTTTGAATGGTCTTGCTGTAAATTGGAGATCTAATCCAAAAATCAATTCAATTGAAATGCAACTCTGAACAGCTTTTAGTTGTGACAAGAATGGAACAAAAACTCGGATTTTCAAATGAGTGTACTGTTTTTAAGTAGCTATTAAACTTGTACATAGTATGTATTAAATAATAATTAAGAGATATTCGCAAGCTCTTGCGGCATGATGAATTGCTTCTCATAGGATCAGAGTTTTATTATTAAATGATGATCCCCTCAAAACGATGTTGTCAAAGTTTCGTTCTACATGTTGTCAAAGTTTAACGACAGTCCACAACTATAGTTCAACAATCCACTAAAAACAATGTTGTCAAAGTTTCGTTCTGCTTGAAATACCAGAAAAAGAAGTTAATACGTGCATCAACAATATTAAGTCTCAATCTGCGCCCGGACTAGATGGTATCTCCCCTAAATTTATCAAGTTATCCAAATTTGTTTTGACCCCTTTCTTAACAAAACTTTTCAGCAAGTGCATCTCTCAAAAAACATTTCCTGATAGTTTTAAAACAGCTGCAATTATTCCTATTCCCAAAATTTTTTCTCCAGATTCGATGAATGATTTTCGACCCATTTCCCAGCTACCGGTACCAATATTTTCAAAAATACGTGTAAAAATCATTGCAGAAAAAATGATGAAATTTATTAACAAAAACAATATTTTCTCGGATTCTCAAATTGGTTTTAGGACTAGCAGCTCGACAGAAATGGCAGTCACGTCGATATGTGATAAATTACTTTAAAATTTAGATGACAAAAAATAACTTGCTCAATTTTTCTAGATTTAAGAAAAGCTTTCGATTCAGTGCACCATGATACCGGTATCATTTTCAAAAAATTACACCATTATGGGTTTCGAGGTACCATTCTCAGTTTTTTTCAAGATTATCTTAACAACCGCAAAATTTGTACCAAAATCAATGACAAAACATAGAGTTTTCATTTTATTAAATAGGGTGTAGGCCTATCACAAGATTCTGTTCTCGGACCAATACTATTTTAATTGCAGGGCCTACGAAGAGCCGGCGCCAGAGCAGTCGATTTAGGAAGGCCAAGCGTTTATCAGAAGGGGGGGCAAAATTTGAAATTAAGCACAAAAACCGTTGTCTTCAAAAGAGAAAGCTTGTTAATTGGGAGGCCAAGCATGTCGATTGGGGGGGCAAGCCCCTCTGGCCCTCTCTTGGCGCCGGGCCTGATTGTACGTAAATGATTTACCAAATGTTTCCACATTTGAAACTACATTATTCGCTGACGATACCAATTCACACATGAGCCACCACAACATTCAATTTTTTCAACAAGAGGTTTCTTAGGAAAAAATGAAGTCGATAAATGGTTGAAGCAAAACAAATTAATTTTAAATCACAAAAAAGCAATTTCATGATGATAGGCAATAAGATGCAAAATTCAACAAATTTTGAAGTGATAGTTAACCATAATAATATTCCTCTACCTAACACCGTCAAATATCTTTGAGTTATTTTAGACAACAAACTCACATGGCAACCACATATAGAGCAAATCAGCGTAAAACTCTCAAGAGCTTGCGGCATGATTTTTAAACCAGGGTATTACCTCCCACTCTCTACTCTAAAACTAATTTATTACCGTATGCTTCATTAAGCTTTGCAATATTCATTAATAAATTGGGAAAGAGCATCAAAACGTTTACTTTATAAAATCAAAACTCTTCAAAACCGTTTTTTACGAGCTAGTTTATTCCGCCCGAGTCGCTTTTTTGTAAATGCTTTATATTTTGAGTTTGGAGTATTAAAATTAGATGACATGATTGATGTGGAGTATGCCAAATTTTTATGCAGATACAGTAACAATATGCAGTCAAATTATTTTAACAGTTACTTTACTCAGTGGCGTACGCAGGATTTTTCAATGGGGGGTTCCAGTGACGTCACATCGTAATGACGTGAAGACTCTACAATTACAGTAGTTCAGCAGTACTTCCTCGATTATCCGGTATGGTTGGCACAGTTTTTCTTAAAAATCTGAACGGATAAGCGAAAAAAACGGATAATCGAATTCCTTTACTTAAACCAAAACAACACAGCAAGAAACAGATTTTAATGCACCAAAATTTCATAGGAGGGTGAAGATTACTTTAACATGATGTCAGTTTTAGAAATTTTGTTTCGAAACATTTCACGCACTTTCAGTTTTTCTTCAATCGACAAAACAACTCTTTTGCGTTTAGCCATCTCAAAATCTAGGATCAAGGTTTTTTTGACAACCGACACTGTCGACTAACAGTGATAACTCGTTGATCATTTCAGCGCTGTCTCATTCCCATGGTTCTGTACCAGTCGGAGGACCTTTGTTAGGTTACAATGGCAATTGACAAGGCTTGGGCAAAATTTTATAAAAATAAGACTTCATTACATGTCATAAAGTATTATCTGACCCAATGGACGGATAAGCGAATGCTGGATAAACGAGGTACGGACAATCGAGGAAGTACTGCGTTTAAGTGCATCGGATGTAATGTTTCTAGTCTATATGATTGCGCAACAGCAGCTGACCATGATAAAGCTATATAATGCCAAAACGAAGCATACAACCAAGATATTTCATTCACACTTTTGCTTGATTTTTTGCGCTTCGTTTAAGGAGAGAAAAGGTTTCACAGAAACTCTAGTTGTCAAGCCGTGGTTAAAAATTTACTGAAAAAATTTTAGTTGACCTCATTTTCGGGCCATAGGAAGGTTAGCTCACTAAAGTAGGCTTGCTTTCGCAACGTCACAAACAGGACGCAGCCAGGGGAGTAAAACAGGCAATTACTTCTCTCTAAAAAATTTTTTTCAAGAACCAACATTGATATAAACAACGCATATAAACCTTGGTACAAACATTTAATATGCACTTATTATGAAGGGGGCAGTTTCTCTCTAACTGTCTTGAAAACAGAAGAAGGTGGAGCATGAGAAAAACTGCCCTCCCTACCGAAACATTTTTAAACTAAAATAAATTACGCGTGAGAGGAATCTTTAATCATGCGATTAAAGTCAAACACAGCGTCGATATCAAAGCATTCTTCACTCAAATTACACCGTTGATATCATCAGATACTCTCAAACACATAATCGGAGCACTTCGGCTGCTGAGGCAGTTACGGTGCGTAAAAAAAACTTTGCCTCCCCGCTCCCCGTTCCACCCCTGGGCCTCTTTAAATCTTTCGTCGATCTGGTCTTCCTTGACAGTATTTATATTATATTTTTAACACGTCAATTTAGTTGTTTATATTTTAATAATTTTTCAACCAACCGGCCGGTTGTACCGCAGTGTTAAAAATGTCGCTATCGATGCGGAAGGTCTGAGGTTCAATTCCCAGGCCGGTCAAATTGGACACAGTGTAGCCAACGGCTCGCCACCGCTGTGACGTTTCTTCGGAACTGCGTTGCCCAGGCGCAAAAGCCGCGGGGTCGGGCCCCGCCCCTCGTTACCACGCTTGGGTACCACAGCGGGTTCAATGAAGTGAGTACAGTGAAGATTTGATCTGATTTTGAAAGAAATTGTTTGCTGCCGTTGGCGACACTGTGCCGATTTGACTGGCCCGGGAATCGAATCCCAGATTTTTCGCACCCAGGGATGCCGTAACGTCGTAAAGGCAATGGGGGCAGCTTTTTCAAAGGGCACTTTTATTACCAACGCAGTGGCGTAGCGAGAAATTAAGGGGGGGGAGCATAATATCTACATTTTTTCAAGCGTATTTTTTCGGCAGAACTAATTTGAAGCTGATTGAAAAACAAGAAAAACTTCAGGGGGATCTGGGGGCATACTCCCCCGGACAAATTTTGAAAATTTGCATGATGTAATGGCTATTTTAGTGCTTTTTGAATAAATTTCAGGAAAATTTTGTTTGCATTTTTTTAAGTTAATTCTGAGTGCTTCGCCGAATATGATGCATGTTGTTCGCACATTTTCGATAATGCGTGCTTAGGGCGAAAGGCATATACTGTATTGCTATCGAAGAGCTTCGAAATTGTGGAAAAATTGTAAGGCTGCACATCAAAAACATTTTTGAAAATGACTGATGATAGGATGCATAAGCTACCCCTCATCCTACCCCCCTGGATCAGCCCCTGGTTATAAGCTTCAAAAACCATCAAAAGAGTCTGGCATATTTCAGTCGCTTAGCACCATTAATTTTGTTTTTTTACTAAAAGGCAGAGTCAAAAAGAGGGGCCATGGCACAATGCCCCCCTAAATACGCTGCCGCAAACCGATTTTAAAAGATATGCTTTGTCTCGTGCCTTTTTTTGACGTACGATTAACGGACGAATTATATCAGACGAGAATGTGGATTTTTTGATTTCGACGTTTTTTATTTTTACACTTATTACAACATGGTAACACCAACATCTTTACAGCTGATGCTCGTCTGCTGGAAACAGCGAGTGAGAAGCGATGAAAATGACATACCGGTAATAAAAACTTAGTAGGCCTATCGTTAAAAGCACGAAATGTTTCGCTTCTATTGAATTTGTCATACCGGTACATCAAAAAACTAAAATCCTCACCATCAGGTTTACTCGCATCATTTTTTTAACAACTCGAAGTCCAAGTCAGCTAAAAGAATGACGCGAGTATAAGTCCTAGATAAACATTACAGTTCTCAAAAATTGGAATCGAGTCCTACTAAAGCTGAAATAACTGCAGAAAATGGAAGCGAAACTGAAATCACTGATATCTTCGCTATACTACAGAGCACACGTTTTCTTCGTTACCATTCCAATGGAATCTAAGGGCAGTAGGCCTACTGCCCCCCCCCCCTTAGTCAAAAGAGTAGAGGGGGCAGCTGCTCCCCTCGTTTCGTCACCCTTGTTTGTACCGATAACCTGTGCGTTTAACAACTGAGCTACGGCCCAGAAATCGAACCCAAAACTGCCTGCGCCGATAGCGATGTGTTTAACCACTACGCCAACTGGCTGGTTTGGTTAACTCAAAGTTATGACATCGCAAGCGAAATACGTGCCTGCGTTGCAATTGCAACCATTCTCTTCCAAGAATGCCTTCTGCGCTGAAACGTTCTCTTGTCCATCCATTGCCGTTAAGAACAATCGCTTTATGACATCACAACACGACTCCAGCTTTAACAATGCCCATTAACCCTGTCCAAGCGTGCATTTTGACTCAGTCATTGGTTCAAGCTCATCGCACCAGAAAAATCCGACTACGAGAATTATTGCATCACAATGAAAGTTTCTGAAAGTTATATGAAGATGAATAGCACAGAAAAATATGATAGCAATTTCGGCAATCTCTGTATGAAAAAAGGTGGATCGTTTGAAAAAGAGATGTTTTCATTTTTTTCCAATGGTCAATGAGCGGCCGGGGGTTTGACCCCCGAAACCTCCCCCGTGCGTACGCCACTGACTTTACTAGTTTAAATTCTATTCATTATCATTATACACGTCAAAAAAGTAAAAAAGATTTTTTTCGCACTTATTCTCGTACTGAATGGAAGAAAAAAATGACAGAACATAAGGCTTTAGAAATATGGAGTGAATTACCTATAGAACAAAAACAAGCTTTATTTTCTAAATTTAATAAGACTTTTAAAATAAATACCCTGAAAAAAGACGCTTCTTGAATAACAATTTAGTGTAATTTTAGCTACAGTATGTTTTGGGTGAATCAAATTCGCTTCAACCCATGTGTTGCCCTACTGCCATGTAATTTCAGCAAGTTGTGTTTTTTTTTTGCTGCCGAGCCCCTAATCTACAATGTTGGCTATAACATATTGAGAAAGTTTCGATACCCCCTCCTCCATTTTTACCCTTGTATTTTGTCTTTCTTTTCAAACGTCTTATATACCTATGACCAAACTTTTTCAGAATTAGTTCAATGTTTATCAATAGGCTACTGCTATCTGCTGGTCTGATACTGGTATATTTTATTTATTTATTCATTTTTTTTACAGCAATAATTTTGTTTGAATGTAACCGTATCAACATTCAAATCTTTGCTACAATAGTATTTTTTGCTTTTAATTTTCCTACTGAACACGTCTTGTATCTGCCGCTAATCACGCACAATCTAATTGTTCCAGCACGGTCAAAAAATTTATTTGGTAATAATCCTCATCAAGATTCTAACTCTCACTTCAACCTCGTCGCTTGAGTGTTGTCGATGACGGGCACTCACACTCGCAGCTGCAACCTTCCTTGCAGTTAAGCAACCTGCTGCAATTCCACGCTTTTTTGCAACCTCTTACTATTTTTATGCACTGTTAACTGCTATAACTGACACCTTGGTTCAGACACTTTGTGTGTCAGTATTGCCTTAGAGAAATTTTCTTTTTCATATTTGTGTCCAGGCGCAACAAAACCATCGCCGTTAATGCGCCTTTTATTTTTCTACTTCACATAACAGCAAACAAACTAACACTTTGTGTTTGTGGAGCTGGCAAGACGTTTTAATTTCTTTAAGTTCAAGCTATTTTGTTTTGGAGTCGCGATTGCAGTAAGCTGAGTCAACCTTGATTAATTTTTGCTGCAGTCGCTGGTGACATTTCCGTTGGATTTTATGTAATAAAGATCTATTTTATCAAGTTGGTTGGATCTCTTGCTTATAGTCGCCAGTAGCAAGTGCAGTGAAGGATCGCCGAAAGGCTGTGCAAAACTCATTCCGTAACACTGATGTTCAAAATGTAGCTGACTTGGTGACTTCTGTGTCTTGGCTATCACTTACCCGAACGTCGTCTGTTTTGCGGCGTTTTCGGTGAATAAATTGACTTGACTTGATGCAAGCTTTGATGTCGATAGTTTACATGTTGATTTAATCATGCAAGCTTTCATGTTGATTTTATGATGAATGATGTCTGCTTGTCTAGCCTTGAATCAACAGTAAACAGTGAAATCAAAAAAGTGGAGAAGTGGCTTTGGAACAACAAACTGACTCTAAATTTATCTAAAACAACTTTTATGATTGTATCGCCCATGAACAAGCAATTGGGTTGGCCTACTAATTTTGAAGTGAAATTCTCGAACAGCTCAGATGGCCGAGTGGTATGGAGCGTCGTCTGTCTCTTGAGCTGTAGACTCGGGTTTGATTCTGAGTCGGGTCAAACCAATGACTTTAAAATTGGTATTCACAGCTTCCCTGCTTGACGCTCAGCATTAAGGGGACAGTGTGGAGAACAAGCCGGCAAGTTTACTTGTTGTGCCGTTGGGAAAGGCACTTAGCGGGATTCCCCCATCTTGGTGTGGTAGACAGATGGCCGGCAACTCCTAAGCGAGCTCGTATAGCGCATTGATCGCTTTCTCGTGATAGGAGGATAAATATGCAAATAAATATGCAACTAAAAAAAAATCTCTGGTTATTCTTTGACCAAAAGTCAGCAACTTTTTTGTGGATGAAAATTTAAAATGGGACGCCCACATCACATACATCTACAATAAACTCTCTCACATGAGCAGAATCTTTTATATAATGCAGCGACTCATTAGCCAGGATGCTCTTATTGTTTTGTGTTATGGTCTTGTACAAAGTCACGTAAAATACGGACTTTTGGCTTGGGGAAGTGCAAACAAAGCTAATATACAGAGTGGCCACAAAGTCACGCACCAATAGTAATTAAAAAAGTTATAGTAGTAACAACCACATAATAAAATTATTTCTATGTGCTGCTCTGTAGTAAAATGGCATGTCTGATCTGAAATAAAAAATTATAAAATTAAAAAATTATATTAAATAAAAATAAATATTAACATTGGTGAGTGACTTTGTGGCCACCCTGTACATCGTTACAAGTCCTGCAAAACAAAATTATTCGTATCATATCCCGAGTTGGAAGAAATGAGCATCATAGCTAATAGGCCTAATATAGGCTACTTCATACTAAAATCTAAAAATTCTTAAAATTGAAGAACTTTATTTTCTTGATATAGCAAAGATTATGTACTTGTGTCACCAAATAAGCTACCAGAATCAGTGGCGCGGGAACGTTTTTTGGACAGGGGGGGCTCAAAATAGTAAGATCGTGTCAACGTCTGGGGGGCGAAGCCCCCCAGACCCCCACTTTTTTCGAACGCACGTTTTTATGAGCAGGACACTCAGCAGACCTATTTTGATAGACATCAATTGCATGCCCGCTCAAGTGACCGGAACTTTTTCAGGATAATTTTTTATCGCGGAAAACAAGATTGCTTACTACCATTAGGCTTTTCTAACCATGCTCGAATCACTACTCATGTATTTGTAAAATGCAAATACCTCAATGACAAAACCAAAAAGTAGGCAAACAAAATTTGTCCGATCTAACTTTTGCTTTGCTGATCAGAGTTACATGCAACAAACAATGCCCCATTGAGGTTTAAAAATAACAAAAAACACACAATCAAAATAAAGCACTGAACCATTTTTTAACATAATGAGATGTGTAGATATAAGTATTTAGGTAGGCGTACTAGCTCAATTTTAGTAACAATCATCGGCAGTGCTCGAGTAGTGAAAACACTTATGGGGGGTGGTAGGCTACAACTTTTCACGCAGACCTAAAAAGAAATGGTCATTATAGTTGTAAGAATTGGTTTACGCTAAAATGTTTTATGGGGGGATGGTGTTGTTTTCAGGGGGGATGGCATCCCCCTCAAATCGAGTAGCCTACTGATCATCGGTGCCAGTTTAGTAGTGATTTAGCCGCTTCATTGGGTTGGTAGAAAAAATTCAAAACCATTAAAAAACTCAACCAGAAAAGAACTTGCACCAGCTCATATAAGCTTGATTAGGGGTGCCCAACCAGTCGATCGCGATGTACCGGTCGATCTTTGGATGCTTGGCTGTCGATCCCGGGTTAATTTGGCATGTGCACAAATCAGGTTGGCCACCAACATTTCCAGTTCATGTAACGCGTCCGGGCCATGAAGACCTTTTTTTTAGCTCTTCACAAAAATTTTGGTGGAATTCGGAACATCTGAAGGATTGAGGACCGTTTTTTTGCACTTCACCGTATTTTCGTTTACGATTTACGTAATTCCCATGATCAGTAGCGACTTTCATTCGAGCATTCAGAGTAGTTTGGCGTAAAGTGTTTGGCAGCTACAAGAATTGGCAGCCATTATACTTTTACTGGTCCATCGTCCATGACTGCTGCAAAGGTTTGCAAACGCTGATATAAAACACGGTTAAAAATAAAATTCAAAAATTGAAAATTTTACCAAATTTTACGTTGACCTAGTGAATAATAACTAACTGATTTTTAAAAGAATAGTGATTCTTCGTTGGTTAAAAGCACTTTAAAAAATATTTGCTTCATTACGTATGTACGTTGCGAGCATTAATACCGTCGCACTCAGTGCATAATTTTTTCAATTGTCAAGGGGGGCTCAAATGGTTCAGGGGGGGCTAAAAAAAGTTCAGGGGGGGCTTGAGCCCCCCCTGGCACCCTACTTCCCGCGCCTATGACCAGAATTGCTCTCTTCCTATTTTAATGTTACCAATAACATACATTCACACGTAACTAGAAGCACAACCCAAAAGAACTATTTCGTGATCCACAGCGGTGGTCTTAGACAAAGTGGGGGCCTGTGCAACAATTATAGGGGGGCCTTTTGTGATCCAAATTCCAAGACTGCTGTAGTGTGTATTAATGCACGTTATAATAGGCATTTCATAGAAAGTTACTTGAGAAGCACCAATCAATCAAGCAAGATCATTTAATGCATGTATTGTAAAAACATCATTTACTGCCAGTAATTAGTAGGTTACAACAAGGCTAGAGTTCATTAAAAATCTCCCAGAACTTTAATTGGAGACCTGGAATGATTAGCTGATTCTACTGTATATATGCAATATTGGTTGCTTAGTAAACCACGAGCTAGTTGGCTATGGCCTACTAACGGTAAATCAGGTTTGGTATAGCCTACTCGCAATGATCAATTATAACATCAACTTATACGCAATATTGCTGCATCTGCTAGTGACAGCTTGCAGTACTCTTTGCAGCTGGTGGTAATTCATAACGATACCGGTAATAAACAAAATATACTTCGCAATATATTAGCCTATGATCAAAATGTTCATTATTTCACTTTGAGGTGGTTCAGCTTCGATCAGAGATTTAAAAAATAAGTGGTTCAGACAAATTGTTTACAGTGTTTCAATGCAAAAAGTTTTATTGAAGGGAATATTCTTTTTAGGAGAGCTTAAATTTGGGATAACTAAAATCAATTTTATGTTTAGTTCAAGTTAACATGAAGAGAAGTGTTTTTTGGAGTTTCCGCATTGATTCTTTTTGAGAGAGGGCCTTAATATTTTTAAAGGGGATTCTTTTTGAGGGAGGATTATTTTCAAAAGTGGCAGGGGAATAGTTCCTATTCAGGAGAACTGAAACTAATTCTAATGAAGCATATGGTTCAAGTTTACAAAAAAGTGTAGTTTTGGAAATTTATGTGTCGATTGTTTTTTTTTTTTTTTGGGGGGGGGTAGCGTATTTACATTAGAGGTAGCTTCCTTTAATTTAGGACAACTAAAAGGAAGTGTCTAGATCCACGGTAAACCTTCTGTAGAAACAAAGAAGCAGTCCGGTGCAGCAGCGTTTTGATTATGGAAACCGGTCGAGTGTGACAGTGACGTCATATATAAAAACAAACAAAGCAGACCGTGGATATAGCGTTTAGGAAACAATCCACGGTCCGTGGATCTTGACACTGTCTAACTAAAAATAATTTTAGGAAGCTTTTACTGCACCGAAAATTTCCGGTCACCGAACTTTGAAAACTCTGGTTGCGTAACGGTCAACTTCCCCTGTTTCCCCAGTGGGACAATCATTACAGGAACCAAAAAAACGGTTACGCAACCATGATTTTCAAAGTTCGGTAACCGGAATTTCCGATAAAATAGACACTTCCATAATTTTATTGATATGGTTCAAGTTTATACAAAAAAACTTTTTTTCACAGTTAACGCGATGATTCTTTTTGAGGGGGGTCTTTTCTTTTAGGGGGGGTCTGTGCGACCGCACAGTTCGCACATTCCTAAGACCACCACTGGTGACCCATGTAAACTCAAACAGTACAAAGAAATCTTTACTTTTTATGGGAACCCAAATTTGGAACGACCTTAGGTTTAAATGGAAGGAATATTCTTACAACAAATTTTAAAAAAAGCTGTGAAGCAGTGGCGCCGCCAGAGGGGGGCAAGTTGTACTCCCCCACTTTCGTTTTGAGCTGTTTTTCCAGTTCGTGCAAATCTGTTGAGAAAATTTTTTCGAGGGTACACTCCCCCGACCCCTCAAAACTTTGTCGGTTCGTTGTTCCACTAATGAAACAAGCCGTGAAAATGCACTGTTTGACCAGTGAATCTTTTTTTTGTGTCAAATATAAGCTGACCAAGCATACCGTCCGGGTTTTACTGAATGCGTCAATGACCTTTGTTACGTCACAGAGACAAGGTAACCCAGCAGAACTCAAATGTATTCTACAGTAATCTCCTCACATAACCGCAAAAACGTAGATACTGCGGAAGAAAAACTAAAAAGCTAGAGTTCAGTTACTTTGCGAAATAACTTAGTACTTCGACTTTTTTTTTCGTTTTTATAGGGGTAGTATCCTTGCGTCATCATAAAATAATGAAAGTTTTTTATGCGTTAAACCTCAAAGTTTTTTCGAAATATTTGTTGCTGTTAAAATAGAGGAGTAATGTTTTTTCAGTAGGCCTACTTCAATTTATTACTTAATTACAAAGCCATAAGTAGTCATAGTAGTTATCTAGAATTTGTTTCATGCAACAACAAAAAAAAGTTTTATCATATCCTTACTTCATAGGCCCACGCAGGGGAAGGGGCACGGTGCCATGCCCCCCCCCCCCCTTTCGCTCTGTAATAATGTGCTAAAACCTCACTTTCATTCTATATTTTCTCAAACTAATAATGGTTGCAGCCTCTTTTCACTTATTTTACCCAAGCTTCTGTTTTTAAACATAAGGTGCGAAAATATTTTTGTCTTTACCAGTGGTTCTCAACCTTTTTCTTACCGCGTACCACCCAGAGGTGTTACATTGCCGTTGCGTACCACCAAGTGATCGGGGATTTTAACTCGAGCCTAAGTAGCTGTGAAACTGCGTAAATGTTGCTGAAAATTCGTACAAAATTTGCTAAATCGTTATTTTTTTACAACGGCGCCCCATAGGATTTGTCCAAAGCTGATAGATTAACACACGAATGAAGCGAGTCTACTGTAAATCAAGAACAAAATCTTCAATATCGAAATTTTTCATGGAACGTTTAACACCGCTTTATTGAGGTACGAACAATTGGTGTGCTTAGCAATAAAATACAGTATGTTGGTAAATGATATGAAATCTCAATGCAAACACCACCGGTGGTAATTTTCTCAAAAATATTTGAATAAATATGGTCCCGCAATGAGAGTTTTATAATTGTCAGCAAATCTAGTGGGAACACTACATTAATTGTGGAACCGCAACCAATAGAAGTTAAATCATTGACAGAAGATTTTACCGATGGGTTAGGCCCATCTTTAGCTAGAATATTTATACTAAAATCACCAGAAAAAAACATATCTTTTAATTTTTGGTTTCTAGATGATTTAGTTGGGTAGAAAATCTGTGAGGAAATGCAGTCCAATCTTGGTTAGGGTGACGGCAGATAACAGCTAGAATAAAGTGTAAATTTTCACATTTAAATTCACCATAAATCTACGCATTCGTTTAACTCTTTAAATCCCGTTTAACTCTTTTAAATTATTTCGTAAATGACACTCAAAGTAGCATTAACACAGAGACCGACACCGCCAGCATTACGTAGGGAATCACTGCCAAAGAATTTGTAAGTTTGGAAAATTTACATTGGCTACAAGAATGTTCTTGTAAACCCATCCCGAAGCAGGTAGGCCTACGGATTGTAACTGACGCAACGGGACGACTGTCTGCGTTTCAAAGTACCCTAGAAATAAAAACAGCAAAATGCCGGAATTTTATATTAAATCGTTCAAATGTACATAAATGTTAATTGGAAACACGTGATGTAAATTCAACCGTGGTTTTTGAGCTTAAGCATGAATATTGACCACAAAAATGAAGAAATTTCACTATTAAGCAGGAGCGGATCGATTTCTTTTTTTTAGGAGTGGATAATAGGCCTATACTTGATTTGCAGTTCTGAGAGTCTTTTATTATCGACGTATAAAAATTATTCCTGCAGAGCATTATGCAATTAAAAAATTTGGGGGAGATATGAGTCACTCTCCCGGGATCCACCATTGCTTAATTTCATAGATAACATACTCTATTTTCCTTCTAAAATGGTGTTTCACGTCAGAGTAAATTTGGTTAAAAAATGCTGTGAGAATGATTAATCAGACATCGAAACTTTACAAACGGATCTGCAGAGGTGATATACAGTCCGCACAGACTAAGGGTGATGACGAGAAAAAGAAAAAAACAACATATTCATAAACTTTAAAGAAGGATCGGGCTGATGAAAGCAAAACTTTGAAACTCCGCCAAAAACTAAAAAAATTAAGCAGGTGGCCCTTATTCTTCAACGAATATCGTACATTAAAACAAGACTACAGAATGTGTTCTTCCTTCTTCAGAGAAAACAAGGCAATTGACTCTGGATGCAAAGTCCATGCTAGTGTCAATGTATTCGACTCATTTCTTCAATGATTTTAATCAAATCTTCAACTGTAGCATCTCGTTTATTTCCATCTTCGGTTATCTAAAAGTCGGGAAATTAGCGTTAGCTATTGCAGTCTTGAGATGTTGCTTAGCGCCTATTAAAATAGTTGAAACAACATACCACTTGAACATTATGAGAATCTAGACAAATGAGTTGCGTTTCAATGTAATAAAACAAATACTTTATGACATGAAGCTTGTTTACGTTTAATCCTAAATCTAAAAGCCTACTTTTAGTCCTTTGGCAACTTCACCCATTTTTTCCGATGATAAATCCAAAAAGTTTTCGATCAAATCGCCATCAATGAAACCTTTCTGGGGCTCGACTTTTCGACTTGTACAAAACGACCTCCAAGTGGAAAAAAAAGTTAAGAAAAATTGAAACGCAGAAGCAATCCTCAAACCTGCGCATTAATTAGCAGCGGAAAGTTCTCCACCTATGCTACAGAAAGTTATTCATTACATCTTGGAGTTGAATCGTGAAATTGATATTGGTAACATAAAAAAATCAAGTCACTAGTAAAACTTACAACCGATACTATTTGGAGCTTATAGAAGATAACCTTGAGATATAACGAAATGATTTCGAGTCTAAAACACACGAAAAAAAGCTTCGGTTTGATAAAAATTTCAGAGCAGAGGCCAGCTACGAAATTACAATGAAACATTTAAGGATATGAGTCATGATCGATGTTTCCCACACTCTTGATAATTTTGGCGAGCTGGCTCTGAACCGACGTCAGAAATTTAAAAAGTTCTTCAGATACAGATGTTACCACACCAATACAACCATGCACTGTTCCAAACAATATATTGCCCTGAAAACGACATTGATTCGAAGTAGGCTAAGTTGAACAGAAGACACGTAGCCGAGTTGAAAATAAGAAGCATGTCATTGCACGCCCAAAATTGAAACTGAATTAGCTTTCAAATATCTTTTTCAAACAGCTTATGGCTATAGAATTAAATCAATCACACATCCCAAACCGCCTTTCACGATTTATTGTGATATGTATCACAGCTAACTGGCCATTAAGCATACTACGAATTACTCTTGAATTTGATAAGATCATTTTCCATCATCTACCACACAACTTGGTGGTTAAAGGCATCGCCATCGGCGTGCAAATTTCGAGTTCGATTCCCGGACCGGTCAAATCGGACTCCATGTCGCCAACGGTTCGCCACATCTCGACGTTTTATCAGAGCTGTGTTGGCCAGGCGCTAAGTCGCGAAGATGAACCCGGAACTCGTCGCACGCTTCGGCGTAATACCGCCAGTATAATGATGGGATTATTTTTTGCTACAAACCAGGGGCCGCAACCAGGGGGGGCGCGGAGCCCCCCTGAAAAAAATTTCGCCCCCCCTACAAAAAATTGATTACTATAATACATCATACCGGTATAGGTAATTTGGCCCCCCCCTAAAATATTTTTCGCCCCCCTAAGCATTTGCTTCTAGTTGCGGGCCTGCTATAAACTGTAATTTTTACAATAAATGCAAAGCAGGCAGTATGCAGCACACAACTCACAACCATCCCTCGCAAACGCAGGATTTAGCAATACCAGACAATTCATCCCAGTGTAAGGATTTCTTTTGTACTAAATTCTAGATCTTAAGCAGCCACATGTTTTTCCAAAAAATTACAAACCTGAGTGCGTGAGGACCCTTCTCCGATGTTCTGCATGACTAACGAACCGTGTCGAAACGTGTTTACGAAATCACCGAGATGAAACAAAGCAGTTTCTTGCAAACGTGATCTTTCGTCATCAGTAGTAGCGGCGCTGAAACAAACACAAGATCTTGAGCAATGTTATTAAATATGACTTGATATATCGCAGTGACTTTTACTGACTTGTTAAGCCCAAGACAATTAATGCTCTACCAAACTTCCTGCGCACTTACCGACTGTTATCACGTCAGCTTTTTGCATTAATGACTGTAATTAAGAATATCTGGTTTTACTCAGTGAGCCAGATTCTTTCCATGCGCACCGCAGTGCGTCAGCCGCTAAAAAGCGAAACCCAGGATTTCTAATTTTCAAAACACTTACCTATCTTTTTGGCAAACAAACAAATTGTAAAAATTCTCAGCCCCAAGAAAATGATCATCATCAATAATTTCCACAGCTGACATCCAATTCGGGTTGTAATCTCGAGCGATCTAAAACAGATTATACCTCAATAAAAATGTGAATAAATTACCGATATCTTATCATCAGGAAATCTAGATCAAAAGCACGAAATTCCATCATGTATGTACATTACAACTGCACATCATAGCATACAAGACCGCCAGGCTAAATGTTAAATTTAACGAAATCTATGGATCCCTTTATGAGGCACAAGTCTTTTGAATCACCTTCGTCAACCCCTTGTGGGTGGAAGGACCTCAATTTTAAAAGCTAGCTCTACATCGTAGTCACCGGAGGGCTATTGGGGGCTAAGCTTCCTCAAATTAATTTGTGTCAAAATGACTTTCAGTAATTAAATGAAAATCAAATAAAAACTTTCATGGTCTAGTAACGTTCTTTGAACACCTTTTCTTTGCCTAAAATTGACACAAATTTTGAATAATTTTTCACCTTTCCTCCACTCAAAAAGCATGGACTGGGCACGGCCCGCTCTACAGTTACCCTAAAACGTAGAGATGGACATTGTCAACTCGTGGCACGCATAAGAAAATAAAGCTAGAAAATTATAACAAGAAATCCAACCTCATCAAGATTTCCTTCAACGTGCTTGTAAGTTAGAATGTTCATTGAGCGCATTAGATCTCCAACTAATATAAAGTCTCCCTTGCATTTCAGATACAAGGCAATGATATTGCTCTGGTAACTACATTCAGGTTGTAGTTTTCCTTCGTTCCACTGGTAAATACTTACCTGAAAAAACAAAAATTATTATCATAACTTTGAAACGCTCGAATAAGAATCTGAAAGTAGTTTGTTTCAAAATTATCTTATTTATATTGTAATACTCGTAATTTTTTACAACACATAATTGCAGCTTAGATTTCATTTTAGTGAAATACGTGCATCAGGGAAGTTGACCTAGTAGAGCATCGAACCGACAAAGTCAACTACAAAGCCCAATGAGCCAACCATTCGTTGCTGTTGTAAATTTATTTTAGTGCTGTTAAATTGAAAAAGAGGCAAAACCAAAAAAAAAAAGAGCAGTAAAGTTAAATAAAAGAACACATAATGCCGTTGAAATCTCAAGGGAGACTGCGAAGTGAATGTTTGTAGTCTTCGAGTCAAGCAGCCACTCATTCGCCCAACTCCATGTGCCCCATACCTCACATTGCCGAACTCCTCTAGTCAGCGAATCTAGTTTTACTGAGCAGCAGTTTTTCATTTATTTTTGTATGCACGCTATGTCCATAATATTTAATACTCTAAAATTCAAATATTTCCATCATAGCCTACGCTATGTAATCATTAACACACAAACACATTTAAAAGAATTCGTAGAAAGTCTCCGACTCCGTAAAAAAATAAAACCTTACAGTATTATTGATTGATGATAAAACTCTTCCATTGAACTGACACAGTGAGTACACAGCTCCTTTAACTTCCTTATGATCATCCAAAGTAAGCTTGTCTACAAAAATTTACATTTAAATGATAACGAATCAATTGACCAGTTATAGCCACAAAATTAGAATCGTTCAACGATTCAAGCATAACACTTTTGATGCAACTTTCTAATTACTTACTTACTTTCCAAGACTTGTTTATCCCTAAGAGGCGCCAGAAGCAAATGCTCGAGTCGGAGCTTCCAAGTACCTTTTACTTTTTAATTTTAAAATACCCCGAAATTTGGAGCCTTTTTTGATTCTAATGGTATAATACGCCTAAAATTGAATTATCCACTTCACCAAACTTTTGCGGGATGCACTGGTGCACGCGGCCAATTCGCTGACAACTTTTGATTTGAACGGGCTATTTGCTTTACCACGAGTTTGCTAACCATTTCTGAGGGTGCGCTGCCATCTTTCTTCAATACAAGGTAGAGTGTTTTACCTTTTTCCACATTTTTGAAATTAAATACGTTCGAGTGAATGTGTGATGGGATTTTGGACACTGATTCCAGCGGTAAAATTTTTTGCTATTTGATGTCACTTAGAGGTGGCACCGCGGGTTCGAAATCTGCGGGGGACAGAAATTAAGAGATTTGCCATAACTTGGCAACGGAAGGGGCTAGAGAGACAAAAATTGGAGTCAAAATGTGCGGAAGAGTCGATTTCCTATACCTTTATAAGAGACTTTACGACTCTGTTTTAATCACGAAACGAATTAAATCCAAAAAAACATGTTTTTTGCACTTTGGGCAGTTACTGATGGAACAATGTTATGTCAACTGCAATTTTTAAAGTGCTTACGATGTTTGTAACAACGTTAGTGTTCCATCGCCCCTTTCGTTGCGTTACTACATGAGGGGCCCAACGTACAACGCAATAAGAAGGGGGCACTAAGAACAATATCTATTGATTAATAACACTCGTGCCAAATAAATCTTTCTTCGCCAAGCTGTGTCACGCAGAATTGTGACTTCTCACCTGCACTGATTGTTTTCCGGGTAAACAGTAAACACACTTCGAACAGCAACGTAGTTTAGTACACTAGCATTAACTTATTCCATATCACACAGAAACGCGCGGTGTCTCATATCAACAAAACAATTACACTCATCACTCAGTCTTTTTTATATAATATTTTTAAGTTTTCCAATTTGTCGCTCAGTATAACGATTGTTATTGTCGATGGTCTTCCAGAAAAAACGGGAACATTGGCACACATGACACAGGGAGCAAATTGGCTGCGGACTGAGAAAATTTTTTTCAATCTCGCACTTCGACCTTTCAGAAGATCACAAATTTTCACCATCAAAAGAAGTAAGTTGGGAGTATTCACAGCCCCGCGGTGCCACCTCTAAATGACGTCATAATAGTAATTTCTGTCCCCCGCAGATTTCCCGCGGTGCCACCTCTAAATGACGTTGTAATGGTAAAACAAATTTACCGCTGGAATCAGTGTCCAAAATCCCCACACACATTAACCCGAACGTATTTAATTTTAAAAATGTGGAAAAAAAACACCCTAATACAAGGCAAGTTGCATCACCCGACACTCTAATCACTAACTGTCATGATAACGAAACACCAGAATCCTTCCGGCTTTCGGTTCAGGTTCTTCAGGATACACGAATCCAGTTCCAACCACGTAGCACGGTGAACTGTCCGTTCCGAGGTAACAGGACATCACACTAGTCGCTTCTTCATTATCCGCGAACTGGTACGAATGATGGACTGAAAACAAGTATTATGATAAACAATCAATTTGCTACAAAAAGGTCTCGGGAGTATTTTGTAGAGGTATTAAGACACCGAATGATTTACACGTTTTTGTCTCTTGCTTTTGGTAAGAACCTGGCCGACAAAACAGTAGAATTTCAAAAAAAAACAAGGCACATTAATCATCCTAACCTTCAAACGTATGCTGATCAATAATGAGGAAACTTCCAACATCAAGTTCGTCTCCATAAAGTCCTTGCACGTTCTCCGCGGAGCGCTGAGTGTCAACTGGAGGAGATTTTGTGCAAACTGAAGCCTACAAGACCAACAAAACAGTTGAAGCAGGTAGGACTGATGCCAACAAAACTTATCTGGCAAATGTGAGACTAGGAGCAAAAATTTCAAAATTGAAGCTGGATTACTCACAGGCAAATTAACCCAATTTAATCCTTAAAGTATGATCAGGCCGCTAGCAACGAAATTCAGCGCAAATATTTTATTTCAGATGTTGGGATGTCATGTCTCCTTATAAGCCTCAAATGCCTTATTTTGTTAGTCCTAAACAGCAATATTTGGTTCGTGATTGTTTTTTTATTAGTTCTTAAACTCCATCCTTAAAATATAATTAGGGGCCTGAGAGGCCCGTTGGTGTTTTTTAGTCAAAAAGTTTTGAGATAATATAGTTTCTTAGTTCCACATTGCACAAAGAAGTAACTGTGTTGCTTTTCGCATATAGGTGTAGAGTATTTGATAGTTTAGAGCAAAAAATGACAAATAGAAATGTTTTTGAGACAATGCAAGCTGAGCTTTATCCTCTACATGACAGCCATGATGTTGAAGAGTCTTCAGAAAATGGGAGTTACCATAACTAGAGCCATCTTGTTCCATTTTCATGAAAGAACACTAATCTTAACGCAATTAGAAAAAAATACTTGAATTGACCCAAAAACTCGAGAGATATTAGTCTTTTTGTTTCTTGCTTTTTGTTACGGTCGAGTGATTTTAGATGGAATTAGATAATTTGCAGCTTAAAACTCGACACTAAACTATACTATTGGACAAACTTGCAGAAGAGCAAAACCTAGGCCACAAGTATATGTGATTCGAAGACCTTAGTTTTTAAATTCACAGAAACGCTGGTCAAAATTCCTAATTTTAGTCATGCACTCCTTGCTCGTTTCTGGTTCAATCTCGGTACACGATCATATGTAATTTGGCTTTAAAGTGGACAAGGAAGAAAAAAAAGCAAAAAAAGGTAATGATTTCACAAACATTTGCTTGCATTAACGGTATGTTTGCAAAGCCCTCAAAATTTGGACCTGTAATTCAATGATAAAATACCCAAAATCACTCAAGCATGACCAAAATTAAGAATTTTGACCAGCGTTTCTCTGAATTCAAAAATTAAGGTCTTCTAATCACATTTGCTTGTGGCCAAGGTTCTGCTCCTCTGCAAGTTTGTCCAATCGTAAAGTTTAGTGTCGAATTTTAAGCTGTAAATAACCAAGTTCCATCTAAAATCACTCAACCGTAACAAAAATCAAGAAACAAAAAGTCCAATATCTCTCGAGTTTCCGGATCAATTCAAGTATATATTTTTTTAAATTGCGTAAATATTAGTGTTCTCTCATAAAAATGGTACATGATGGCTCTAATAATCGTAACTCCCAAAAAGCAAACACAAACACTCATTTTTGCTTAATTTAAATCGAAACGATGGTCAACTCCCGCCCATAACTTTCCAAAAGTAAATCGGATAAATTTTTTAAGTTCATTTTCGGAATCAGCAGAAAAAGCTGTATCGAAAAAAGCCACGAAACAAAGGAAAACGGAAGAGAAGGATCTGGGTGTCCTAATGTGGACCGGGCTTCAAAGGCCCGAAATTAGTGTTGAAGGCCCGAAGTTAGTCACAAAAAAGAATTATACTCTAGGCAGTGGTTCCCAAACTGTGGACCATGGCCCACTGGTGAGCCACGAAGACATTCTCAGTAGGCCACAGAGCTATTTGGAACTGAACGTATACATTATACTGTTTTTACGCTTTGGAATCATTGTTAACAATTTCTAGATTTTTTTCACCGCAGTATATCTATGCTAAAACCCGTCTGGTTTGCCATAAAAAAGAAACCGTAAACGTAACAATAGATTTTTACGCGTGCATGAGAGACCGTGGTCAAAAACATGGTATTTTTAACTCGTTGTTCGTTAGTCGTGCGAAGTCAAGCGAAAAAAACATTGAATGCAAGATAGTTTTTTTAATTAAAACATATTTTTGAATAATAAGTGCGAAGGTTCAATGGCTAGTAAAAGAAAGTATGATGATAGCTACATTAAATTTGGGTTTACTTCCGAATAAATTGAGTAATCACCTGAAAAAAAATCATGCTGAGTAAAAGCATAATCTATCTGTAAACGTCAACGACTTAAATGAAACTGGAAACTTTTAACAGCTCATCAGAAACTTACAAAAGCATCTTTCGTTGTCAGCCAAATAACAATTGAGCAGAAAAAAGCTCATAATATTGCTGAAACTGTCATTTAACCGTCTACATTGGCCATGACAGGATTGTGCGGAGTGATAAGCATGTGGGAAGCCTCAAAGCCATCTCGCTATCTAATAACACCCGCAAAGAGACTAATTGCTGCAATGTCATAGTTTAGAAAATTGCTAGTACCCACATACAAAGGTACAAAATATTTTGAAAAGTGATGAGCCACTAACTATTTTTAACTCAAAATTTGAACCACGGAATAATAAAGTTTGGGAACCACTGCTCTAAGGGTTAAAGGTGGCTAGAGAGCAGGTGATAGCTTAATGTAAGTACCGGTACGAGCTATTCAGCTGCAAGCACAAACTAGTTCAATATGTCAACGGTTCATTTTAATTACAAAAATTGACTCACTCGAGTACTGGCACTTGGTCTGCTGATTTTCGCTTTTCCAGTAGCGGAGTCAATTATATCTGTACGGATTGTAATAACTCCGAAGCTCTGAGTCTCCTCCTGAATAATCAAAAAATTATAGGTCTTTTTTGCTGTAACGGATGACTTAGGTTGGAAATGAACACAAAACGAGCGAAGTCAAAATAACTGGGCACTATAACAATTAGCTTCCCGTGAAGAACAAGGTAACACAAGCATGGCTAATTACAGTGTTTTAAGGAAAATTTTAGATGTTTATAATGGTCAAAGAGCTCATAATGGTAGATGCTCATAATGGTAAAAGACAAATTAGAAAAGTATTTTCTATCCAAAATTTTTCCTGATTTTCAACTCGATTTTCAATTTAGGAACCCAGATTGGGTTTCAAAATACCAGCTTCTTAATTTAGTATGATATTACGATATTGTAATTAATAACGCTTTACAATAAATATCATTACAAAAAATAAAAATTACCTGATATGCGATACGACGAGGCGACTCTTGTAGTGGAACTGTGCGAATATGAAGCTTCTGAATTTCATCTATGGTACCAATCAGCAGAGTGCTGTTGTTGGCTAAGGCAAGGCTGACAATGAAGTTTAAGTGTCACAAAATTGCACAGGCACTCAAATCACACATGAGGAAAGTTTGCTTTGACTCTTCTAAATCGAAGCTTGCTACAGGTCTATTGATAACAATATTAAGAGCAGCTACAAGTGCAGGCGATGATGGCTACATTACCCTAAATTGACTAAGGTATCTCGTCGTTACTCAATCTAAATTTTCCCACGAGAGAACAGACTTGGCAGCTAAAGCACAACCTTTTCCCGAGAAGACTTTCAAAAACGATAAGAAAAAATAAAGAGACATGGCCTAGCGGTATCGGGCGATGGAGAAAATAATTAATAGAGTGGGGTGAAAAAAACTTTTTGTTTTAGATCAATTTCCCGGGGTCAAAAAAGTGAGCATTTCGTCTGAAAACATGTCTAGAAGTGGTTTTGCATGGTTGAAGGCAAAAATGGCCGTGCTACCCCTCTCTAGTGATTTGTCCGACACAATTTTTGCAAAATTTGTCATAACTGCTTAATCTCAAACAGTAGAAAGCTAAAAGTTACATCAAAAGTTGCAGAACACCCTAGTTTGTATTTGCTCTAGGAGGACTCTTGCTTCAATTTTGATCAGAAAAATGTTTTAGCGAAAAACTCATTTTTATCGAATTTTTTATTTTCAAACAGATTTTATGCAGTTGTTAACTTTTTATGATGACAATTAAACAAATATTTTTATCTTTGACCTTTCAAATGTGTCAGAAACCATTGTGTATCTAGTTATGGTCGAAAACGACGTTCCAATTTCATAGCATACCCATATTGCTTCCAGCTAACTTTTCACCTAAACCAAAAGTGAGGCCACAAAATAGTGTTGTTTCTGCAAAGTGTATTACCATGTCTTGAAACCTGTAAGTTTGCAGTAAACTCTGATTATGGAAACTAGAAACCAGGCAGTTAAAGTTACGCAGATATATATTACATAAGCGGGCGTGAGTTGAAAAGAACCGGTATGCAACAGTTTCTAGTTTTTTTTGCCTGCAACAAAGCAAGTGATTTGTCGTGCATTAAATGAAGATAACTTTTTGAAATCTAAGGCTGCTAACACTGCGCCTCAAGAATTATTTCAGCTATAGACGTGGTGCAATGTTTGTACGATCAGCACATCTTGCGTCGCCAGAAAAGTTCAAGAGTTGGTAAAGGAATTCAGCAATTTGGACAGGTACCCTAGGGCTGACCGAGGAGCATTTTTCAAAAAGGAGGCAGGTTTAATGTGGAGAAATTGGATTACTTGTTTGATATTTTTTGTGAAGATAAAAAAACATAGACGTATGCTGGAAGCAGCGCACGGTCTTCGCATGTGCAGCAAATATTGTGATTTTCACAACGACCAGAAGACTACCAGAGGTTCAAAATGTACTGCAGTGACTGAAAAATTAACACCCAGTGAGTTGAAGTTCAAGGAAAAAGTTTTGTATTCTTATGCCCCTACACTCAGCGAAAGATCCCGACTGGACTCGGGCGTATTTGCTAAGGCAGACACTGTGACATTATCTGACGACCATTTCGATTATGGTCCTCAATGTCCTTCGAAAGATTCACTACTTGAGATAGATGACGAAGATTTACGCCATAATCGTTCCAAATAGCCAAGCTTCACTTTTATTAGCGACGAAATCACTCGCTTTGTTGTAGGCAAGAAACCGAGAAACTGTTGCATACTTTTCAACTCATGCCTACTACGTAATGTTTGCGTAACTTTAACTATCTCGTTTCTACTTTACACATTCAAAGTTTACTGCAAACGCAAAGATTTCACGACTTTGTAATATGACTACTGCACACTTTGTAGAAAACAACACTATATCGCAACAGAATTTGAAAAATAAGTACTAGTAGTATTTACAGCTTAACTATCAGTAATACATTTTCAGTACTGTTAATACTATGTTTTTCTGATGTATCAGCTAGCTCGATTGTTGTGTAGTTTATATCTATAGCTTAGGTAATATCTTTTAATGAAATGTGTTGAAATTTGGTTTTGTTCTCAACTTCATAAATTTCAGAGTCAGTAAAAAGCAAAAGAACTTTTCTGTTACTACGTTTTGTGAAAACAAAATGGAGGTGATATCCACCACAACAGTATTTTGTGGTCTCACTCTTGGTTCAGGTGAAAAGTTAGCTGGAAGCAATATGGGTATGCTATGAAATTGGAACGTCGTTTTCGACCATAACTAGATACACGATGGTTTTTGACACATTTGAAAGGTCAAAGATAAAAATATTTGTTTAATTGTCATCATAAAAAGTTAACAACTGCATAAAATCTGTTTGAAAATAAAAAATTCGATAAAAATGAGTTTTTCGCTAAAGCATTTTTCTGATCAAAATTGAAGCAAGAGTCCTCCTAGAGCAGATATAAACTAGGATGTTCTGCAACTTTTGATGTAACTTTTAGCTTTCTACTATTTGAGATTAAGCAGTTATGACAAATTTTGCAAAAAATTGGGTCAGACAAATCACTAGAGAGGGGTAGCACGGCCATTTTTGCCTTCAACCATGCAAAACCACTTCTAGACATGTTTTCAGACTAAATGCTCACTTTTTTGACCCCAGGGAAATTGATCTAAAACAAAAATTTTTTTTACTCCAATCTACTTAAGGCCGGGTTCGATTCACGGCTACAGCCGATCCCACTTGACATGTTCGAGATCAGATGGCTGCTAACTCAAAAGAGCTCTCACCGCGCAGTGCTCCTCAATTACTGCTGAATTTTCAATTTAATAATTCAAAAATAACCACAATTATTTTTGTTAATTGCATTAAATTCCATTAGTTGTATTCACTCCCTTAACCTGTAAAGCATCTACAGTACACATTTGTATTCAAATTCCGACATACCTGTTTGGATAACCTTCTGAATCAAGCGAGCACATGTGAGATACTTCCTTCAAATTGACGTTTGAAAACACAAGTTTCTTGTTCGAGCTGTAGACAACCGTAGGACGATCAGAACACGCAAACACTGTCTGAGTTGTGTCTCCAGAAGAAAAAGAACTGAGAGAAGTTGGTTGGGTCCCTAGTGGAACCTTCTTTTTTTCGCTTAAAACACCTACAAATAGGCAAGAACATTACTACCTTCTTTCGAAAAACTTTCAAATATTCAAACCTTACATTTCTGATAACTATTTGCTGAAAAAAACTCTGGAGTCAATTTAATTGAGTAGAATTTAGCCTTTTTATTGAATTTTACCTGTAAATGAGTTTAAAGTAAAATATATCAGTGTTCCGTCGCCGAGTGTTACAAGGAGATAATTGATTCCATCAAATTGAACCAATAATATGGAGCGAGGAATTATTTCTGCAAAATAAAAAATTAACGTTATGACACGACTTTTGACACCGCAACGAGGCTATTGCAATGGTGAACACTGCCAGTGGGGCACGGCGAAACCAGTCCCCGCCAGAAAATGGAAAAATTCCCCCATTAGGATGAGATTTGCTAGTGTCATGGCAATTTTCTATCCGTTTTTTATATTAAGTGTAATGCTTAACGGTATGTTCACACGGAATGCGACACGATTTTTTGTACGTAAAGTGACGTAAGCAACGAAACAGTTAGAGGTAATGACGGAAAACTACGTCACTGCGCTGCATACTAGAAAACAATCGCAAGGTGCTTTGCAAAACAATCGATAGAAAGCGAAATTACTTGGGTACGAACTGAATTGTGTGGAGAATATCTCCGTCACTGCTTACGTCAAAAATTTGATGAAATTTCGTACAAGAAAACGGATTAAAATCGCATTTAGCATAAACAGACCTTAAGAAAAGGGAACGGGCATCTTCAATATTATTTAAGAGTCCAAGAAACAAAAAAGTTAAGCACTATGCCATAAGAGAATCAAAAGTAATAGAAACAATGAAACAAATTACCATCAACAAGTATTTCACTATGAAGTTCTTGGAGATTTGGAAGTCTAAGTACTCGGGCGCTGTTATCTGTCCATAAACCAACAGCACAAAGTTTAGAAGGTCCAGATATACTTTGATCACAGGTTTCCATATCTTCATCGCTAGATAGAGAGTCGATACTAAGACAAGCAACTTCGTATGGCAGTTCAATAGAAGAGCACTCCTTTACACTACCTGTAAAACATTGCCACGATTGATGTTTGTTTATTGGCAACTTTGGCCGGCTGGCGTAGTGGTAAAAGACATCGCTATCGCCAGGTCTTGCGTCCCATTCCAAGCTCAGCCGAATCAGACGCAGTGTCGCCAACGACTCGTTACAGCTGCGACGTTTCTTCGAAACTATGTTACCTACGCGCAAAGCCGCGGAGATGAGCCTCGCCACTCGCTTCCGTGTAATACCGTGAGAATAAAGGGTTGATTTCTTTATTGATATGCTAGATTAGACGTTGTTTGAAAGTTGTACGGCGATTATTCCATTATATGGTTTACGCTTCAAAGCTGAGATACTTTTCCCGTAAGAATACTGATAATGCTTTCGAGTGGTTTTGAACATGGATCTTGTGCTCGAAATTTCAGGGCCTTAGCCTCCACGACACGGCGGCTGATTACTGCGAAAAATTACCAAAACATCTTAACCAAAAACCGAGGTCATTTAACTGCTCGGCGACTTGGTGCATCTGTGACCACGTCTGTTCTGGGCGCAATGCCAGAATATAAAAGATTTCAAAAATAGTAACTACGTCATTTCAAAGATGCATTTACCGATGCGCAACAGGCGACAAGCGATAATTTTTTATCGCGAATTGTTTGTTTTATTTTACTGTTTAGCGATCATGCAAAAACTTACGAAAACCTTCTACATACACTTACATTGAAATTTTTGTCGAGTTGTTGCTTGTCGGTAAACAGACCTTTACTATTAATATGCCATAAAATCTCTTCTAACCTACCTTGTTCGACTTCGAGATAGTAGAGTGCGCCACCCACAGCTAGAAGAATTTGTGAATGGTTGCAGGTGGCTACGCTTATGTGACGACCATCAGTCGGTTTCCATTCAGCTACACAACGCTGCTCGTCACAAGATAGTAACCGAACTCCTTTCTCCGTAATCTGCATAAAAATTATCAACTCAAGGTGCCAAATCTTGCCGCAATTACTGAAAACAAACCAAAGGCCATTTCATTAAATGTAGTAAATTCTTCACGTTTCATAAACTTTATTAACAGAAACTACGCAAAACGTTTCGAAAATAAATTACGCGGTATTTATATTTTATTATTAGGCGCATATTTATTCTGCTTCCGCGAGAAAGCGATCAAAGCGCTATAACGAGCTCGCTTAGAAGGTGCCGGCCACCTGTCTATACACTCAACCAGGGGAGTCCCGCTAAGTGCCTTTCCCAACAGTACAAAAATAAAACTTGCCGGCTTGTTCTTACACCGTTCCTTTAGTGCTGAGCGTCAAACAAAAAAGCTGTGAATACCAATTTTAAAGACCCTGATTTGGCCAGTTTACATCTCCTGAGGCAGACACTCTTACCATTCGGCCATCTGAGCTGATGCTGCAATAACCTAAAACTAATTTAAGATCATTTCTTCAAGTTTAGAAAAATTTTCATATCTTACACACATAATTTATGGAATAGTACGAAATGTTTCGACAACAAAAACCTTTTAATTTAAAAAATCCAAGTTTACAAATTTTCTACTTACTTGTACTAGTTGGTTGAACGAGACATTAGTGCAATGAAAGGTTTGTGTTTCATCATCAAATCCGTTTAACTCCGTTTCCTCCACTTCCTCTCCGCTCAACTTCAAGACACGGGAGTGACCGACAAATGAGATGACGAGTGTATCGTATTTATTTTTACTGCTATTTAACCGCAACGGCCACAAACCTACAAAAACAAAGATCATTGCAGCATATTAGATGAGATAAAAAATTCCTATTTTTCTTCAATACTTTTCATGGTTCTCAGGACCTGATTTTCGCTTCAAGAGACTAAATCTGGGCACTAAAACACCTTGAAAAATACTTAGAAGCTAGGCCTTTTTCTAAATTATAACTGGCCGGTTTGGTATCGAGGTGGAACATATCGCTATCGTTGCGGAAGTCTTGAATTCAATTTCCAGGCCGGTCAAATAGGAAACTGTCGGAAACGGCTCGCCACTGCTACGACGTTTCTTCGGAGCTGTGTTGCTCAGGCGCCATGCCGCGAAGAAAGGCCCCGCCACTCGTTACACGCTTCGGCGTAATGTCGCGAGTACAATGAGGATTTGATTTTACATTGGTTCGTAGAAAAATTTTTATGTAGGGAGTAACACACCTGTAATTCCCGGTAAATCGATACTAGCGTGTTCTTGAATTCCGATTCCGTTTCTAATAATCCGTAAACTACCTTCCTTGTCACAACCCGAGCAAGTGACGAGCTGAAATATTGATTTGAATTGAAACCCTGAAATAATCTCTGCCTATAGCACAAGCAGCGTACCTGTCCCTGGCCCTGCCTATCCAAGTCCACAATGCACATGTCGACAATAGGACCCAGGTTTGTGTACGTGTCCAAAACCTTGATGTAACTGCGTGATTCGGAGGGTGGGGCACTCATAGAGGACTCGGCTGAAAATAAAATAACTGAGGCAATTTTCACATTATGTTGAGCAGAAAATTTAATGGGAATTGGGGTAGACTGCGAAGCTTGCACTTTTTAATTCATCAGCCAAACGGTATGCAATCAGCTCCAGCCATGAATCAAACCCGTCACGTAAGATCTGTAACCTGCGAGTGGTATCGCTAGGCCATTGCGCTGACGATAAAACTTATCAAAGAAAGCATACAATGCTGAACTTACAAAATACTTCATCAGGAGATGAACTCAGAGCAATAAGCTGGGAATCTCCCAAACGAGAACCAATGTAAACAACTCCGTTGTCTAAATAACTGATCGTCTCTGGAATTGAAACCTGTACAAAATATATTTCTAATTACAAAATCATCGAGAATCCTGAAAAATTCTCCTAGTCTTCGTGATGTAGCGGTTTTGTGCTCACTGCTACGGGTTATTTTATAGAGCTTTCTGTTTGGTACAAAAGTCTAAAATTTCACGTAGTAACACTCAACACTTTCAGAAAATTACAGCAACTGTATTAACCACACTGCACCATTCAAATCTATTTAAATTTTGCGAAATCAGGAAATACAAAGGAACAATTGAATAAGAAAAAACCATAGTTTCTTACTTTAAAGCCATAAACAAAATCGTTAAATCACAAATTAACTTACATCGTCCCTCTATGATTTACAAGGGAACTTCTTAGTAATTTACGAAGCACCATTTCCTTACCTCTCCGAGTATTGTGATTTTGAGATCTCTAACAGCGTGACTACCATCACTTTGCTGGTCGGTTTCTAGTTGGAGCAGATAGAGATGCCCCGCGAAATCACCCAAAAGGTAACGAAACCCTTCTTTATCAACGCGAGAATAACAGTTGATATTATGCTGTGAGGCAGAAAATACGTTAAGAGTGGAAATTAGTAAAGAGTACACAAGAAAAGCAAAATCAATGTATTAAAACCAACTATCTATGACAAAAGGTTGGTCACGTTGACCTGATGATTGTCAAAGTTTGAGTAATTGCAAAATCTCAAAAGTACAGCAGATCGACTATAAAAAAGACTTTTAATTTACGCAGATCAATTTTAGTTAAAACCTTAACAGCTTGTTTCTCGCCAAGCGCGGTCTTCAGAAGGTATCTTATTCAAATAGAATCTCAATTTATAAGATATCTCCTGAAGACCGCGCTTAGCGAGAAGCACAGGCTGTCAGGGTTTTAAATAAAATTGATCTGCGTAATTTGATTGTTGGCTCTGGCTAAGACATCGAGCTCTCTACTGTTCTTACTACAGATCGCAGATCAGTGTATTCTACAATTTATTATGGCCATAATAAAAATCTTATTCTGCAATTTATAAAAATTCCATACAACGCCGATAATGAATTACTATTATATTACAAGCACGGAGCTAAAAGTTGATTTTCAAAAAGCTACACTGATCAGCAATTAAACACAACCTACTTTGTTAGCAGGAAGTGCGATTGAGCTGTATTTATCACCATTATGGTAAGTAACAGATTCCTGCCCGATGATAATCGCGCCCTTGACTGGTTCTGGAACTATAAGAAAACAATGTGGTATAGCTTAGTCAAATCACCTTAAAGCTTAATTGAGCGAAACATTTATAACTTAAATACAGACTTCTACAAGGAATAACTAAAGGATACTGCAACTATTACACAATTTTTTCCCTAACTATTGAACAGAAAATTTAACACTGGTTGAGAGAGACTGCGAAGTAAGCTTGCACTCTTCACGTCAGCAGCCACCCGGTATAAATACGATCGGCTCCAGCCACGAATCGAACCCGTCGCGAAAGATTGGTAGCCTGCGGGATGTGCCGCTAGGCCATGTCACTGTCATATGCACCATAAGGCTCGAATTTTTCGACTCCAACCCATTTTTACCAATAGCGCCTGATGCTTACAACGGTTAATGAGCGCCTACAATGTACAATTTAAACAGTCGGTAACTCAACTAGAGCACGTCCGTAATACGAAATGCCTACATTAAACCTATTTTTTCCAACTTATCTTTTTAAGTCAGTTATATCAAACTTAAAAAGTAAGTAGGCAGTGAAGACCAACCAGCAATAAGCAAGTTTGCTTCTGCATCAATGTTTTCTTGCTTCCATGGACCAGGTTTAACGTCTTTTTCTCTTAGATCAATCTGATGAGTTTTCACATGTCTACCTTGCGAATTCTGTAAGAATAAGCATGCCACAATTTGCTTGGTATTATACAAAGTTTTACAACTTAATCTGAAATTGACAAAGTTTTACATCTTAATCTGAAGCAGAAAATGCTTAGCAGTCATATATTTAAAAATGATTTTCATTAAAATGTAAAGACAACGATAGCAATTTTAGATAAAATGGTAGTTGTCCAAGTTTTAAAAAATAACGGTAACGTACTATGTTTTTAGTACCGTAACACCACTATACAAGCAAAGCTGTAGCGAAATGTAAAAAAGTGAAAAGTTTATAGTTGAATTATTCCAACGCAATCGTTCCTGATATCAGTGAAAATACCACTTTCAGATTAAATGAAATAAAAATTAAAAATATATACTAAAATCCCAACAGTCTGTATTTACAGATATCTTGTATTTCTACTGATAAAGTGACATTTTCACTGATATATCGCTCTGACTCCGCCACAGAGCACTTTTGAAAAAGCTGATTCCAACCACTGCCAATCGCACCTGATATATAGTGACCAATGTAGGCACAGCACAACCGTGTAAAAATTGTGTATCAATGACACTTAATTCTTCTATGCGAACATTAAAAGGACGCAGCTCTTCAGAAGACGGATCATAAGGCAAAAACTGAAAAATTTGGATCATAATTATGTACAATTTAAATATATTTGAAAATCGCAAGCGCACTTTAATATCGCAGTAATGAAAAATCGCTGAATATTAAAGCTAATTCCACATCTAGGTAAAGGGTACAACAATGATTTGAAGCGTAGTTTAAAAATGATTAGGATCGCATCGTTTTCTTAAGCACAATGCTCTCTATTTTATAATTACAATGACTAAGCCTATATAGCACTTCACAAAATTTACTCTAATCAGTATCAGTGAATTTAAACCACACAGCACCAACTGGCATCATGAAAACGATTACCAAATTTAACGAGTCTCATAAGCAAGCAGTCGCAAACCAAATGAGGTATGTCAGAAATAAAGCTCACTAAAAATAGTTTTCAACAAACGTAATAAGCAAACAAATCAGTTTTAATTACCTTAAATATTCCTTCATAGAGTCGCAAACCAATCAACTTGCTAGTTGGATCGATGATGCCAATAATTCCAGTCTCCGGAGGCCTTCCCACAGCGTCCTTTTAAATACACGATAGTTAGAACAAAGAAATGTACGACGGCCAATTCTAAAGGTATTTCTAGGGGTATATACTGCAGCATCTTATCTAACACGATAACAGCAACGTGAATTTACTTCAGCATTGACCATTTCATCTCACTGTTGCTATGTATTTAATACTATGTTCCTCACACTGAGATCTCCGCTGGCTTTCGTAATGATTTCACAGTCATCATCTTTTTGTTTGTATTGAAGAATGCAGCCGTGATTTCTTTCGGTAAGAATAAACAGCAAATCTCTATCTTCGCCCTGAAAATAAGAAAACGCCCGTAAGCGATATTGTTTACTAGTTTTCACTACAATCTTCTGCGATGATATAGAGCGGGCGCCCAGAGGGTTTATTCAAGTGAACGACGGCAAAAGGTTTGACCACATCAAAACTTGCACACTTACGGGTAATTTCAAAATATTTATTGCTGCCGGGGTGGATCCGGGGATTTCACCCCTAAATTACCCATTTTAGGGGGGTCAAAAATGACATTTATTCAAGTGAACGATGGCAAGGCTAAAAGTTGTGCCAAATCACGCGTATTAATGCACTGAACATGGAAATACCAATGACAGAAATTTTATCCTGGGATAACCACCCGACAGCAACGATTTTGTACCCGTATGACGTCACGACGTAGTCATGCGATATTCTAGTGAGCGATGGCAAGGCTAAAAGTTGTGCCAAATCGCGCGTATTAATGTACTGAACGTCAAAATACCGATGACAGCAGTTTTATTCGGGGTTATCTCCTTCAACTAAGGAATTTGGAGACAGTAGGGAAGCAAAAGTAGGCTGATGCGTTCTTATGAGCAATGATGGCAAGCTTACATAAATTGTAAAAATCACGCATTCAAATATACGGCACTGAATATTTAAAATAGCAATTTTGCTTCCTTAGTTGTTCTCTCGGCAGCAAAAACAAAAAAAATGTCAGTCGTCCTTCCAAAGCAATGTCTTTACATCTCTCTAGAATAGATTAAGAGCCAAGGAATTGGTAAAACCAAATTAAAGCAGGACGAATAGGTTACTATTTTAAATCAGAGTGGAATAAGAACATGGAACAGTTAAAATAAGCTATATTATTAAAATATTTATCTTTAAATTGTTTTTTACGTGCTTTGATTGATATACTCTTTTTCAGTAAACAATTATTGCTAGCAGCGAGAGCATTGATGAAACTAAGTTATTATTCTTTTACCGGAACGTTGGCGGAACCAATGAGATGGCCGAGTAGATAAAGTGTCTGTCTCTGGTGTGGTCGACTCGGGCTTGTTTCCGAGTCGAGTCAAACCGATGATCCTATAATTGGTATTGACATCTTACCGGCTTGAGGAACAGTGTGAAAAACAAGTCGCCAATTTCGCTTTTTGTGGCGTCGGAAAAAGCACTTAAAACGGCAACTCCTACGCAAGTTAGTTACTCAGCGCCATGCACTTATCCGCAGAGCTGAAGTCTCGGCCAAAATTTTCGAGATCAAGACGAGACTGGAACGAAACGAGGGTTCTCAAAGGATCGTGAATTTTTTTACCGTAAATGTATGACATTCCGACGAATTTCTTTATCCGGCAGGTTATGGAAAGTCATGACAGTAGCCTTATAGAAACGCAGGAAAAGCTGCTCACTTAAAATTCTTGTTTTCAAAGTTCTTGGTCAAGTTTTGCTACTTGCTTTCATTGAGTCTACTTGGCAAAATTTACCAAGCAGCTTATCAAACAAGGCAACGCGATGCAAGGAACTGAATCAACAACACAACTTGTCGAGCACAACTGATGAAACCCGACATTTGGGCGCAAGACATTTGAGCGCGAAATGCGTTGCAGCGCACTTTTTACAATCATCTTTCTACTTTTTTAAAAAAATTTTGTTAACATTTTCACAATTTTATATTTGCAACCGTGCTGGGAATTGTTTTAATAATTTCTAATTTCTTAATTACGACAAGTAATAAGCGAACGAACCAATTGATGTATATTTACGGAAATTTTAGCAAGAAAGACTGATGTGTAGTCAGGGTTAAAGTAACCGATAAGCAAAGACTTCTTTCTATGTCTATTTAATATTGCGTATTTCGAAGAACTTTACGATAATTATTTAATGCAATATAGAACAACCAAAGGTTTTGGATTTATGCAAGATATTTTTTGTCGCGCCGATGTTTTTATTCACTTTACCTAAGCCACTTACTGTAATTGCTGCAGGAAACAAGCGAACCAAATAAGAGATGTATACTTACGGAAATCTAAGCAAGAAAAATTAATGCGTACTCAAGGTTAAGTTACCGATAGGTAAAGACTTATTTCTATGTTTAATTAATTGCATAATTCGAAGAACTTTGCGATATTTATTTTGTGCAATAAAGAACAAACAAGGGTTTTGGATTTATGCAAGATATTTTTTGTTTGCGCCGATGTTTTTATTCACTTAATCTGAGCTACTTAATTGCTGCAGGAAACAAGTGAGCCAACAGATAGATATAGATTTGCGAAAACTCAAGTAAGAAAAATAATGCTTAGTCAAGGTCAAGATTACGATGTGGGCAAAGACTTACTTATGCGTTTTTAATTAATGTACAATTCGGAACATTGCGATAGTTAGGTGCAATTCGACAGAAAGAATAAGCGAAATTGATGTATATTTACGGAAACTTCAGCAAGAAAAACTAATGTGTAGTCAGGGTTAAAGTAACCGATAAGCAAGGACTTATTTCTATGTTTATTTAATTGCGTAAATCGAAGGACTTAGAGATATTATTTTGTATATTCAAGAAGAAACAAAGGTTTGGATTTATGCAAGATATTTTTCGTTTGCACCGATGTTTTTATTTACTTTACCTAAGCTACTTAATTGCTGCAGGAAATAACCGAACCAAATAAGAGATGAATGTTTGCGGAAACTTACGCAAGAAAAAGTAATGCGTACTCAAGGTTACATTGCCGATAAGCAAAAACTTATTTCTGCGTTTAATTAATTGCATAATTCGAAGAACTTTGCGATACTTATTTTGTGCAATAAAGAACAAACGAAGGTTTTGGAATTAAGCAAGATATTTTTCGTTTGCGCCGATGTTTTTAATCACTTAACCTAAGCTACTTAGTTGCTGCAGGAAACAAGCGAGTCAACAGATAAATATAGATTTACAAAAACTTAAGTAAGAAAAATAATGCTTGGTCAAGGTCAAGTCGCCGATGTCGCCTATACATCAATTTCGCTAATTTTTTCTGTCGAACTGCACCTAACCATCGTCATGTCCTCCGAATTGTACATCAATTAAAAACGTGTTTAAGTAAGTCTTTGCCCACATCGGCAACTTAACCTTGACTAAGCAATTATATTTCTTACTTAAGTTTTCGTAAATCTATACCTATCTGTTGACTCGCTTGTTTCCTGCAGCAATTAAGTAGCTTAGGTTAAGTAAATAAAAACGCCGGTGCATACAAAAAATATCTCGCATAAATTTAAAACCCTCATTTATTCTTTATTGCACAAAATAAGTATCGCAAAGGTCTTCGAATTATGCAATTAGATAAACATAAAAATAAGTCTTTGCTTATTGGTTACTTTCCCCCTGACCACATTAGTTTTTCTTGCGTAAGTTTCCGTAAATATACATCAATTGGTTCGTTCGCTTATTGCTTGTCCTAGTTAAGAAATTAGAAAAAATGATAACACCTACCAGCACGGTCGCAAATATAAACTTGTTGTAAAAATGTTGTTAATAAATTTTTTTTTTAAATGTAGGAAGATGATTGTAAAAAGTGCGCTGCAACGCATTTCGGTATGTTTCCGTGAACATACATCTCTTATTTGGTTCGCTTGTTTCTTGCAGGAATTAAGTAGCTTAGGTTAAGTGAATAAAAACATCGGCGCAAACGAAAAATATCTCGCGTAAATCTAAAGCCTTCGTTTGTTCTTTATTGCACAAAATGTGTATCGTTAAGTTTTTTGTAAAAATGGTGTTTATAAAATTTTTTTAAAATAGTAGAAGAGTAATTGTAAAAAGTGCGCTACAACGCATTTCGCGCCCAAATGTCGTAGACCGACAACTGACGTAAAAATGACGCTACAGCTCACTATGTCAAGTTTTCGACTAAAGTGAACTTAGCTCACACTTAATCTGCTATTAGAGTATTAGACACGTTGCATATGCACCTGAGGCCGAAATAATTTCATCACAGCTATTCTTCCATGGATGCTGATTTCTTTAATGGGCCTTAGACCTTCAGCTGTCACAGTGAAAATTTCTAAACGAGTATTCTTCGCAATGAGAAGATTCAAATCATTTCCCCCAGTAAAATTACCTGCAATAAAAAGATGTGAGAAAACCTTACAACAAACGCATTGTAGTTGGATTTATTACGCTTTTTATGTTTACTGTTTTAGTTTATGTAAACCAAATATCGAGAGCTCATGGCTCGTGGACAATTTTGCTCAAGCCGAAACTCGCCGACACGAATTATGCCATAAAAAATCCACACAGCGTAAAAAATCGTATCCGCGAAAACAAACGTTTCAAAAAAAATGCATCACATACGATCAAATCTCGCAATGTTTTGAATCATTCTTAACTAAAATGTTTATTTCTATTTTAACTCACCGGTTGTACATTGATTGACAGCAGTTGGTTTGTGAGCAGTTACAATGTAATTACAAGACATTCTATTTTTTATGTGGCATAAGTTCGATGAATGAGTATTGAGCAATTTATCCTACTATTTCATTACGTATCTAAAATCTACTCTAAACAATCATTGACACCAATAATAATGTGAGAAAACAAAACAAAAAAAAACATAGTAATAATGCCCTACAATAAAATAAAGAATTATGTTTCTCAAGAATTTTTCGTCACCAACTACAAGCGCAATGCCAGGCCGTAATAAAATCATTTTTGAGACCAACAACTCTGGCAACACTACACAACAGTGAACATTAGTACATTTCACTGCTTCCATGACACATATCTGACTAACAGTAAGCCTTTTACTCAAAATTTCAATACACTGCCAGAATGCCAGATGCGTCAAAGAAAACCAAAATAAACATCATAAAATAATACTCGTGCGTGTATAATTTACTCAGGGCCATAGCAAACGATTAAGACAAAGAAAACTTTGCACACACGAAATAGCGTCATTTTGAGCTACCCTATGTTGTTCGAAAATCGATTAAAGCAGCAAGCAGGGAATCGAACCGTTTGATTTTTCCGGTTCAGGTTTGGTTTGGGTTCAACAGCGGTTTCAAATTTCGGTTCAGTTCCGGTTATGGTTCAGATAAATTGAAACGGTTCGGTTTGGGTTCGCTTCAGCAAAAAATATTTCAAAACCGGTTTATAAAGTTCCGGTTCAGGTTCACAGTAAAAAATGGTATAGTTCTAGTAACACAATTTAAAAAATGAAACGTACAACGCAATTTTTCTTTGCATTGACAGGCCAATATAATGCATAATTTTCACTAGCAGTAAGGCCAGTAGGGATGTGCCGAGTCGAGTCCGAGTACTCGGCCGAGTATTAAGGCATTACTCGGCCGAGTCCGAGTATTAATTGATACTCGACCGAGCATTAAAGCATTATCATTTTGACCTTTTTTTGCTCTGCACCAGATTTTGAGTCGAAATGAGTACTTTTACGGACGTGATGACCTTTTTTATTGCTCTTCACCTGATTTTGAGTTCATATCTTGACGTCGCAGAATAAATACTCGGCCGAGTAATGTCGTGAATACTCGTTACTCGGCGAGTCCGAGTAATTTTTCTTGAGGCACATCCCAAAAGCCAATTAACGGTAAAAGACTTTTTCACAATGCATAGGTTACTTACATAAGTGACTATTATTTTGAATTCAAACCAGCTTCAAAGTGACGCGTGTGACGTCACGGAGCGAACCGCTTTTTTCAATCGGTTCGGTTAAGGTTCTCAAGTACTCAAATTATTCGGTTCAGTTCCGATTCGCTCTTTGCGATTTTGAAAAATACGATTCGGTTAAGGTTCAACAAAAATAGCTGAAAACCGGTTTATAAAACTCCGGTTCAGTTTCGGTTCGACTCCCTGGCAGCAAGTGCTGATCACTGAAAAATATCCCACAAATTTAATAATAAAACAGTAAAAAAAATTATTATTAATGAAATAACTTGAATCTAATCCTACAAGACCTTAGGCTAAATTAAGCGTAATCAGAAAAATCTGATTACGAGTGGGATTCAAACCTACGCCCGCACCGACCAGTGAGGCATCATCAGCCCAATGGTTGCGGCGAGTCTTTACCGAAGACGCGGACTTAACCACTCGGCCATTGTAATCTGATGCCGGAGCAGCCGAATTTCTCGTTTACGATTTTAAACTTGACAAGCTCCATTTCTGTTTTTTTATCAAGCTTTTTTAATATATTTTTCGTACAATTCTTTGTACTGATTTATAAGCTTAAATCACTCTCTTAGCCTTGTAGCTAGACTGGATAGAACTCGGTACAAGCCTTCATTGACCAATAAAACAGTAATAAATTGACATGTCGCATTGGTTGCAAGCACAATAATATTTAAAAGGAAAGCTTTTGTTTTTTTTTTGTAAAATCTGTAACCAAAGAGAGAAAATATTCACAAAACTTTTCACTCTTTCACTAGAAAAAAGTGAAATATTAATGATGAGGGTCATTGTTCCAACAATCCAAATTATGAGCCCTAAGCACATTGTTTTTCTACTACAAACTGTTGCGGGCGGGTGACATGCAGAAAAAAATGACGGCACATAAAGCGATCGATTGCTTATCAATAAATTTATGCAACACATTTGCTAGAACACCCGAAAGTTTCGGCAAATCATTATTTTGTCTGGATGGTGTAAGTAATAAGTTTTCTGATATATCTTTCCATTTTGATTTCTGGGTTGTTGATGATTTAGAAAGCAGGATGAACCAAAATTTCTTAAATTTTGTTCGCCCAAGCAGATAAGGCTTAAAACTATTGCAATTCATATTGAAACAAAGACAGTTCTATCAACTGAAGTTAATCGGTAAACTTATTTTTTCGTAACTAACATGACATCTTCATGACATAATTTGTGAGATAAACCAACATGTTGCCCATTATATTTTGCACTTTTACCCCAAACTTGAGCATACTTAAAATTATTGACGAGTGTTCGATGAATAGAATGACAAGCATGCTCAACTGTGCTTCCTGATCGTAGGATGAGACCATCGGTAAAATCAGGCTTTTTTCCAGGTTTCTTTGTATAAACAGTTATGAGAGCAAGATATTTCCAAATCATATCTTTAAGGTAATCCAAATTAAGTTTCATATTGCAGCTAATCACTACACAATGGGGTAAGTGAGCAATTCGATCAACTTCTTCAATTGAAATCTGATCAATTTTATTGTAAACATACAAACAAGGCATGTATTTTCGATTGCCAACGACCACATCAATAAACTCATCAGTTGTATAATCACCTCGAAATACAACATCAGCATTAAAGATTTTATATTCGTGCAAAATCAATTGTACCATTTTTTCACTAATTTTTGTCAAAGGACACGTAGAATTAAATGATATTCCACCACCTTTTTTTTCTTTATAATAGATGTTAGGGACTGTTTTGTTTAAGCGTATTCCCACAGCCTCCAGTTCCTGAGTTAGTAGTTCTTTCTGCACATCACCTTTGATAGCATCAAGCATCATGACAACAATATCAGCTGTTCTTCCCACAGAAATAACTTGTCTACCTCTTCCTTTACCAGCAGCAGCTCCTTCGATAATTCCAGGCAGATCTAGAAGTTGGATGCTGGCACCATTATGCTCAATTACACCAGGAATGCAAGTCAAAGTTGTAAATTCATAAGAAGCAGTTTCACTTTTAGTTGAAGTAAGAGTGGACAACAAAGTGGATTTTCCCACTGATGGAAACCCAATCAAAGCCACTCTTGCATCTCCTGACTTCATCACATCAAATCCTTCACCTTTTTGCCCAGAAGATTTGGAGCCTTCCAGCAACTGAGTACGATACTTAGCTAGCTTAGCTTTAAGCAAACCAAGATGATACTCAGTTGCTTTATTTTTTTGAGTTCTAGCAATTTCACGCTCAATTTCTGCAATCTTTTCTAAAATTCCCATTTTTATTTGTAGAAGAACGAATCAACCTGTCAACGCAGATATCACCTGTTCAGTATACTACACAGTAAACTAAAATCGATAAAAATTTCTGAAAATAAGATACAATTATGTTTATGCTACTGTTATCAGGCTACAATTTACCTGTCTTCTGTTTACATCACAACATAAGAATGAATTAGTAGCAGCAATACACTAGCCAAGTTTTTTTTCTATCGGCAAAGAGAATAAATTTGTTAGAATATGAGGATAATCCAGTATGCCAACTTACAAAAGAGTAACAGGTATTCACGTTTCTGTCAAATGCCAGTTCTTAATTTGTTGTTCAAGCAAAGCAAACAATGACAGTTGACAATTTACAAATGGAAATGCCTAGACTTTAGAGCACCGGCAAACCTTTTATACAGGGTTCCACACAATTTTAAAAATTAAATTCCATGACTTTCCAGGACTTGTTTATGACTTTTTAAACCAATTATTATACACACCTTTTTTATGCTGTTTTAAGTAAGCTGCACTCTACGTATGTGGATTCTGTGGAAGTGATTATTTTTTAGTGGGAACGAAACCAAACTCGGAAATTGTGTCTTCAAAAGAAAGCTGGAAGCCAAAGAAATAAAAATTTGGTTGCTTTCACATCCTTGACGCATACGTCTCACATTTGCATATGAAACTTGTGCACTTGGCCATGATTTAACTCCTGTAAACTTGCTCATCGTGCATTAGCGTTGTAGCAAGTCAACCAAACCAACAGTACTAGCAAGCAACTACATTTACCTAAATTACCGTACCACGTTTATCGGTCAACTATCAGACCAAAATAGTTAACACCATGAATAGTGAACAACTAAAACCAGGTCATAAAAACTGCAAAATGTGAGAAGAACTCGACAATTACTTTTAAGAAGAGGGTCCGTTAATTTTTCAGTTATTTTTAACCACCCTGCAGCAATACACTAGTGGTAGAATGTCATTGGTGTGCCGCAGGATTTTGCTCACAAAAAAAGGGTTGAAAATCACTGGGTTTTGCGACTGCAAGCATTGCATTTAGAAGTATGCACAAAACGTTTCCGTCTCATAGCGTGACGTGCTGACTAAACTATGCAAGGTCACAGCTACAGCTGACTGTGCATAAAGCATAAAAACGATATTAATGCAAACTATGCAAACACTATCGCCATGCTGTTGCTGCTGCCACAACACAGTGACTAAAATCTAAACTTTGCTCTCAATTACTTTGCTGTCATTGCCACCAAGTACTGACAAAAAGCAATGGTAGTAGTAAGATGCACCACCCTATATAAATTACACATATGATAAAACTTTACTTTCACAAGAAACAACAACTCCAGAAGCTAACACTAAGCGACACTTCCAATGTACGATTTTGGATTCTCACTTAGGCTCTTAATTATTGGAATAATATGCAAATGAGGGGTACCGGTAGCTCTAAACACTCATGAATAATAATCACTGGCAAGGCAAAACTTTTTGTCTGATGAAGTAATTCCGTTTCTAAGCCTTTCAGCCATAAATAAAACTAACCATGTAAATAACTAATATAATAAAAGTACTGGTATAGCACGAAATTGAATCACATAAATTCCCCAATAAACCAAGGAATCCTAATGAATAAATTATGACCACTCACAACAGGAATCGGCACCACCAAAAAGATATAAATGTATTGATATATGATACGCAGTACAAGGACCACCAATGTTATCGTAGTTTCGGGAATGCTCATTAGCATGAAACAGTGGGTAGAGAGGCTCGCTTCAATTTTGTGGTTTACAGTACCTGTAATGTGAAGTAGAAAATGCAAAACTGCATCAACACAAACAAAGACTTTCATCTCAATGCTGAAAAAATACTATTCTATTGCCACCATATCACTCGAGAAAGCACTGTCACCAATGTAGATATCTAAAATACTGTAGAACGTAATGCATAGTACTCAAGAATGTATAATACAGTTATATCCTTGATCCATCCTAATTTATTAGTGGTAATATCTGAAAAAGCAAGAAAAAACAGTCCACTAAAAGTTAATTTTTCATACCTTTTTGGCTGTTGGTACTGTACTACAAATCGCTATCTAATGATAGGAGGGCATGCATTATCAGATATGAATAGCTAATAAATCTTGAATCTACCAAGTGGGCTTATGTATTCAATTTCAACTTCCCACCAAAAAATGAAAGTGATGAATTCAAACCTGATACTAAACAAGAAGACACAGTGGACACAAAACGTATATAGCATAAACTCTTATTAAATCGTCCACGGAATTCAATCAATCAATCGGTATATTTTACCAGAAGTGTCTAGACCAGGCATGGGCAACATATGACCCACAAGATCATTTTATGCGGCCTGCCGGCACTTACAGAAATATAAACTCTTATCGCTAACAAGCCGAAGACCTTTTATTATAGGACATCTGAGGTAGGACAAGGAGACCTTTTTTGCTCTTCACCGCAGGAGCATATTTAGGGGGGTATTGTGTCATGCCCCCTTCCTTTTTGACGCTGCCTTTTAGTAAGAACAAAATTAATGGTGCCAAGTGACTGAAATATGCCAGACTCTTTTTATGGTTTCTGTAGTTTATGGCCAGGGGCGGATCCAGAGGGTAGGATGAGGGGTATTCATCCTCCAACCAGCTATTTTTAAAAATGTTTTAGATGTGTACAATTTGTCCGTAATTTCGAACTTTTTTCGATAGCGATAAGCCTTATGCCTTGAGCAAGCATAATCAAAAATTTGCGAACAAAATGCATCATAGTTGGCGAAGCACTCGGAATTTGGGTTAAAATGTTTAAACAAAATTTTCCTAAAAATTATTCAAAAAGCACTAAAATAGCCATTACAGCATGTAAATTTTCAAAATTTTTCCAGAGGAGCATGCCCCTGGATCCCCCTACAGCCTTTCTTGTTTCTCAATAAGCTTTCAAAGTACTTCTGCAAAGAAAAAGATGATTAACAAAAATGTGGAAATTATGGCCCCCTTTTTAAAAGTTTTCGCTACGCCACTGTTTCACTGATATTTTCAGAAGAAAGCAGGACATCTGAAAACGTGTAGGCCTTTTTTTTGCTCTTTTTCGGTGAAAAACAGGACATCTGAGGACATGTAGACCTTGTTTTGCTGTTCCAATCAGAGCAACCCTGACAAAAGTACTTGTTGAAGATATTGAACTCAATTTATCTAATAATCCGGCCCAGGGAGGACTTCGTCTTCCCATATACGGCCCACTGACTAAAGAAGTTCCCCCACCCCTTTGGTCTAGAGCACCAGCAGCTTTTTATAGAAACGAGTAATCCGCTGCAGCGCAAAAAAACTTGTTCAACGTGACAGTGAAGTCATAATAAAAACAAACAAGCAGTCCAATGCAGCAGAGTTTTGATTATGGAAACCGGGACGGTGCTCTAGACATTGCCTATTTTGCCAAGACGCAATATTCTACTACTATGCAGAAGGGGGAACTGGGAAGCAGCGAAGATTAATCGGTCTTAGGAATGAGGCCTGTGCATTGTGGTGACAATGGTTAGAGATAACAAAGTCAAAATTAAACAAAAAAAAAATTCATCGAATTATTTCAAAGTTTGGGGAAGAACAAAGAAGACTATGAGTACAGTTACAGTCACTGTTTTAAAAAGATCCATGTTCTTTAGCACCAATCCTCACCTTTCACATAGTTGCTTATGTTGAAGCAGGTTCAACTTTAAACAAAGTACAATTTTGTTTTTGTGCCACTTTTTATCCAGCAGTGCATAACAATTTTTCTTCGAGCTTCATAAAACTTTTAATTGCCTGCTGACAGAATTTGCATAACCTACTGGTACTGTTTGTTATAGACTACAGCAGGGGATCTACAGCATGCCACGAAAAAACGGGGCATGAGCCACAACTATTTGTGGCACGTGCCACAACTTTTCGGGGTATGTGCCACAACTTTTTGGGCATGTGCCACAACTTTTAAGGCATGTGCCACAACTTTTTAGGGCATGTGCCACAACTTTTTAGGGCATGTGCAACTTTTTGAGGCATGTGCCGCAACGTTTTATGGCATGTTCCACAACTTTTTGGGGCATGTGCCACAACTTTTCAGGGCATGTGCCCCATATTTTGTGGCACATGCCCCATATTTTAAGGCATGTGGCATGTTAATCACTACTTCTGTTGCAGGGAGCCAATATACTAAAGGCCAACAAAACAACAACAGAAATACACTCCTGCGTCCTGTCACACGCGCGACACGAATTGCAGCACAGGGTTGCCAGATTATTTTTACTTCAAGTAGCCAAAAAATAGCCAATTCCATTTAAAAGTAGCCCAAAATTTTAGTAACCACGAAGTTCAGAAAAACTACATAATTTTTAGTAATATTTAACGTTTTAACATTTAACATTTTTGCAAATCATGCAGAAAAATTGTAAGCCAAGCTTTTTAAAAGGTATTAAAATGTTCTCAGTCTTGTTATTTGTCTTGAAAACAAAAATTCATGCTAAGTTAATTAATTCTAGTTCAGCCACGTGACTACAATTTGGCTCAAAAAAACTTGAAATATTGAATCTTTCTTGCATCTGGCGCTCTCACAGCTGCTTTATGCTCAGATCTACTAGCATGCTTTAGTAGATCTGATTTGTGAGCTCTTAAATCAACTTTACACATTCTAGAATGTGCTTTTTTCCTTTCTTTTGTGCTATCCAGTTTTTAAATTGTGGTCGTGGATCCCTTGTCCTATTTGCATTATATTATTTGTAATACCGGGCCTACTTTCCCATTAAAATAACAATCAACGGCACAATAACAAGATGAGTAAGGTCTAGCATGATTTGTTGAAACCAGCACCGAACTGACTGACTATGGAGTAGCCACTAGCGTAGCCAGGATTTTGCAATGGGAGAGGTTGAGAATGACGTCACATTTGACCATAAGCTGTATACAGCAGGGATCCAAAAAGTTTTGGTGGGGGGGATGTAATGTTGAATTAGGTTGAATGTTAACAAAATGCAAAGACGTTTAGACACGGAAACGGGCGTAAATAAACCATTTGAAAATGTTTCATGTCAAGGGCCTATATTCAGCATTTTCTCGGAAAGAGGGCACCAATTTTCGTCACCTTTTCAAGCGTGTTAATTTTTCGGCAAAGTTAATTTTAAGCAACTTAAATACCAAAAACAACTTAAATACTAAGTTAATTTTATGTAACTTAAGTACCAAAAATGACTCCAGGAGGGTCCGATAGCATGCTCCCCCAAAAAATTTTTGAAAATTTGCATACTGTAATGGCCATTTTAGTGCTTTTTAAACAATTTTTAGGGAAAGATTGTCATATTTTTGACCCCTAACTTTGAATGCTTCACCAATGATGCATTTTGTTCGCACAGTTTCGATTATGCGTGCTTAAGGCGATTAAGGCGTATTGTTACGAAGAAGTTCGAAATTATGGAAAAATTTTGTTCATCCAAAACATTGTTGAAAATGGCTGGTGAGGAAGGGATGCATACGCAGCATAGGCCTACACCACATCCCCCCTGGATCCGCCACTGGTTGTATAATAACAAAAGATGGCCTCAAATTCAAGAGAGATGTTTTAAACAAAAAAATACCGAAGGCAGTTAAGGCACTATTGTTGTAAGGAAGTCAAAGGAATGCTTTCTTGTGGAACTGGTAAAACGATATTCAAATGTTAGCGATTTAGTTCTTTTTTGAGCTACGTAGATCATTTTTGTATGAAACCGTTTAGCTTTTTTTCTGCGGAAGGTCTGAGGGGCCGTGGGCAGTTGCATGTACAGGAGCGACACTGTCCTGCTCATAAAATTGCGTCACTGCTTCATAAGCATAACCGCAAAAAACAAAATTCAGGAAACAACGCCACGTAATTTTTGTTATTATGACAATTACAAAACCAGATTATCAATGACAAAGTATCTAGCTCTTCGAAATGGCTCAGGTCTTATCTTGTAGCACTTCGAAATAAATATCAAAAAAAGAAATAAGTATGACGTCATTTGAGGCTTAATGGGGGGTTGTAACCCCCAACCCCCTCGTGGCTACGCCACTGGGAGTAACAACTTTTTTTTTTCTCTATTATTATTTTTTTTTTCTTTATTTATAAGTTCTGCCAACATGTGTGTCCTGATTGATGGTCGCTGCTTGACTTGAAGACCAGTGGTCCCTTCGCAGCTGCCTGTTGCTTAATATAAATAATTCTGATTCTATGTTATTATGTACATATTCTGTACGTGTTTTAGTAACAAATAAATTGTTCTTCAGTATGTGTAACTGGGTACCGGTAACCTATGCAGCCCACTGTTTACTCATGTAAGTTAAAAATATAACAGCAGTTTTAGTATTAATCTAGTCTAAGTTTAACCTGGTAAATACAAAATATTTTAAATTGTGTTTTTCTTTAATTTGCTCTAATCAACTTGTGCCACAACTTAAACAAAAAAAAAAAAAAAAATAGAAGATTCACTATTAAACTAATTTTCCAATTTGCTACCCATAAAAAAAAGTTTCGTACTGTAGGCTATTACAACCGACCGAAAATCCCCTATCATTATTACGATAACCAACTATTCTTTACCGGTGCACTTTAATACCGTATAACAACCAAGAATCATTTCTAATCATCTAATGCGCTGACAAGAGTAGGCTGATTGGCTCAAAAACCTCACGTGACCTCAGCAGCTTGCAAAAAAAGCATCCAATTATCCCGTCCCATCATCACCTAATAACGAACTAGTGGTACGAACACCTCATAAGCAGACGCAGTGTTGCAAAATTAAACACTTCTCTTACCATTCATCGCAGTTTTCTTTTAAAAATATTTATTTAAAAGTAGCCAATAATTAAAAAAATCGCCAAAACTTGCTCGCAAGTAGCCCAAAAAGTCGCAAGTCGCCAATCTAAAATTTCAGTCGCCATTCATGATTAAAGGTAGCCCAATTGGCGATAAGTAGCCCAATCTGGCAACTCTGTTACAGCAGAGTTGCCAGATATTTTTGCTTCACGTAGCCAAAAAGTAGCCAATATCATTTAAAAGTAGCCCAAAGTTTTGACGCAGACTTCATAACCACTAAGTCCAAGAAAGCAGAATAATTTTAGCAACCACATAACGTTTTTGCTAAACCATGCACAGTGCAGATGATTCATTAGGCAAGCTTTATCAATATCTCACTGCACACCTTTTGCAATTTGGCTTCTTATTTATTGTTTATGTGAAGGTGTAGTTTTGGAAAAAATAATTTTACACTTCCTTAAAAAACACACTTTTTTTTACTAACTGTGGTTGAATTGGCGCTTAACACATCATCAGTTACGCTTAACATGCACCTGCTTCATCATAAAAATAAATTAACTAAGAGCAGGAGCGTATTTAGGGGGGGGAGGGCATTGTGCCATGCTCCCTCCTTTTTGACTCTGCCTTTTAGAAAAAAAGGACAAAACTAATGGTGCCGAATGACAAAAATATGTATGGCATCTGCTGCTTATGGCCAGGGGCCGATCCAGGGGGGTAGGATGAGAAGTATGCATCCTCCAACCAGTCATTTTCAAAAATGTTTTTAATATATACAATTTGTCCATAACTTCGAACCTCTTCGATAGCCATAAGCCTTACGTCTGCACGCATAATCGAAAATGTGCAAACAAAATGCATCACATTGGGCGAAACACTTAAAATTAGGGTCAAAAAATTTAGCCTAAACAAAACTTGCCTGAAAATTATTCAAGAAGCACAAAAATAGCCATTCCAGCATGTAAATTTTCAAAAATTTTCGGGGGAGCATGCCCCCGGACCCCCTAGAGCCTTTCTTGTTTCTCAAGCAGCTTCAAATTAGTTCTGCCAAAAAAAAACACGCTTGAAAAAAATGTGGAAATTGTGACCCTCCCCTTCCCTTTTAAAATTTCTCGCTACGCCACTGGCTAAGAGTTTGGAATATCTCAAACCATAAAGGAAAGAATTAAGCAGCAAAAAACAAACTTGTAAAAAACCACACTTTGTAGGGTACTGGTAGAAAAAACACAAGCACAAAATTTCAGTCGCCAATGCCTTGAGACTCGGCTAAAATTGCACTTACACTAAACCTATCACTGATAATTTAAGACCGTACAACAATCAAGAATCAACTATAACCAAAGTCTCGTCAGCCTTGCTACGCACAGCCAATCCAGGCTAAACTCATTCCAGACTGTAAAGACTCTTTTTTTTTTGCGTTGCTTTACCTGTACATCTCGACTTCATCTCTTTTCTAGGTTGTGCCCTATTTTTGGCAGGCGACTGGCCCCAAACAACGATACCCAATGAAAGAACCTATAACCACTAACCCACAACTAAGTTACCGGTAGCCTAACTAGCCCACATCACTAGAAGCCCCCATGGCAACCCACTCATTTGCTATAATGAGGATGCCATCATTTGCTATAATGAGGATGCTATATTGCCATGGGGGCTTCTAGTGATGTGGGCTAGTTAGGCTACCGGTAACTTAGTTGTGGGTTAGTGGTTATAGGTTCTTTCATTGGGTATCGTTGTTTGGGGCCAGTCGCCTGCCAAAAATAGGGCACAACCTAGAAAAGAAATGAAGTCGAGATGTACAGGTAAAGCAATGCAAAAAAAGAGTCTTTACAGTCTGGAATGAGTTTAGCCTGGATTGGCTGTGCGTAGCAAGGCTGACGAGACTTTGGTTATAGTCGAAACATTAATTTGTCCCTTGCAAATTTTTAATCAAGAATCAATTCTGATCATCTAATGCGCTGATAAGGGTGGGCTGATTGGCTTAAAAACCTCTCGTTTTTTCAAGCGTATCTTGTTTGGCAGTACAAATTTGAAGCTGATTGAGAAACAAGAAAAGCTCTAGGGGGTTTGGGGGAATGCTCCCTCGAAAAAATTTTGAAAATTTACATGCTGTAATCCCTATTTTAGTGCTGTTTGAATAATTTTCAGGCGAAGTTTGTTTAAATTTTTTGACCCATAATTCTGAGTGCTTGGCCAGCAGGGCATGCTATGGAATAAAATGGAAGACCATTTTTTCACATTCCATTCTGCAAAATTTTTTCCATTCCATACTAAAAATTTTCCATTCCACACTAAAAAATTTTTCCATGTTCCATTCCATTCTTCCATACTAATGTAGTTTAACGTAATTGTAAAAATGCACTAACATTAAATTATGCGACATGCGCGTTATCTGCAGGATAAGCTTTCCAATCTAAAACTGGTCACGCTTATTCGTCGAACAGTCCTAGGCTACAATTGCAAAAAAACGCAATAAATAAACACATGCATGTAAACATAAACGCAGTGGCGTAGCGAAAAATTTTAAAAGGAGAGGTGGGGGCATAATTTCCACATTTTTTTAAGCATATTTTTTTTCGGCAGAACTAATTTGAAGCTGATTGAAAAACACGAAAAGCTCTAGCTGTCTATTGGGTCCGGGAGCATGCTTCCCCGGAAAAAATTTGAAAATTTACATGCTGTGATGGCTATTTTAGTGCTTTTTGAATAATGCAGGCAAATTTTGTTTGAATTTTTTGACCCTAATTCCGAGTGCTTCGCCAAATATGATGCATTTTGTTCACACATTTTCGATTATGCTACATCCAAAACATTTTTGAAAATGGCTGGTTGGAGGATGCATACCCCTGGCCTTCATCCTACCCCTCTGGATCCGCCTCTGGCAATGAGCCACAGAAACTATCGAAGGAGTCTGGCATATTTTAGATACTTAGCACCATTAGTTTTGTCCTTTTTACCAAAAAGCAGAGTCAAAAAGGGGGGAGGGAATGGCACAATGCCCCCCTAAATACGCTCCTGCATAGACGTAAACAATGTATTGATGGTCAACGCAAAAGAAGAATACAGACATAACTTGCTTAAAACTTACACTGCAGAACCAAAAAGTGACTAATCATCCTCATTATAGTTTGGTAGTACTTTGTAATTTGTTGTAAGTTTTGATATAAACCGGTACTGATACTGTATATGTAGTTAGTATGGACGTATGGAAGACGATCTACCATTAAATTTTTGAAATCTTCCATTCCATTTTGAGCATCTTCCATATTCCATACCAAAATTATCCCTCCATAATATATTCCATTCCATAGCATGACCTGTAGGCCAATATACCGATACCGTAATGCATTTTGTTCACACATTTTCGATTATGCTGTATGCGTGCTTAAGCGTAGGCTTATTGATATCGAAAAGGTTCGAACTGATAGAAAAATTGTGTACATCAAAAACATTTTAAAAAATTTTTGGTGCGAATATGCATACCCCTTATCCTGCCCCTGGCCACAAGCTACATTACATTAAAGGCCGGTTCACACAGAAGGCATTTGCGATAGCGGAAAGCCTTTGGCCTTTTTCCGCAAGGCTAACGCAGAGCGCGGAGTAAAAAGCTAAGGCTTGGTCTTTAATGTTCACACACAAAGCGACGAACACCTCATTTCGTTTCCATAGAAATAGCCGCCGGTGACTGCAAGCAACACTGCTGCAAGTTGAAAAAATATCGTTAGTTGCTGTTGCTTATCACAAATAAGCTAGACTACGATGGACAAACAAAAATTCCTAAATCCTGCAACACAGAACAAACATGAAATTTTGCAGACTGTGTAATTAGTCTGCTTGGTACATAGTCTAATCATACTGGTACCGGTACACACTGGGATGGGTGTATTTACAGTACTGAGTACTGTAAATATGCATCTGTTTGACAGGATATGTTTATGCCATTTAATTGGAAATTTTTTTTTGCCCTTTATCTGCATTTCTTTTAGTGGTAGTTAGTGTCTTTAAATTAAATAACACCAGCTGACCAGTAGCTCACTAACACATACCTAGATACCCATACTGCATATATAACCCAACTCATATACCAGTAGCCTACGGGACTAACGGTCACAGTAACGGTATGTTTACGAATGCCCACCACAGCCAGTTAAAATCATCTTGAATTTAGGCATTTAACTATTAGCTTACTGATTTGGCTAATACCAATATTGCACTGGTAGACTACAGCCCAGGCAACTAATATGCCTAGCACTGTACAAGTAAACTAGCATTCAACTATTATTGATTTGGCTATATTGCACTGGTGGACTACAGCCTAGGCAACTATTGGCAATGGTGTAATCTGCAAAATACACACAAACTTCACAAACAAAGCAGATGCAGGTGTGAATACCTATTCCTTCATTCAAATGGGCATTAAACTAAGGTCTACGCGAGCAAGAAGGACATTCAACCCAATTGATCATCTGAGCTTTCAAACCGTTTGGGCCAACCGGTAGCTGTGTGATACCTAGGCTATTATCGGCCCTAACTATTGTTATAAAACAGCCTTGTTGGATAATTTGATGTCTGATCCTGCAAAGTCGTCCTACACCACCCACAACTGATATAATGGCCAAGCATAATAAAATTATTCCCCACAGTAGACTACAGTCAGTAGCCTACCTACCCTATCCACCGGCTGTTCATTCATCACTAAGCTAGTTTGCAAAGCCTCAAGCGGAAAAGTTGAATTATTTCAACTCTGCCGCTTGAGGCTTCAGACGCAGAAAATTACCGCTAACACGTTCAGCGAAGGCCTGGAGCTTTCTGTGTGACATACCTGGATCTTGCCGCTTTCCGCTAACACTTACGGTTTTCCGCTAACGCCACGCTAACGCCGTCTGTGTGAACCGGGCTTAAGTTTTCTTTAATGAAACATATTTTAAAAGTAGCCAATTGTTAAAAAAATCGCCAAAGCTTGCTAGCAAGTAGCCCAAAAAGTCGCAAGTCGCCAACCCAAATTTTCAGTCGCCAATCATGAATAAAAGTAGCCCAATTGGCTATAAGTAGCCCAATCTGGCAACTCTGAATTACAGTTCACTCACAAGTCACACGCTTGGTACCTGGCAGGATTTATTTCACATGAAAAACGGCTTACTTCAGTTGCGACAAAGGCGTGTATACCGATACGCGGCAACGCGACTACCTAATATTCTTTTTACTTCATTTGACCTTAAACTTAGACGCAGCAACGCGGCAAAAAACACGTGGTATCAAGGAATTGTATTATTCTTATCCTTTCATCGCCCGGTATCAAAAAAAATGCATGAAATAACCTTGAAAGAGACAATGCACGTTTGATTGTTACATCATCGAACAATCAGCTTGCTTGACGCAGGCTAGCAAATTTTACATCGCCGTAATCGCAGGTCAGATTAAATTGTAATGATAGCACGGTTTCCTCGCTTTAAAAAAAAATTTCCCGACTTTTTTCATGTCAAAATTTGAACGCAACACAAGCCTTGTGCAGCTAATGTCGCCTGAAATAAAACAAACAAAACTTTTCAACGTCACTCGAGGAAAATTGCTAAATCCCAACATGTTTCTTTCTTTGTGACCTTAAAAACATCCGCTACATGAAAAATGCAAGATGCACCAAAATCAAACTTATTTTATTTATTCGATGATGCATTTTAAGCACAAAATCAATGGCAAGGTAAATAAAATGAATAGCAAACACATTATCAGGAAAATGGCTAAACCCGTAGGTTTAAAACATGCAGTATGAATTAAAAATTCACATGAGAGAGTGTGTCGGTAGCTGTCTGCATGGCCATAAAACCTCAAAACATAGGCTAAACAAGTTTCACAAATAAGGAAAGGGGAAACATAAAATATAATAAAAAAGGTAAATAAAACATATGTACATCTATTTACAATTTCGCCTTATCTTTATAAATTGGCATAAAAGCAACCCAGAACCAATGTAACGTTTATAAGCACTTTTAGGCTATGCATTCGCAAGTTTGTCAATCGAATGTTCTGTGGGAAAGTTATAGCGATGACAAAAAACGTAAACTCGATCATTGAGATGGATGCTTTTTCAACTTAGTCACAAAAACAGATCTTGATTGCAGAGCTCTTATATCAGATGGTAAAGCATTCCAAACCTTGGCGCCACTATACTGAATGGACTGTTGGGAAACAGATGTAGAGTAAAAAGGGAGATGATAAGCATATCTGTTGCGTGTTGAATGAGAGCAGGGGTGGCGGAACGAAATTTTACCGGGGGGGGACAGCATTAAAGGCGGATCCAGGAATTTTCAAAATTTGTGTATATGCAGCAGTGAAGTAGCCTACTGTAAGGCCTGGGTTCTTGTGAAAGGGTCTGTCGAGATCCTCAACAAAAATTTTGAAAAAGCAGAATGGATAGGCCTATGACGTTAATTTACTGACGAATGGTACAAAAATGAGAATACACTATCGCAAATTTTTTCTACAAAATTTCAGCAACCTGCAATAAGCGATAAATAATTAGCGCAAGTACTCTGGCAGTAACCTGTGTGTTGCAACGCTCCTGTTCACAAACACTAACTCCACTTTTCAGTACAAAGTTTTGTTAATCAATCAATCAATGTTTATATTCTTGAAAAAGCGAATAAATATAGAACGAAATGACAGCGTCTGAAGGATAGAAATTTCAAGAAATTTACTTTTCAAAGAAAAGTAAGACGCGACACAACGGAAAGAACCGTTCAAACATGCGAAAAGAAGAAAAGAGACAAGAGAGAAAAAGATAGCGCAAGCAAGGCCACGACACCTGAAAGAAAAAAAAATAAACAAACAAACAACATTAAGCACAAAAAAATCTTGCATATGGTTAGGAGGTTTCAACCTAGCTGCTGCTCGGCTTTCCAAAGATTGCAACACGTGAATCGTTTTTTTGTACAAAATTGTCAGCGACCTTAGACAAATCAATCTTGTCAATCAAAGCTTGATGCACATGGGCGAGAACCAATCCATTCAGTCGCTTCTGAGTCATTGTCGATTGCAGCCACGTTTTCAGGCGCCGTAAGCAGCTAAAACTTCGTTCGCATTCAGCCGACGACACTGGCTTCAGCAACAAAAGTTTAACAACCCCCAAACTATTGGGGAAAAAAGCTTTCACATCTTCAGGTGATTTCCGCAATATCTCCAAGTACTCGTTAAAATTAGACGGTTTCCACCTCTTGGTAAAAACCACCAATTCCATTTTTAGCTCGTCGAAATTGATTTCCGGATATTGTTTGATTTCATCCTCGACAGAGCCAAAAAGGCTATTGAATAAGCCACAGTATGCTTTTAAACTAGGTTTAGAAGCATCGAAACGACTCTGCAGTTTAACAGCAGCTGTATCACAAATTTCATAACATTGACGCGAAAAATATTCAAAAGTAGACTTTCCAAAATTGTGTTCAGTTTGTCCAAAACTCCGATGCCCTTTTTTCTGCAGCCGCGGCATTGCGATTTCACTAAGGTCTTTACACGAATCAATGAATTCATCTACTTCTTTATAAAGTTGAGGAAAGTTGTTGCGTGCTTCCTTTATACCTTCGGCAGTCCTTTGGACACACTCTCGCATACCATCATAGTTAGCACTTCGGCCTTGCGAGACCACCGCTAACTTTTCCAGCATGAAGAACACTTTGTAAGCAACTTTTAGTAGCAAATAACTTTCCCCCTTAGAAAAGTGCAACAAAATTCCCTACGCTTTAGATCTTTGTTCCGTAGATATCGTAGATTCTGCAACAAACTGTCGCAGTGCAGCGAGGATAGCGGAGTAGTTAGCGAGAAGGTTTTCTATAGCACTACAGCGAATAGTCCATCTTGTAGACATCTCATTGGGACGAAGCTTCTTCAGATTAGACATCTCATTGGAAACATTTAGTATATTCCGAAGTTTAATGGTGTTGCTTGCCAATTTGCCTAATTCATTCAAATATGACAGAACATCTCGCATACCAGGCAAAGAGCTGATGGACCCAGCAACTAAGTTCGTACAGTGCGAAATGCAATGGATATAGTGAGCTAACGGTTGTTCCTTCAATAATATTGCTTGTCCTCCGTTGTAGGCGCCACTCATATTACTAGCACCGTCATAACTAAGCCTGCCCTCGCAAATATTCCACAAATAATCTGAACCTAATGCAAACGTCTTTTAACATATTTGCTATACTCTGGTCGGTGGTTTCCGTGGTGCTGTATAGCCCTACAAATGATTCATGTGGCACCAAATCTTCGTCAACATATCGGATTGACACGCATTCTTGCTCCAGCCCTGCCACGTCTTGTGTGCCGTCACAAATATGAAAAAAATACTTGCTTTGACGTATTTCAAATTTCAGTTGAAGAGAAATTTCCCGCGATATGTCGGAAATTATTTCATTTTGGATATCATGACTTAAATAAAGTCGCTGTCGTGTTTTTTCTCCATCAAATTTTGCTAACCACGATTTCAAATTATCGTTGCACTCAGTTCATCAGCGCAGAAGTTCAATAAAATTTCCACTCTTCTCATCCTTGCCGCGAAGAGCAATACCTTGACGAACAAGATACTTAATCGTTGAGATAATTATTTCCAAACATTCTCTTGCAGCAGTTTGATTTTTCTCACCGTTTTTATTAAGGTGTGATATTATGCAAGAGTTTTCATCTTGCCTCTTCAAAAACGCATCCACCGCATTTGCATGCAAGTCGAAACTTAGGTGTATTTTGAACTTTTGGACGCCTTTTTTCCAATTGCTAAAACCGTTTTTGGTGAAAGAAGTTTCGATTTTTTTCCCAAGATGCGATGTTTTTTTGTCATAAAAGATATTGCAGTAGAAACAAAACAGTTTATCTTTTTCCGCGTCCCAAAGCAACCAAGGAAAAGCACCAAATCAGCTGTCTTGAAAAGCTAGCGTTCTTCCCGGTAAATATTGTTTCGGTAGGTTAGACGCGTTAGGGTGATACGGTTTCTCTTTTTCAATATTTAATTCTCTTATACAATCAGAATCTGCAATTTCTGGTGAGGAGCTAGGACCCGCTCGATTATCTCTAGCATCACCTCCACACACCCTTACTTAATCTTCAATACAATCAGATTTCTCAATCTGAGAAGCAGACACTGATCTTGACTCTTTAGGTTCAACATCTTCGCAGTTTTTACCGGTTGCTACCTCTACTCCATAACTTTTCCTCTTTCTAATAACAAATCTATTCATAATGTCTGCGAAAGAGAAACCTCAGTCGCAAACTCGTAACATTAAAAAATTCTAGCAAAACAACGCGACGAGGCTTATAGTAAATTTTGTAATCTACACCCCATTGCTAACCAGCTCAGCAGGAACTGCTTTTTTTATTAAAAGGGCGTATTGACTAAAACGATTTTTGAATACTCACCTCTAACTTAAACTGACCAGTAGTTACTACTCTATGATGCCGATCTACCGTACTTTTAAACTTGAAATGGTCATTTTTTAACGATAAGACCGGCGAAATACACGACTGTATCATCATAAACAAGTTATCAAGATGAAAAGTCAATTGTTTGTGCACAATCGTCCATTATTCAACGTAAATTAGTGACCTGCAGAGCCGGCGCCAGAGCAGTCGACTTAAAGGGGCCAAAGTTTGAAATTAAGCACAAAAGCCGCTGTCTTCCCAAGAGTAAGCTTGTTAAATGAGGGGGGGCAAGCATGTCGATTGGGGGGACCAGGCCCCCCCTTGGCGCCGGCCCTGGTGACCTGCTAAACAATTTTGCCCCATAGATTAACTGAATTATTTTGATTAGTTAAACATTTAATCAGCTTTTGGCGGTTAGGTAAGCTATCTTTCAACTTAACACTCTGCTTCTCTTTCTACAGTTTACTAGAATCAAGCAGAGAACAGAAACACAGCATGGGAGTAAAAAGTAATCGTTTATGACAACATAAAAAAGGATTGTGCGCTTTGATGATTACACAAGACGGCAGTTAAATTTAAACATTTTGAATGATTAGGGCCACCACAAGCTATACATTTTACGATATGGATTAAAGTATAGCGTTTTTTCACCTAAAAAGCGTCCCTCCTGAAAATTTACTGGGGGGGGGGGGGGGGGGAACGCGTCCCCCCCGGTTCCGCCGCCCATGAATGAGAGTGAACTGTGTTATTTGGCCGAAAAAGGTTTTTGAAGATAGTCGGTAATTGAATCTGATTAAATTTATGCTTTAATTTTCCCATTTCCATTTTAGAAATCAAAATTAATCTATCGCAAAACCTGTATTTGCCCGTCACGGCGCTCTATTTTTCAACCCTTCCCCTATACCAGGGGTGGCCAATCCGCAGCTCGCGAGCCGCATATGAGGCTCTTGCCCAGTTTCATGCGGCTCTTTTGCACATGCTTTCTTTCTATAAAATCTATCAGCAGCTTATAGGCCTAGTTCTGAAATCATGCTGCGTTTGGCAATGCATAAGATGCATTATCACGTAATAATCACTTCGTTGAGAGAATTACTAGAGGGCGTGTAACGAATGGGCGGCCCATCTCCTGAGCAACACAGCTTTGAAGTCCGAAGAAACATCGCAGCGGTGGCGACACTGTGTCTGCTTTGACCGGCCCAGGCAACAAACCCCAGACCTCCCACACCTGTAGTGACCTAGTCACTACAATGTATGATAACTTATACACCATATTGGCAACACTGTATTATAATCTGTGATTATTAAGTGGCAACGTTAATGAATGCTTCTTGTTCTTTTGCAGGATAGCAGCTAGGCTAAAAATAGGATGCTGTGAGTTAATTAAAAGAAGAAAGCAAGAAGAGTGTTGTAGAGGTGAGAAGTGCCCTACAGCATATGGCGACGTCGCCCTACACACCGTGATGTCGTTACCACTGAGCAAACTGGCCGGTATGCTATCAATCCAGCGAAGCAAAAGTATGATGCGTATCAACAAAAGGTATGGTGATGTTAATGCGATCATTATCCATTGGGCTTGATATGGCTCTTCGCTGAAACACAGAAAATGTCCCAACTAACAAGCCCATATAGGCCCCACCTCCTATTTAAATGGGTTAGTGGGCTTCTGGGTTTTTCGTGCTTTTTTTTTGTTTGAATTTTGATGGGTCCTAGTCTCCTAGATAGGTTGCCCAGGAAAGCATTTTATTAATGGAAGTATAAAAAATGTGCCAAAAATAATTTTTGAATTGTTTACTAGGTTAATCGTATAAAAAATGAGTAGGCCTTAAATAAAACTCTTTTAGTAATGTGGGCTTGCCATGGGTTAATCAAAAGTCATGTGGGGCCCACATGAGAACCATACGCGTTGATATCAATGTAGCCTAAATGACTTTCACTTCGGATTTCTCAGCTTTTTTAGAAAGTAAAAAATAGTCAAAAAGCTGGAAAATGTTCCAAAACAAGTTTGAAATGAAAGTAAAGCTCGAGTCAGCTTGATTCAAGATAGCGTAACGTATACAGCTCCAATGTAGGGCCAGCACAGGTTTGCCCAGTTTTTTTTCATTTCACTTCAGATTTCTCAGCTTTTAGATAGTAGAAAATGTTTAAATAGCTGGAAAGCGGTCTAAAACAAGTTAGAAATGAAAGTAAAGCTCGAAACAGCTTGATTCAAGATAGCGTAACCTATACAGCTCTATTGTGGGGCCAGCACAGGTTTGCCCAGTTTTTTGAATTTCACTTCGGATTTCTCAGCTTTTTTAGAAAGTAAAAAATAGTCAAAAAGCTGGAAAATGTTCCAAAACAAGTTTGAAAGAAAGTAAAGCTCGAGTCAGCTTGATTCAAGATAGCGTAACGTATACAGCTCCAATGTGGGGCCAGCACAGGTTTGCCCAGTTTTTTTTAATTTCGCTTCGGATTTCTCAGCTTTTAGATAATAGAAAATGTTTAAATAGCTGGAAAGCGGTCTGAAACAAGTTAGAAATGAAAGTAAAGCTCGAAACAGCTTGATTCAAGATAGCATAACCTATACAGCTCCATTGTGGGGCCAGCACAGGTTTGCCCAGTTTTTTTTGAATTTCACTTCAGATTTCTCAGCTTTTAGAAAGCAAAAAACGTGAAAAAAGCTGGAAAGTGATCTAAAACAAGTTAGAAATGGAAGTGAAAATCGAAACAGCTTGATTTCTCCACCTATACAATTCCAATGTGGGTCCAGCAGAGTTCTCCCAGTTTTTTAAGAATTGCATTATTTTTTTTTGCAAGCTTAAAATGAATAGTAGCAATGTATTTTTTTAAATTTGATTTAATTAAAAGAATCTGGATAGCAGAACTGGTGTGTTTTCAGTAACTTGTCTAGGTCCCATCTTACAAGGCCGAAGGTTGGTTGAATTTTTTTTTCCAATATTTTCATATGCGCCGGCATAAAAAAAAAAAACACCAAGATGAAGCCATACGCGTTTTAAAAAGATTTAAAAAAAAAATTGCAAACTATAGATGAGATTTTCCTCTGAAAAATGAGTAGACTTAATCAGGACTCTTCAACTTTTTTTTCTCTCATGTACCTTTGCAAGAATACTTTATATTTGATACACCCTTGTAATAAAATTACTCAAAGTATAAGAAAGCTTAGCAAAACCCACGATTTCTATTGTGTATCCCTAAATTGTCATGACATACTGGTATTATAGACATAGGTATAAAAAAAGCAATAGGCAAGAAATTGATCTTACAGTTATGCAAAGACCGTATGAAAACACATTTATGCAAAATACACAATACACATGAATAGTGAGAAAAGTAAAAAAAAGAATCATCAAATCCTGTATAGTTGCAATCTTGAAATTTATATAAATGTTAAATTCTAAAAAAAACACTAATCTTTAACGAATGAAAATCTGGTGCAAGGGCAAAGCATTAACCTTAACTGTCAAAAACTAAAAAACCTTTCAAAAATTCATAGTAAAACCACACAAATATCCTTCTTTATGCTACATCTTTATGACAGCACAACTGCATGAAAAACTAATAGCTGATCATTGACTTCTTACTTCGAAACAAAGAAAAGCAATGTTGCCAAATATTTTTGTCAAACGCTCTTGCAGTTAATTCTAGCTGTTAGGCACAAAAAAGAATTCTTGACTTTTGATTTTGTGATAGCATGGAGGTGTCCGCTTTGCCCCGCTTTCCCCAATAGGCTATATTTGTATATATGTGTAATAGCAACAAATGTTCATCAATTTATTGATGTAAAAACCGAATTTTTTCCTACAAGTTTCACCTGAGAAAATATTTCCATCCGTAATCAACCTGCACATCTAAAATCTTTGTGGTGAACCCCTATGCACCCTATTTCACTTATGCACCCCAGAGGCAGTTGTCGTGAACCCTAGGGTGCACCGTGCACCCTGGTTGAAGAGCACTGGACTAAATGATTTGGTGATTATTTTTCGTTATTTGGTTTTTCAGTGTTTGCTGCTAATATACATTTTCCTATTTTTTTGTGTTACCTCCTAAAACAAAAAAATTTGCAACCAAGTTATTGTAGGTAATCAAAAACGAAGAATCCGAACGCTTGATTAAAAATGGCAACTTCTATGGGGCGCCGTTTGGAAAAAAATTATTTGCAAATTTTCCACTTGTTTTTTGGCTTATTTCAAGATCACTTTTTCCGATTTAGGTAAATCAGAAATTTTGCTAAATTAGAAATTATGGGGCGCCGTTTGGAAAAAAATTATTTTCCGATTTACTAAATAAGAAACTTTCGTCCCATTGATATTTCTGATTTACTAAATAAGAAAGTTTCTTTTCCTGTTTATTTTTCCAATTTACTAAATAAGAAACTTTTGCTTTACCTATTTTTCTGATTTACTAAATAAGAAACTTTTTTCCTATTTATTTTCTGATTTACTAAATAAGAAATTTTTGTTTTCTGATTTAGTAAATAAGAAAAGTTTTTCTTATTTATTTTTCCTATTTAATAAATAAGAAAAACTTTTCTTATTTATTTTTCCGATATACTAAACAAGAAACTTTTTTCTTATTTATTTTTCTGATTTAGTAAATCGGAAAGTTGTGCATTCGCTTTTTTCCGATTTAGAAAATAATTTGGAAACACTTTTATGATCGTGATTCGTGAAGACGTTAAAGACAAGGGTCTCTATTTATGGAATAGTTAAATAGTATGGTATAGTATGGAATAGTATGGAATAGTATGGTATAGTATGGAATAGTATGGAATAGTATGGTATAGTATGGAATAGTATGGCTTAGTATGGAATAGTAAGTAAGGCACTGTGGTATAGTATGGCAGAAATGGGTGATAGGACGTTTGGGGCACTAGAGTAAACGGGCCCATATAAAGAGTCAAATTGAGGGTGAATGGCCCTTAGCCCTTACCCATAGTCTGGATCAAGGCTACTATGGGATTTTATCAGTCAGCCAGTCTAGACTGCTGGTAATGGGTAGGTTGCTGGTGTGTATCTCGGATTCTCAGCTAGTTGCACTTGCACAGTGCGCCATTTTTTAAAATGTTTTGCTGAGGTTAAATTGGATGTTTTATTATCGACAAGCTGCTAGATTTTTGAAGTATTACCATATTATGCAAGCCATAATAAGTTTTTAGTAATTCAGAGGTACCGGTACCAGTAGTTTATCAATCCAGCAATCATTTTCTGGTTAGGTACTTTCCGGTTATGAAAAGTTAAATGAAAGCTGCATTTCTAGCTCATAGAAGGTCTGGACTGAAGTTGTTTATTTTCATGATTCTGCTGGTCACTAATGAAGTAAGTTTGTAGTTATAAAGTATATGGTAATTACACAGAACAGTGTGTAATTATCAAGACACATACCAGTAATATAGACTACACTAAAAATATATGGATTTCACTGCTTCAGATGTACTGTGTAAAAATACTGCATCTTTTCACCACTTTTTTATCAATTATTAGGTAATTATCTGGTGCACAATTTAATGACTAACTAAACATTAATCATACAGCATACTAGCTGTAGTAGATATTTTAAAAACTGACTACAGTGCAATACCGGTAGTGAAAGTGGAAGCCCATTATGATGCTATGCAAAACGCACCATATTGTTTCAACTTCTGTGACAAAATTTACAGCAGCGGTCACCAGCTGTTTTTTCTGATAGAGCCTACATTAACAGATTAAGGTATTGTTTTATGCAATCAGCGAAGTATGCAATCAATATTTTTATAAGATGCATGATTTGCTAGTATTTTGTTGTCTATACAGGATGTGTCTGCTGCTATGGTAAAGTTTTGTGCAGATAAATTTATTTCCACCACATGAGCAGTGTATTGTAAAACTATATTGACTAGTTAATATGGGCCTACCAATAGTATGTTACTGTGTTACTGGTGGTAATAATTGGTTTACCAAATACGTACATAATATCTTACTTCAGAAAAATACAGGTCATGTTATAATTTTTGCAGATCACAACACTAATTATTTGTTGGCTTATTTAAATCCTATTTTATTTAAATGGTTTGCTGTTAAAATATGCAATTTTGATTTATGGGTTGTGATGAATGCAATATATTCTGCTCAGTGATGGTAATGAGTGCAGTCGAAGATTAAAGACTTTTTGATCCGCTTCATCAATTTCAAAAGTAAGGCAAAAGTTGTTTTTGCACTACACAAAGTTGTGCTGAACTATCACATATAAACACTTTTGCAACAAAAAGTAGTACTTTGCGTGTATGGTATATTGTGAATAGTCACTGCATAACGAGTTGCATGAAATTCTGCTGCCCACATTTGTGTCTGATATGATGGCACAAGAATTGTTAGTGATTGGTTTTGAAGGTTTGATTTTACTTTGTCAAAGAAGCCTTAGCTTCAAACAGTTAATTTTTTTACAAATCATTGCCTAGTTAGTTGGTTATGCATTCAGTAGTGATTGGATTACTGCATTTTATTTCGTGATTTATTGTGCCATAAGCTCAGTTTGTGTGCCCCCAGTATAATGCTAATTTCTTTAGTGGGGAGAAACAGGCAGGGCCAAAACTTGGCAATGCGCCCCCCCCCCAAAGTCATCTTTCGGGGTCCCTTAAAAATTTTTTCTTGGATGGTGATACAAAAGAACGAGCCCCGAAGGGGTGATGCCAAGCCAGATAAGTCTGGGGGCATGTCCCCCCAGAAAATTTTGCGGAATTTGACTTTATGTTGGAGGATTTTTGTGCGTTTTGAGCTTTTAAAATTCCTCAGTTTTAACAAAGTTTAAAAGTCTGTTTTTCTGGATCACTTCCAAACCCACTAAAATAATGCTGCAAGGAAACCCTATACTCTAACATTTCGCTACCAATGCGAAGAAAAAACGTTTTCAAGGCTTATTTTTGCGCTTTTCGCATGAGGATGAGGGGCCCTTGGTATGTCACTAAACGTTTGTTTGCTAGTTTTGCGACTGCTATTTTTCGAAAAATTTGCCGGCCCCCCCCCCATGGCCAAAAGCATAAATATGGTATGAGGGGCCCACATCGCGCGAGTTAAGACAAAAAATATGTTGAATCTTAGAATAGGCCTATTTGAGAAACCTTTATGATACGTTGAGTTAATAGTACTACGTACGAACTATTTACTTGGGCCCCCTTTTTGTGTGCCCCCCTCTGGTTGGGGAGTTCAAGGGACGCTAGTTTTGGCACTGGAAAGGGGATTGCAGTTTTTTTGTTGGGTTGAAGTAGTGAATTATGCGCAATATTGCTTTTATGCAATAGTGAATTGTATAAAAATCTTGCTGAAGATAAAGCTTATACTAGATTTTCTTTGCTAAAATGTGAATTATGACGCACAAGCACACTGTTTTAATGTGGTAATTGAGAAAAATATTTAACAAAGTCGATATAACGCAGCTTTTTTGCAAACTAAAGTTTTGGTCACTGTTCTGAATATAAGCTATTACAGTTCATCATTTTCACACTGTGAACAAGTTTTACGTTTTCATCTTTCCGTACTATCGTAAAATGGCATGTTTGCTATAGGTTTCCTGCCGGTGTTAGTCATATGCACTATGCAGGATTAAGACCTGCAGTGTTACTGTGCTACTAGTATTGTTAGCTAACACTGTTTTATTCAGATGCTGGAGTCTTTTGTAACCCTTATCACCTTGGCATTGTTAATGTCCAGTTTTGAATGCGAAATGGAAATTATCTATGAACAACAAGACATCAAAGGCATTTTTTACAAGTCAGTATTTTTCACTGTTGGTTGCTCTGCTGATTATTGTGCTGTGATATTACAATGGACCTACAAGTTTATTTCATTTTAAAGTGTTACGGTATTTATACCGATCAGATGGCCAAGTGGGATAGAGTGTCTGGTTCTTGTTCGGTGGACTCTGGGTTCGATTGCGAGTCGAGTCAAACCGATGACTTAAAAATTTGTATTTGCAGCTCCCTTGCTGGACAGTGTGGAGCAAGATGGCTAGTTCGCTTGTTTAGCTGTTGGGAAAGGCACATAACGGGATTCCTTCATCTTGGTGTGATAGACATATGGCCGGCAACTCCAAAGCGAGCTCGTTCAGCACTCAGTAGCTTTCTCGTGATAGGAGGATAAAAATGCGACTAAATAAATAAAACAACGATTTTGGTTTCTAATCAAACATTGAACTACAATTTGGATTTTTATTTTCAGATGCAAAGCGTTGAAATGTTTCTCATTCACCATCATGTGAGCTTGCAGGATAAGTTCTTGTGCTGCAGATTCCAGAGCTGCGTTTTCGACAAACCGACTCAACATGAAGCCAATACCTCAAATCATAGATAATACTTTATACCTATCGTGAGCATAATAAGATCATTATTTTGGATTTAAAATGTTTATTCTGCAGTGTTGTCCAATGTTTACCATGCCAAGATTTTTAAGCGTTGCATAGATGTGGTCTACAATTGTTCAAGGGTGTAATTCCAAATTTTGCTAAAATGCTTTGATACAATTCGAGCCAAAATTGTGAGCAAGAACGTAAAAAAAAGATATTTTATTTTCAACAATTTGCTTTAATCTGCTCTACAAGTCTGAGTAGGGCTCAATCTTCTCTGGCAGAGTGCTCAATAACTATGGCTAGCTAGAGCTTGTATTGTATTTGAATAAAAACCGCAAAGCATCTTCTCTTTGAATAAGGTACATTATGCCCCCGGAAGAGCCGACAACGGCGAAACAGGATGTAGTGGCTTCACGATTTTACAGTGATTTTATTCAGATGTAATCTGTTCTACAGATATTTATTGCAACATACGTATTTTTATGTCCATAACAAGATGCCGATGTAATTTTAAATGATGTGCTGTATTATATTGAAAAACTACTACCCTACTGTTGACCTGAATAAATTATGTGCTTCTCACCATAGCGTTTGTGTTATTTTTTTTTAGATGTGCTTTTGATGTGTACCGTTGCTAAGTTTTATTTTTACTTCAGCCCACACAATACCTAGTTCTGTTAATGGAAAACTTTTAGGCCTATCCTTTTAACAACTGCCCTCAGAAACTCTTTTTAAACGCTGAAGAATTGCATCAAGTGCTTTTTTGAGGCCGCTAACAGGCAGATTATTGATCATGCATTTAGTGTCTATTTGCAGAAAATACCAAATTTTGCGAGGAAATATGGCGAAAACCCTTGAACAAAAAATTTTTGCATTGAATTTAGTCGTGTTGACCCGAATATTTCGGTGAGAGGTAGCGAGACATGACAATTAGAGCACCTGGATCTAGAGAAAAAATAGCGAAAGATAAGCATTTGCATAGTTTCAGGGACGAATCGGCTGAGGTTTTACCAAAAAGTAGCTTCGAGTGCATGAATCTCCGTTAATTATTCTGAGACAGAAAAATAGTTTAACGAAACTATAAAAATCATTACGCTAAGTTACGATTTTTACAGGGCTAAAATTTGCTTCACGCATAAAAATTGGTTCTTGCCGGTGTAAAAGAGTGTTTTTAGGTTAATACGATTAATTTAATACGACTTGAATTCGGTTCTTATTCTTATGACCGGTGCCTACGGGTTTACTGCGAAATAGTGCCTACAGGGTTACTGCGAAGCAATGTGGCATTATGTCCTGTAATTTCGGCCGTAAAAGTCATTTTAAGCACCCACTCCAAAAATGATTTCGGCGTCCCTACATAAAATGTTGGTTAAGTTCTGGCCAAAACGTATCAATTTCACAAGCCTATCGGTAACTAATTTCACACAGGCGAAACTTCAATGAGTTCAGAGCAGGGCTGGGCCCACTACAGCCCGCTAGACCATTTTATGCGGCCCGCAGACAGAAATATAAACTCCTACCGTAAATCAAAAGCTTTTATACTCTTGACTGATTCTCCGTAGAAGACAGGACATCTGAGGGCGTGTAGACTTTTTTTTTGCTCTTCCAATCATTACTGCCCTCGGCTTCAATTTTTTTTAAATGTGGCTTTTCGTGCGAAAAGTTTGCCAACTCCTTATCTATGAGGTTGCAGTATTGTGCGAGAATACGCCATGTAGCTGCTCATGCATTCACCTGCCAGGCTACCACATAGCGTACTGGAGGTAATAGGGCCTACGCTAATATGTTTTTTAAATATGTTTGGTCTCGCAAATTTAAATAAAATTAGACAAGCAAAAATTTTATTGCATCAGCTGAATGGGATATTTTGACTTTGAAAAATGATCCTCATAAGTGTTAACCAGACTGCAAATTCAACCAATGATCTATTATATAAGTTTTTTTGCAGCTTTTATTTTGAATAAAAGTTAGATGCATGAGCTGAAAAGATCATTTTGCCGAAATTAATTCATCTTGTAAACCTGGGTGCGAATCGAACGCAAAAAATTTTGCTACTTTCTACGTCACTTCAACGCAAAGCCTCACTCAGCGGCGCAAGTAAAAACATAGTGTAGACAGAGACGCTTTGGCAGCAGCGCGTCGCGTAGCTTGGCGTCGCTCTAGTGTAGACCAGGCCTTAGTCAGATGGCTGACTCTGTTTGTCAGCTCAAGGGGTATAGAAATGCTTGCTACTATTATTATTATTATATTACAAAACACCCCACTTGGCCATAGAAGAAACTTGCCACTAAACGTTAAATTAACGCTATGGACTTGATAATGCAGCTGTTGGCCAGAATTGTTTATTTGCTCGGATTGATTTAAATGAACAAAAGTATCGCACGATATGTATCGTCAATGCAAGTATCTTGATACTGCCCAACTCTGCCTTCTGTACCATTAACAATCAAAGAAGACTTAAGCATCAACGCTAGACTATGCTAGAGAGTTAAACATTGTATGAATCGAACTTACAAACACAACATTTTTTTTTAATCATTAGTTCAAAACGAAAATCATTAGTAAAAAGAAACTAACGATATCACACAAAGAACTGAAAGAAAATGTTGAAGTAATACAACACATATACATGGGACAGAAATAGCTTAAGTAGGAAAAACAAAGCAATAGTGATTTGTTGAACTGGATGTTTCGACAACATAGATTCAGCTGTCATCATCAGCAGCATAAAGCAAATGCGTTACAGTTTTAACTGCTGATGATGACAACTGAATATTTATTGTCAAAACGTCCTGTTCAACAAATTACTTTGGCTTTGTTCTTCCTCCTTAGAAGAAAGTGGTAATACAACAAGACAATATGATATAACAATACAAAAGACAACAATAAGGTAATCTAGGCAATAATACAAAAAGAAACCTTTATAACGTATTCTATCAAGAAATGCTTCAAAAAGACAAAGGATATGCAAAATTGATACCCTCAGAAATCAATGCACTCACACTTGCTTTGTTATGGCTACTTCTAAATCCATGTTACCCAAAACCGGTGGGGAAGGGGGCAAATTAGCACTAGCGGAAATTATTACTATCTTCTCGTTATGAGTGATTAAGTTAGCCTATATGACAAGCTAAAAAACTTTACGCTATTTCAAAACTTATATACAAGTAGGACTGATTGAAAGTACGGCATTTTGCATTTACTGGAACCGCTGGAAGTCACACTTTGGGTTATTCGTCACGCACAGTTTTAGTGTAATGTTCGTAACTTTGACAATATTTGTCAAAATTGAGGATTTCGCATCAATGAATGCAGCCAAGGAACGCAACATATTTAAAAGGTCCCAATCAAACAAAAAGCTTGCATATTATAAATTAGATACTTGCTTATACATTTACATGATGAATATTTTTTTCCATTTTACATTGCAAGTGTACGTCCTGCAGCTATAAAATACTTTTGAAATGTGGCCACAGAACTGAATCATTTAACAAGGATAAGTGATGTCAACGTGATTTTTCGTTGTACTGCAAGCAAATAATCATGTGAATTGAAAAACAAAGAAGTGTAGGCCTAGTTGAGTTGCTGATGTCTCAGTTTTTTAGCTTGGAGCTGTTGTCTTCGACCTTTTCAAGTTCTAGTGCATGCCTGATTTAAAACTTAACGAGACCACAGGTTTTCCACCCCTGTCGTAGCTCTTCCGGAATCTTTACAGGGAACCTTGCTTTTTGGATGAGATTTTTCAGCTCGCTTGCGTTTTCGCTGTCCGGGTTTTTTACCACAAGCACTTGATGGCAGAAAAGTCATCAGTTTTTGGTTGGTAGAGGTACAAGCAGTTTTCGAACCACTGACAGTGGCGTATTTCATGAAAGACTTTATAAGCTGCTCTCTTTCTGTTGCACTTTTTGCGTACCACTGAGAAAACGTTAACTTAAACTTTTCGTAAGGGCTTGTTAATTGAAAGGGTCCAACATTAATTAGAGCTTTTTCAATGTCTTTATATTGAGCAGCAACATCATCTCGGATTAAGGACACCAGTTTGGGCAACGCCAATTGTTTCCAATCAGTCAGCCGTTTTAAAACATGATTATAACTTTCAGCATAATTATTACTCCATTCCATGGGAACGCGTTTTCGTTGATCCCAAACTTTGCTTTCATTGATGTTAAAAACCGTGATAATAAATAATTTATTAAATCGGGGCAATCTTTGTTGCACAGTACAAGTAGCTCTTGCTTTTTTCCTTCAAATTCAATGTCATCAGCAGCATCAAGTAGGCCAAAGGTAGCGTTTGTGATGGTGCTCACTAAATCACATCATACTCGCAATCATTTTCATGCAATCCTTTGCTTTCTTGCATCATCAAAAGAGCTGTAATTTACAAAGCAACTTTTTCTACTTTTTGTCACAAAATAACCACCCTCAGAATAGTGATTCATATGCAGGTCTACTGCTAAGTCCATTTTTTTTTAACACAAACTACTACCGGTACCTGCAAAGAAAGCATAAACATGAACAAATTAGCAACAAGCTGGCAAGAATAGGTCAAACACCTATTCGTATGATAAACAAAATCTTTGTGATCCTCTACTATGCACATTTTCTGAACCGAAATGTTTGAACTCTATGCTATGAACTTCATGATGACTTTTGCATACAAAAAAACGTTTATGCCATAGAGTGTGCACAAAATAGTCAACTTACACATATATGATTACTAAACCCTTTCTTTGAATGCCTAGTACAAATTACACGAAAAACTTCTAAAACTCAACAATAACATTCTTTTGCAACTTCTATGTCATCTATATATCTTTGATAACCTAATATGCTACATTACTAAATGAAATTCAGCTTTGTGTAACAGACCAATCATTAAAAATACTTTTGAACGCAAGCAAGTGATGTGGCAATTGCAGTAAAATTAGCACCGATATGCAATGAAGTAATTGTGGCTGTAAATCATAGTAAAACTTAAATACATGTTCATATGCTATCATGAAAAAGATTGGAGAAATCATATTATATACCATCAAATATGTATTCACTAAACATTTCAACAAAGCACTTTATCTTTGCTAAACTTTCTGTGATATTTAGTTTGAAGAAATACTGTGAATGCCTATTACCGTTATTATCACTGCCTAAACAAATTTTGACAGCCCAAATTTTTTATGCAAAAATTTAAATTACACTGCATGAATGAGCAGATGCACGATGTCAAACTAAACCTTATTAAATTATCAAACATTCAGTCTATATGCATCATATATTTCGGTAACTGGGTAAGGTAAACATTTCAATGACTGAAATGAATCACAAATCCAGTTAATGGATGATCCTAAAAATTGCAATATTAAAAAACTGATGAGAATCAAAATAAGGACTTGCTAATAAATTACCGCAATGACAAATGTCAAAAACACTGCCCAAAAACTTTTAATTGCCTGAAATTAAGAATAGGCTAATTAAAGTTTATAGAAAACTGCAGTTACGAAACATTCTAGTCTCATACCAGTAGTAAAAACATCATACACATGATTAAAACTCTATAACAACTACACACATTTGTTTTCAAATCACTATCGTACACAAGTCTTCATATGACATGTACTGTAGAGTAGACTAAGCACAATGAAGATAGATGTTATTCAATAAACTCATTAACATACCAGTATGTAAGTTTTGAACAGAAGTGGCAGAGTGGGGAAGCTGCGGCCTGTGGGCCGCATGCGACCCTCTTAAGTTCTGAATGTAGCCCACGTCAGAACTTTGTTAAGTGTACAACAAACCAGTAGAATAGAGAACATTAACTAAAAACTGCTTAACATTCAATTACATGCTATGTTTGTGACATAAAAACAGTGGAAAAGCCTCTGATTTTACAGTAAAAAATAACTCACTTTAAATGATTAGTAAATTTGTGACGCAAAATTGTGCATTTTTAAGGCAAAATTTACAACTTTAAAGTAAATGTGGCCCGCTGAAAATATTACGCGATCAAAGTGGCCCGCTTAGCTTTGCCGGTTTCCCACCCGTGGTTTAGAACCTGCTAAGTTGGCATTTTATCACATTATTTGTTTGTAAATCATTAACCCCCTGAAATGGAAAAAAAACTGTTTTCAGGGACTCAATAGGCCTAATTCAATCATTTGAATCATTTAAACCCTTATTTTCTTGAAGCATTTACCGGTAAGTCATGCTTGTATGACCCTTTGATGCATTTAAATCATGCCCAAAAACTACTTAATATTGTCTGAAATTAAGCATTATTTATGAAGTTTACAGCAAACCACAGTTACATAACATTCTCCTTTAATACCAATACAGGGTAAACTGCCCTAAGTAAAAACATACACAAGACTAAAATGGATCTCATCTAAAATAAACCGTCCATGTCTTCCGTCACCTTACGCAGATGGATAATGTTTTTATGCATAATTTTTCCTACTTCAGGGTCCTTCCAGTTGATACCACAAACGTTAAATAATTCACCATTAGTTGATTTATACATGACTCGGAAACTGCGATATTATTATATGCGTAAATTGGCAAGCTTGTTCGGTTAGGGCTGGGGTAGGATTAGGGTGAGGGTAGAGTCGGTGATAGTTTTGCTATCGCAGCTAACTTAGTTCCTATGAACAACCCTGAAGTGGGAGAAATTATGAGTAAAAACACTATCCTAGGCAGATTGCTTAGTCTTGTCGTGAACGGCTTATTCTAGACGAGACCCGACTATAACATAATAACAACTTCATACACTACAGACTACAACTTCATACACAATTGCTTTCAAATCGCTACACAAAAGTCTTTACCCTATCTGACGACACAGGTCGCGCCATCTTCAAATTTTGCAAATGGGGGGCAGTTGCCCTCCCTGCACCCCTGTCTCCTACATCTATGCCAGGGATCAAAACAGGCTGAGACCCATATCCTCTATTGACTCAAATGCCCTGAGGCCCATTGGTCTTAGAGCCCCAGTTATGCATAGGATATGCCCCAGTGCTCTAAATTAAATCTAAATTCCATACTATGCCATACTATTCCATAATTAGAGAAACCGGCTTCTCACTTGCTTCATCAAAACACCACAGAGAATTAAAAAATTTCTAAAAGTTAACACTATACAAACTTCATAGCAGTATAGTGCTAGCCAAGTAAAGGAGAGTGAATAATGACTTTGGCACAAGTAATCAGAAAAAACGTGGATAATATTTGAGTTAGCTTGATTGAGCATGTCAACAAGAAAACTTATTCAATAGAAACAAAAATAAAATTACAGTTTAAAACAATGAATGGAATGTACCTAGTACTGGTACTGTCTACAGCAGAAAAAAGCCTCAATATTTAGCTTTTCATACCGGGGAATGCTGCACTGCTTCGCAAAGTTTGCTGATGCTAGAACAACAGACAAAGCTGCCACAGTGTCAATATTTTAAACTGCTAGGATTATAAGATCAAAGGCCAATAATAATTGTTGAAGATTTACAAGAAAAAAGCGTAGGCCTATTCTATTTGTTTCACATTTAACTGGTACATTTACCGTATGGTAACTGTACCGGTACCTTTATCAAAACATTAGGCTAGGCCTATAAACCTGACTGCTAAGTGACAGATGTAAAACTTAGCTTAGTTTAGATAGCCAGCGGTTGACTGGTTGAGGTTTACTAAGAATGCTGAGCGTGAATAAGTCTATCCTACACCACCCAGTACCAGTATCCAGGTACCTACCTAATAAGACCAGTATCCAGGTCCTAATAAGTTTATCCTACACCACACAGTACCAGTATCCAGGTACCAGTACCTGCTGACGGTGCTAAGCAATGAGCATCAGGCCAAATCTTCAGCCAAGCATAGAATTACCGGTATATGTTTTAATTAAGGCAGAGGCTAAGGTTACGTGACCGTAACATTTGTCTCTTTGGTTTATTTTATTATCCCTTCACGCTTCCCTGATTGTACGAGAGCGTGACGAAGTAATAAAATAAACTAAAGATGCAAATGTTACGGTCACGTAACTTTAGCCACTTCCTTTAATTAATTACTAAAATAATGCAATACCGGTAAGCTATTCCATGTTATACTTACGGCATTAAGCCCAGACTCTACAATAAACCAGTTATCCATTCACATTCGACATTACAACCCACACATTTCAATCCCGTGAGCACTCAGCATTGTCTTTCACGTCTTCACGAATCACGATCATAAAAGTGTTTCCAAATTATTTTCTAAATCGGAAAAAAGCGAATGCACAACTTTCCGATTTACTAAATCAGAAAAATAAATAAGAAAAAAGTTTCTTGTTTAGTATATCGGAAAAATAAATAAGAAAAGTTTTTCTTATTTATTAAATAGGAAAAATAAATAAGAAAAACTTTTCTTATTTACTAAATCAGAAAACAAAAATTTCTTATTTAGTAAATCAGAAAATAAATAGGAAAAAAGTTTATTTAGTAAATCAGAAAAATAGGTGAAGCAAAAGTTTCTTATTTAGTAAATTGGAAAAACAAACAGGAAAAGAAACTTTCTTATTTAGTAAATCAGAAATATCAATGGGACGAAAGTTTCTTATTTAGTAAATCGGAAAATAATTTTTTTCCAAACGGCGCCCCATAATTTCTAATTTAGCAAAATTTCTGATTTACCTAAATCGGAAAAAGTGATCTTGAAATAAGCCAAAAAACAAGTGGAAAATTTGCAAATAATTTTTTTCCAAACGGCGCCCCATAAACTTCAGTCACATGGACATTCGCGATTTCGCGGTTTTCGCGCATGCGTCTGATACCCACGTGATACGACTGGCATGTGACTTGCCCTTTTTTCTTTCCCGTCTTAGCTCGATTGCTCGAAAGTTGAGGGCAGGCAGCAATCAGCTCAGCAGTCAGCACAGAGCATCAAATAAATAAATATCTAAGGTTATTTTCAAATTATATTCAACTGAAAATTCAACAGTAATTGAGGGAGACAGCGAAGTGACTTGCGCTCTTCGAGTTATTTATTCAACCCTAGTTTTGGCAATTATCGATTTTTGCTTGATTTCAGTGATGAACTGCAGAAGTGTTGTAAAATGCTAATGTGCTTGAATGCTAATGAGCAGGAATTGTGATACCTACCTAAATGTGGTAAGTTAGTTGGACTCTTTCTTGACAAAAGTGCATGGGGGTCAAAACTAACAGTTTAGAAGCAAACATCTTGGCCAGGAAAATCTTCTTTGATCTTCAAGCAATCATCAAGAGTTGGAGCAAAATCTTGCTGATGTTAATGTGCAAGCAAAGCTGGGAAGTTGAATGTTGTTCTATTATTTGCCAATGAAGCAATAAGAGAGTGTTTTTTTCACTATTGGCCGAGGACAAGTTTTGCAAGGTATTCTGACTTGGAAATGAATAATTTTTGAGTTAGTCTAAAAAACTTCATGGCTTCAGATTTACAATTTTAAACGAGACATGTCAATTTTGTTTAGCCACATTCAGAATATGTGTGTATGTACTTTTTGGCATTTTTATTTATAAGATTTAATTATTAGGCTACTAAGCAACCTTCAAGTGTGTATAATTTCAGAGACAATGATGATAGGACCTCGCTTCAACATGTGAGCACAATTAATACTTCTAAAGCTGACTCTGTGTTTTGTTTTTCCTGTTAAAACTTGAAATGCTTTGCCAAAATCTGTTAGAGTGTGATAAACTGAATGTTTTTTAAAGAAACTTAAAAAGTCATTATTTCATACGTAGCTTTTGATAATGTGCCTGATTTGTAGATTTTGTATATTGTATTATGCTTCATTATATTGTTTGTTTGCTGTTCGTTTGCTTGAAATGTTTTGTGCCATGTACCTCTTAGCCAGGTGGTTGTTTCAGGGTGCCATCTCAAGGGGTATAAAAATGCTTGTTATTATTATTATACATTTTACTCATCCACTCCAACTCATTATTATCAAATTGTTTCAAATTAAATGTTGCCCGGAAAAGTTTCGATATGGAATGCTATTTGCTAAAGTGTGGTAACTGATCAATGCTGGTCGCAAACCTCATTCTACGTCCAAATGGACAGTAAAAGATATGGAAGTTGTAGTGAGCCGGTGGCATGTTGGAGCAAGAGACGAGACGGAAATCAAAAAAAAGGTTGAAAATCCGAAAAAAACGCTTGGTTTTTATGGAATTTGAGCAATATTTTATGCATGTGTTTGATATTGTAGAGCATTGTCGTACTACATGTGTTTTGAAATTAAACTGTTCAAATCAAAGGTGTGAGATTGCAAAGGCTAATAATCAATGTTGTTTGGTTGTTTTTTCAGAGTTTTTTTGCTTGTAGACTAACATGCTGATGAACGCTTCAGAAACAAAATCAGCCCACTTTCTGATCGGGTGGTCATTCAAATTTACGACTCGCATTGTTTTAACTGAATTGCCCAGATTTAGGGTTAGTCGGTTATAACATAGGCCTCATCTAGCCATGATCTAGGCACTTCCAAGTTTGCCCATATGGGCTAAGGTTTAGCAAAACAGGACCCATATGGAACCCACATAGTTTTAACCGGTTTGCCCAGATGTATAGTTTGTCGGATAATTGCAATAGGTGCCATCTAGGCACCATCACGTTTGCCCATATTGGGTAAGGTTTAGTAAAACAGGACCCATATGAAGCCCACATAATTTTAACGGAATTGCCCAAATGTAGTAGAGTTAGTCGGTTAATTACAATAGGTCCCATGTAGGCACCACGAAGTTTGCCCATGTCGGATAAGGTTAACAAAACAGGACCCATATAGACCCCACGTAGTTTTATGTGGGGAAACTATCTAGGGCCCACTAGGAGCCGAGGGTCAAAACATGGGGCCCACACAAAAAACTATTTAGGACCCACCTAGTAGCTCATGTGGGGTTGACATAGGACCCACTTCTCTATGTTAGCTGGGGTGGCTCTTAGCATCTCACTAGTTGGCCACCCCTGCCCCATACAGTAGTATAAAAAGTGTCAAAAATAGATTTAAAAAAAAGTGATTATTATTATCATTATTTTTGTTTTTCCTTTTTTGTTGATTTGTGTGTTTTACGTTTATTTTAGAAGCAATTTGACATTACTGATCAATCCAAACTAGGGCAGCTTTGACGTGATGACCAATTTTTGGTCTTTCGCTTTCCTGCCTGTTTGAACTACAAACTTTGTAAGCGCTAATTTGCAAGTCCTTGAATTAACTGAAAATAATTCGTAATTTATCAATTATACTGTAATCCATTTAAAGGTGCTGATTGCTGCATGATACTACATTGTGTAAACTGTTTATTCATGGACTGTCCCGTGTTATAACCGTTGTTTGAGCAGACAAATAATCGAATTGAATTGAATACGTAAAGGTAAAACATATCCAATTTAATCGAACTACTTTCTGCATGGTTTTGTAAATTGTCTGCAGATCATTTTTCCTATTTTTTCAATACTAAAGCAAAACATCTTTTTCCTTACTATTTCCCGGTCGGGAAATCCCATTACAAAATTCCATACTATGTCCTGAAAGCGTGGGAACCCTGTGGTAGTCGCATTGGGCTTATCGGTAACCACCTTTATGCGACAACTAAAAGGTGCCTAACGAAGTAAGAAAATGAGCTAGGCCTATAGTTGTTATGATGCATACTGTGCTGAGACGAGCGTAGGCCTATACCAGTAAGCTTAAAACAAGACGGTAGCCTAATCTACTAAGTACAAGTTAAGGAGTTTTCCCGAAAGTAAAAAAACACAGCATAAATACTAAAATAATCGGATAGAAAAGGAAGATTTTGTAATGAGTCTAATGACCCAAATCATCTAAAAGTTTAGAATCAGCTGATTAAGGGAGTTTCGCCTAAATGCGCACAAACCTCTAAAGTGTAACAAAAATACTGGAAAACATTCTCAACACTGATATAATTTAGGCTACATCAAGCGCTTAGAAAAAGCAATAACCATAATGCAACATACTGCCAATTGTCATCAAACAATTAATGAATAATGCAAGTGATGAAATTTACAACAGCAAAATCTGCCATCTTTTTATAGAAAAGAACATGCTGCGCTCCTAGCTTTTTTTCGTGGAGTAGTTGACGGAGGTTCAGATTTTTCTGCATTTTGATTAACACTTGCTTTAACGACTGGCTGCAAAAATACATAAAAGAGTAATTACAATATCTGGCGACTTGCAGCTAAAGCGGAATTAAAAACGCTATGCTTAAAAATTACCTTAATTTAGTTATCTGCGTGGCCGAGTGGTTCGGAACGTCGTTTTTACGACGGCCATGATCGCAAGGTTGATGGTTTAAATCCCACCCAAGCCTCGTTGTTGCGTCCTTTAACATGATGCTGCACGACAATTATCTCTGCTTAGAGGAATCTTAACAAGCAACAAATTGAAGACGTCAGAAGCAAAATTCAAGCGGAAAAACTCGGAAACAAGGGCAACTTCTAAGCATTCGTCCTATGCAGTATGCACAGCGCCTCCGTCGCTTTCTCGTGACAGGAGGATAAAAATGAAAGAATCATCAATTATCATCATCTGTTTGTACCAGCAACACGCAATGCAACGATAGGCCTACGGAGCACCAAGGGCATATTAACATACAAATGGACAATATGAAATACCGGTAGGCTATAGGCTAAATACATTAAATTTTCAACGTGACGTAGGCATCGATGGGAACAGAGAGCCCGAAGTCCACCACACCTGGTGACCATAAATGCAAATTTTGAATCCAGATCAGTCATACGTTACCGGTTTAATAGCAAAATCAAAGATCTGTTATGCCAAAAGGCACGGTATGTAGATGCCAGAGGTGGGCACGGTACTTTTTTAAGTACCGGCGGTACCGGTACTTTTGTCGGTACTTTTTAAAAACGTTGCAAAAAGAAAATACTGCACCGGTTTTACGCTATCGGGTGTTGCGACCATGCCTACTCATTCCCTCACCTTCAAGTTTCATTCCCGCTACCACGTTACAACGTTAATTGTTTTGTGGCTTTTTCCTTTTTCTGTGCCTTTTGTAGTTTTACTCCTATATTGCTGTGTTTTATTTATTATGACGGAGATCATTAATACATTTTAATGTTTTTACATGCCATTTGTCTGCTGCGTGTGTGTCTCTGCAAAACAAGTTAGGGAGGCCGTTACTCTGGTTCGCATGCAGGAAACACATTGGAGAAATCATTTTAACACATGTCTGGGAATCTTTAAAAATTGAAACATCTCGTGCGCCAGATATCGAAATGTTTAAAACATTAAGAGAAAAAGGATTTGATGCCACCCCGCGCAATACAGCTGCTCTGCACACCAAACAAAGAGAAGAGTTTGGAGAATTTCTCTTAAGCCAAACCGAGAAACTAAAAGTTTTCATAGAAAAGGAAAAAGCGGTAAAATTATATTCCAGGGGTGACTACACGGAATTATTGGATTAGATGGAGATTTACATTAGAATGACCAGCGGGAACTACAAGTTTGTAAAGCCTGGTGCCGTGCATCGGGCTAGATGGATGGCTAAGCAACTGTATTGCTACAAATTGGTCACGCTGAAAGATTTTCTACCAACAGGAATTGTTTCGAAGTACCAAACGCAAAAACTCTAAAGGTTTGTAAATTTATGCACCTTTGTGCTCAATCCCTGGTGGTTCAACTGCCCTCTGGCTGCATCAGCTCCACGGCACGACCTAGCTTTAATGGATGCGATAAAAAAGTATGATACAGTTGATGGTACAGCAAGTGCTGCTGCACTAAAGGCCTTTGGAAGGCACACTTGGTACCTCGCTGGGGAGTTGATCCCACTTGCTTTGTGGGATGATGAAGTTCCTGCAGTGGAAAAGAAATGTTTAGCCAGCAATCTTTTAAAGCTTGATCTTGATCCTCGTTCTAAAATGCAATTTGTGACGCGACACGGTGCTGGATTTGGCAAGCCACAGCTGCCCGGTGTTGTGTCATTCAAAGAGCACTCGCTCTGCGATTTTATTAACGCCGACAGCCCGAATATGTTTGAGATTTTGCGCTGGTGGCTGATTCTCTTCACTTGGCTAAAAAAGAAGAAAACTTGCAAAATTATGAGCAAGTGGTGGAAAAGGATCGAAGTGCCCAATCTTCGTAAACGCTCTTTGGCTAAAGAATAGACATTTCTATTTGTGTGTGTAGTATGTAAAGTGTGCCGGTAGTTATGTGACTGTGTGATAAAGCGCCGTTTGTACATTAGGCCTAAATATACTTTGTAAAACACTAGTATGACGATTCTTTGTCGATACAAGTCACATTTGAGTTTTCAAATGCTTCCTTTAACAGTAAAAGTGTGGTAGTACGTGTATAGCCAAAAATTTTTGATTAACGCAATGTTAGTATTTTAATTTGACATGTCAAGTTTTCATAATATTCAACACAATTAAGGTTTGTATGCTCTAGTAAACTTCCTATCATAAAAATAACATCAAATGTGAACTCCTTGACCCTGAAAACTTGGAGGTAGATGTAAATTTTGTTAAAATCGGCTAAGTATTTACCAAAATATTACACTTTACGTTTTCGCCACTAGGGGCGCTAGCACGTCGTCTAAACGAGCCAAAACATGAATATCTCTGGTGTGAAACCACCAATTTCAAGAAAATTTTTTTTTAACAGTGCAAAACACTAAAGGGCAGATTTTAAAGATGGCCAAATTGACGTCACAAGCATACTCTGCCCTCTAGTGGTAAAAATTATGAAATTTTTCAAAAAGCGGTAAACATTAACCAAATGCCCCGAAAGTTTATATTCATAGTCAGATGGTCAAACTGCAATACTAAAAAATGGTTCAGCATGATCAGCCCAAAATTTAAATTTCATGGGGCGTCTGCAACACCCTAATGAGGACCCCAGAACAGTGGCGTAACAAGGGGGGCGAGTGGGGGCAGCCGCCCCTGGGTGCAGGCCCGGGGGCGCACATGGCTACTTTTAAATATTTTTGTTGTATTAATAAACTGGACTAACGCAAATGAAGCACGCAAGAAATTTTTTTAAGGCACCTGTTTTCCCGTTACGGCATTGTCAAGTTCAGAACAGTAGGCTACTGAAAGAAAGAATCAAACACGTAACCAGTTTGTTCACAATCACGCGTGTAGTTGTAGCTTCGCAATAGCTTCACCAAAGGTGTTACGTGCACTTGTTTATTGCTTCATTTTTGTAACAATCTCCTTTGTGATATCATTTTCATTCTGACGTGTAATCAGGACCGTGACCTGATTATTATATCATCATAATGCTTTGCCCATTGTCGCTATTTTGTGATTTTGTTACAATTTCCTTGGTGAATTTAGTTGAGAGCGTCGTCAGAGTAGACGAGCAATCAGTTAAACTACATTACTTGTTAGACAATGGTTTTAAGGCCTCGTTCACACATGGAAGTTTTCGTGTGTTCAATTCTTCTATAAGCTTTCTTGGGGCATTAAGATTAACTGTCACGCCCAGTCAAAAAGTTCAGTAGGCTTAATAGAGATGCTTCAGATTTTAGGATTTACAGCCCAGAAATTGGACAGTGTAGCCAAAGTTTTATACCGCAGTCGCTCTTCAAGGCTTACTGATGCTACTGCATTTTAATAAATTTAATTACCGGTAGAGCGTACCGACTACGTCAGTAAATCATTGCGTTTGCAGGTTGAATTGTTTCGGCTCTGTATTAAGCGTGAATTTAGCAATTAAAAGAGTAACAGGGTTAGTTGTCAAAAACAGAATGCCGAAAAAGGAAAGTGGTGCGCAAGGACGTAAACGGCAAACACAGTATAATGCATCATTAGCGGAGTCGAAGAAAATCATGAAAGCTTATTTTATGAAAAGTTCCGATCTTGAAAGACAGTCTTGTGATGAAAGTAGCTAAAACAAAGCCATAAGATTAGGACAAATTCAAACAGATAAAACTCAGGTTCCTGAGACAAGCATTAGTTCGTAAAGCGAAGCAAGTGCAGAACAACCTGCATGTTCTTCTGAAGACCAGGATGTTGAGCTGGAGATAAGAAACACTGTCGTCCCAGCCAACAATTCTTTCGCGCTAACCAGGACTTAACCGGATGTCTCAAACTCTGAAAGTGGATTGAAATATGTTAATGATGCCAATGATGTGACAGAGGTTTTACATCAAAGCGACATAGGCTTGATAAAATTTGACGAAAGAGAATTACCGAATGTTACCTCGGCAGATTGCACTCTGTTGGTCAAAACTGGAGCTACCCAATTTCAGAACAAACAGGGGCCATTCCATACTAAAGACGAACGATCAATGACAAAGTTTTGGTTCAAAAAACCTCTTTTAAATAATCAAGTAGTTAATCGATCATGGTTGCTTTATTCTCCATTGCATCAAGCTGCATACTGCTTCTGCTGCTTGCTTTTTCCACTTTCATCATCAGATAACCGATCGTCCTCCAAATTAAAAGGCCGATTCTTTAAATGGAAGAAAATTGAAAAATTACATTCGCATGAAAAGAGCGAAAATCATCGTAAAGCATTTGCAGCTTGGAAGGAAGCTGAGCGTCGTCTTGAGCATAATAGGGCTATAGACCAAGAATTGCAAGAACAGATTGAACAGGAAAAAAGCAAATGGCGAAAGATTTTAAAAAGAATTTTAGACTGCATTAAACATTTAGCTACACAGAACCTTGCGTTCCGTGGTCATGTTGAAAGTTTGACGGAAAATGAAAACCCAGATAATTTTTTGTCTTTAGTGGAGTTACTGCTTAAAAATGATCCGACGTTAAACGAACTCTTGAAGTTGGTAAAAAAAGAAAAGATGCGTACTTGCTACCTTTCTCCGGCTATTCAGAACAAATTCATTTCATTGTTAGCTTCTCATGAGCGAAACGAATGCTTGTCCGAGATTCGTAGAAATAAATATTTTGATATAATGATCGGCTCTACGCCCGATGTAGCACAACGAGAGCAATTGTCTCAAGTCATACGGTATGTTGATGTTGACTACAAAAAAAAAGAAAGTTCAAGTCAAGGAGACTTTTGTCGACTTTTTGCAACTGAAAGAAAAAGATACTGCCTCAATAGTCAATACTATCTGCGAAAAACTGGAAAAGGATCAGTTGCCCCTACGTGACTGCTGCTCTCAGTGTTACGATAATGCGGCAGTTATGGCAGGCCACGTTTCTGGTGTCCAGCGAAGAATCTTAGATAAAAATCCAAACGCTCTTTTTATGCATTGCGACAATCATAGCTTAAACTTGGCTTGTGTCCATGCAGCCAGCAAAGAAGCCATTACCGTTTCTTTTTTTTTTTTTTTTTTTTGAAACCATAGAAGCTATTTACAATTTTTTCAGCGCTTCCACCAATCGATGGGCTGAATTTAAACAAAAACTTGGCGTTTCTATGCAGCGCCAATCAGAAACAAGGTGGAGTGCTAGAGATGAAGCAGTAAGAACTGTGAATTGTCATTTCGATGAATTGCTTAACCTCCTCGAAGATTTGACCGAAAATGGCATTAGTGAGGACACAAGAAGAGGTGCTCAAGCTCTTTTGCAAAGCATGCTTAAATTTGAATTTTTTGACATTGTTAATGTTTTGGAACAATTTATTGTCATCCATTAATCGAGTTCAAAAACACCTTCAGGATGCTCAAATGACTTTTTAAGAAGCAGCAACGGATTTAAACTATTGGCAATAACATATACACGATTCTCATGAAAATATCTGTGATCATGCAATTGAAAAAGGAAAAGAGTTATGTGGGGCGTGGGGTTTGACTATGACAAGAAGGCAAATCCGCCGTAAAAAACAAATCGACGAAGCAGCAAGTCACACTGAATTATCGTACGAACACGAAATCAGACGGGCTACGAAAGCGACTCGAGACAGATTAGTCACGGAAGTAAATGGTCGATTTTCTCGCTTAAGGGACCTTGAATTTCGATTTGGATTTCTTGTGCAAGTTGACAATATTGTTCTTGCCAGCATGGAAGACGATGAGTTAGGCCTACAAGAAAAATGCAACGATTTCGCTAGGTGCTATGCAAATGACATCGATAGCATTGAACTATATAAAGAAATTAAAGACTGCCAGATGTTGTTTCGTAGAAGATCAGAAACGAATATTGCTGAGCCAAAATCTCCTGTAGATTTGCTCCACCCAATCATTTCCTGTGGCGATGATGAGTTTCCTAATTTGAGAATTTCTCTTCAAATTTTGTCCACAATTGGTTCATCGATTGCAAGTTGTGACAGGTCTTTCAGCAAGCTGAAATTGATTCTTACATACTTAAGAGCGACGATGTCACAAACGCGATTTGGCTATTTTGAGCATAGAAAAGGAAAGACTTGAAAATATAGACTTTAATCCTATTATTGATGCATTTGCATCAGCAAAAGCTAGAAAAGTTTTTGTATAATTGCTTCTTCGTTTGATTTTTTGCTATTAGTTAACGGTAGGCCAACCGCCACTGTATTGTTTCTTTGTTTATACTGATTTTGGAACTGTTATGACATTTTGTGGTTGACCACAGTGGTGATATCATACTCGTAACGATTACTATAGCGTCTCAACGACTAACTGCCGGCAAACAGCCACGTAAAAGCTTTTGAATTTGATTGGGTGTTTTGTAAGCAAAATAAAAGTACCGGCATTGCGATACCGGTGTTATTTTCCAAAGTACCGCGGTAATGCCCACCTATGGCAGATACCAACATCTTTCCAAAGACGGTTCTGTGACGGAGTAGGTATTCCCCTGAAAGAACTGGAAGCGATCCATAAAATTACAGGACGTCTTTGGCAATAAAGTTTAAGTTCATTTTACATGGTTCGATGTCTGCGTTTTTTTTACCGTTTCTTGCACTTTGAAAGATTCGGGCAAGCAATACCTTACACGAAAAACTTGACGCTTTCTAAAACTGAAAATTTAGCAAAACCAACGCTATCATTATAAAAGCATAAATAAGCCTGAAAAACAAAAACATATACACTCACAAAAGCCTTTTCAACTTCTGCGCGAGACAATCTGATATTTATTCTATGAGCAGCAACGGCCTTAAACATAAGACTAACCTGTAACCGAAAAAAAATTGGCTTTAACTTAGGCCTTCTCAAAGCAAGTAAAGAAACAAAAGCGATACATTACCACTCAAAGGCTAGGAAAAGTGGTAAAGATTTTAAATAAAACTCCAAGCAACAATTGATACGCTAAGCATGACAGCACAAAATGCAAATGAGTAGCAAGTTAAAAGTAGCTGAGAAAACAATTTTAAAGTAACCGACAAACGACATCGCCGACTTCAATTGGCAACCAACAAATAACTTTCAAAACTTCATTTCTGGGACTCTTTAAATTTGTTGTATAATAATCAATCTACAAATTCCAAGACGCAAAGACCTTTTTTGGTCACTTCGCAACTCAATGTCATTTTTTTGCATCGTTTTGTGTTGACAAATAAGGTCGTTTTGTTTTAGTGTGTAATCAAATCATTTTTTAGAAGTACGACGTTTGTAACGCAGAAACGCCTCAAGGATCTTCCTAATTTTAAAACATCTGTTTCCTTTCACGTAAAAGCGATGAAACGACCTAGCCGAGAGTTGCCAGCTATTTGTCTACCACTCCAGGATGGAGAAATTTCGTGCGTTTTTTTACGACACGACTAAAAAAAATCATTTGCTTCCGTAATGTCTTCATAATACTGCACGTCAAACAAGAAAGCAGCAAATACTGATTTTTGTGAGTCTCTGGTGTTCTTATCCAACCACTGCAAAACCCGACGCTCTCTGGGTTTGGTCATTCGATTGGTTAATTTAATTGAACTTTTTATCATAATATAACTTAGAACAGTAAACTCTCACTTGTAAATGAAATAAATAGTTAAATCGAGCCTTACTGATTCTCCAGTTTTAGCGGAAACCAAGAAACTTCCCAAACGATTTTCTTTAGCAAAATTATCATGCTGTTGTTTTGATACAACGCGCAAATGTTCCAAATCAACTGAAAAAAAAAATTTGGAATGTCAACAGTGTTCAACCAGCAACATTTGTAAGAGTATCAAAAAACACATTTTATTCCGTAGGTTTCACATTCAAAAGAGCATTATGAAATAATCCTACAGTTACCCTTCTAAATTACGATTTCAAGTTGCGATAGAAAGGCTCTCCTTTTTTCAAATTTTTTTAAACTAATCGCTACAACACATTAAACCTGACACGCAACTGCACCTTTATTTCCAACAAGAACAAAATGGCACTTGTCTGATTTAACCATTGCATTAATTGTAGATAACCAGTCTTGAATATTGTCAAAGCTTCTAATGTTGGATATATCATAAACAAATAAGACTATCTAAACATAAATATTCTTTTAGAAATATCATCCACCGTATTGCATTAGTCCCTTCGTCATTTAGATAAACAAAATTTAAGTAGTGCAAAACTTATCCAAAATATTCGGCAAAAACCAAGACTAATGAAAAAAATATTATTCCTGCTTCCAACTTAACAGATATAATCCTTAGGCCCAATAAAAATAACTGTAATTGACAGCTGACACTCTTGAAAACAACCCTTGAATATGACATGGTGGTCCACGTAGTAACTCTGGTTTTAGTGAGACCTTGACAATTAAACAAATTGATGGTATTTCCTTTCAAGCAAAAAACTTGTTCAAAGCATTATGACATGTAGATATTGTGATTGAAATATATCGAACTTGCAACAGCTTACATCGGCACCATAAACATATTTGTCTAACAAGCTTCCTCCAAGATTTTGGCCACCAATGTCCCATATTTGCAAATTGGCAGATATGTCACCTAAAAATGTTGATAAAAAATTCGAGAATGGTATAGCTGATATAATTTTTCAACAGTTAGCTTTACGACAAATCAGTTTCACAAAACTATATATACATTCATTGTATTAAATCGTCACAAAAAAAATTAATTTTAAACAAAATGTAATAAGTTGAAATACCACACTACTGATCGAATCAGGTCATGCACTTGAACACACTTTTTAAAAATATTACCTTCAAATGCAATGTGCTTGTTAAAAAAATCCAAGCCGACAGTTTGATTATAATCTTTTCCAAACTGATCTTGTGCATACCGAGTAATAAGTGATGTCTGAAAATTTTAATGTAAATCATAAACCATATTAATATCGTAATAGTTAAGATTTACATTCTTCAACTGGCAAGTGACGCTACGGTCAGAGCTGGGCACTCGGTACTTTAAAAGTAACGACGATATCGGTACCGATACTTTGCTAAAAAAGTACCGTCGGTACCGATAACGGTACATTATTAAAAAAGTATCGACGATATCGTTACTCGGTACTGATTTTCGGTACATTTGAAACGAAAATTTTTTCTTTAAATTAGTTTTTGTTTTTCGTCTCGCAAAGCAACCAAATTAAAAGCCTTATCAAGCTTTTTGTCGCATCTGGTGTTAGCGTAAGGTCTTAGTTGTAGTCTCACGTGAATCTTAATACTGCAAAAGAACACGTCAGTTATATCAACAAGGCGACAGCGGCACGCTTACTAAAACAAGCATTCTAATATATGGCAACATGTATAATAATCTGTTGGTCTTCTTCATTCGTTATAAGGCTAGGTATAAGGAGTATCATCATCACAAACTCGCCCTGGAGAGCAGAAACTTTTGTCACACCCCTGCTTATCTGGCTACGTTATTACATTCGAACAATGCTAAGGACGTAAAAGAGCTTATGACCTATATGCGAAAAAAATGTTGCAAAGGCTTGCAGTGTGAATTTCATCATTGTGTTGAAGGAGAATGTTTTCATTTCCAATGCGACTTTCAGTAGAGGTTGGTGTATCAGTTGCACTATACTCAGAACTTTTAGATGAATCAAAATCTACATTTTTCTTAGAATTTGCAGGTCTGTAGTTTTACTTTGATTCAATGATACAGAAATAATTTTTTCCACATAGTCTAGACCAGTAGTATTCAACCATTTTTACACATTCCTTCTTTTTGGAAAGTGTGGGTCCAAATTGCCCCCACAAAGCATTGATGAGTAAAAATAAAAGTCTACACATCCGCAGATTTACTATTTTTCCACTGAAAATCGGTGAAGAGCAAAAAAAATATCTGCATGCGTCCCGCAGTTTGCCCAGCTCTGGCGTAGAGGAATTTTTTACGATTTTTATAAAACTTCGTTATTTGCAACACATTTGTTTAAGTTTTTGAAAGATCATTAAATAGATATGTTGCTAATAAATCTGAATTTATTTCTACAAATTCACCACAGTTTAGAAACATCTATTAAAACTCGACAGTCTGTTTCACCTTATCTTATTCAAATAGAATAAATTCTATTTGAATAAAATACCCCTGATGATCCCTCTTGGGTGAAACAGACTGTCAGGTTTTAAATAGATGTTATTAAACTGTGGTGAGTGAATTTGTATATTTGCTTTAACTGAACTCTGTTATCGAGCAATTTTTGAAACACTAATTCGCATTGTTATTGAATTTATTTCTATTCAGAAATCAATTGTTAACAAGATCGGCAGTAGAATTCGTCTATAACGGCACCACTAGGGGATTTTAAACAACTGCCGTTGCAGGCGAACGCAGGGGGAGGCTACGGTGCCATGCCCCCCCCCCCCCCCCCCTTGGCCCTGTAATAAGGTGCTAAAACCTAACTTTTAATCCATAACTTTTCAAACTAATAATGGTTGCAGCCTCCTTTCATTTATTTTAGACAAGCTTCTGCTTTTAGACATAAGCTGGGAAAACATTTTTGCATTGTCCATAGTGACTGCACTCACAGCATGCCCTTTTTCGATAAATAAGTTTGCTAAAATGAGTGTTTTTTACGTGAAAACCGCAGAAATTCGTTGGCAACTGAAATTGCATACAACGTTATAAAAATGTTTCAAATTCAAAGCATTTATTCTGAAAACGCATACGGACAGGAAACAAACTTCGCACTGGGTCGCAGCCCGGTAGTTGCCGACCACTGATCTACAACAACGTGGTTTCGCGGTACTTTTCGAAGATGCTTTTTGCGGAAAAACCCGGAAAGTTTTCCGCTTTTACTCTCTTAAGTTTACTCAAGAAAAAGTTACCGAAATATCGAGTAAAACGGTCTAAAAAGTAACGACGGTACCAAAAACGGTACATTTTTAAAAAGTATCGACGGTACCGATAACGGTACTAAAAAGTACCGCGTTGCAGTACCGCGGTACTGCCCAACTCTGACTACGGTACACAAGTTGCTTTTAAACGTGTTTTTTTTTAACCGATGCAACGGTCAAACCACGTTTATACTTTGCTCCTTCCCTTGGTCGTTGAGCTCTCTCACCGTTAAACCCTGGCGTTCACCAGCATGGATATGGAAGTGCAATGGTCAAGTTGCTTTTAAATATTTTCCAAGAAAACAGCCCATTATAGCTAACGTATGTAACCACTGATCTAGACCAGTGGTTTCCAAACTTTTTGAAAAGGGACCCACTATTTATCACCACAGCTTATGTCGACCACTTAGCTTTATTAATGAAGCATTGATACAGGAAACTAATTCATTCTTTCAAATTAATTTTTTAGTACAGCTAGCGACCAAAGTGAACTTGTTTCTTACTACTTTCGATAATGGACCTGACAAAGGCAGTGTCTAGAGCACCAGCGAGCATTTTTACTTGAAATTGTTCTTGGTGCACTCTAACCCATAAGTTACATTAACTTTAGGTCTCCAACCCAATCTTCAATCTCCCCACCCCTAATTATAGGCTACTCAATTGCCCCAATTTTTAAACATCTGAAGTTACTGTTGATGACGTCATATTAGTGTGACACCAACGTTATGCAAAGAAACAAACAAGCAGTTCCTTACAGCAGCATCTCGATAATGGAAACTGGTGTGGTGCTGTAAACACTACCTTAATTTCAATTTGAGATGGTTTTAGATGCAAAGAATTTTCAAAGTTGCATTTTATTATGACATTTGCTTTTACTCCCAGCCATTGCTCAAAATCCAGTTTCGCACAAGACGAAAAGAATGCCATAGCCTATGTGTTTTTAATAACTGGTTTCTCTAAAAAAGGATATAAAAAATTTTTGGTAAATCAGTATAGATTACAGCAATATGACAATAACAGTAATTGATAGCTAGATTTCGATTATTCATCAATGCTTGTTTTTTGGGTTTGCAGCATGCTTTCTTGATTTGCAATCTGGATTTTAGTTTGTTTTTTGTTAGTTTTTGATTGGGTAAATTATGTTAACGTTTTGTGTTCAGTACAAAATACCATGGTCTTAAAAGCTACCTTTATTGGTGGCAACTCACTTTGGTGACCAAATGGTGTTTTCGTTGTGTCCTGTTGTAATTTCATCATATATATTTTGTTTTTTGTAAATGTGATGAGTTTATTGTAGCAAAAACGTGAATGATTGATTGGGTGAAAATGAGTGGGTACAAGTTTTTTTTGTGTGTAGCATCATTTTATCTTTGATAAGATCATACTGTATAAGCGAAACTTTTTATAGATTATAACTTAAAAATCTTTTTTTTTTTCTTCTAAAGATTTCCATGCTCGAGTCACCACGAATCCAAATAGCCAGCATAGAAATCAAGCTTTCTCTTGCTTTTCATGACCTACCAACAGGGCATGCTATGGAATGGAATGGAAAATGGTACGGAATGGAAGAATTTTGGTATGGAATATGGAAAATGCTTAAAATGGAACGGAAGATTTGGAAAATGGAATAAAAGATCGTCTTCCATACTAACTACATGCAGTATGTTCAAACTTACAACAAATTATAATAATGATAATAGTATGTTCAAACTTACAACAAATTACAAAGTAATGCCATAGATACTGCATACCAGTACGAGTATGCAGTACCTATGGTATTATCACAGTGTATCCGTAATATTGTTCCTGCTAACAATCGAACTATTCGCTATGCTTACTATCCGGAACGAAAATCATGATTACGTCATAATAAACAAAGTTTTGTGAAAATTTTGATTTGTGATAATTGACGATGTATATTGCATATCATTGTTAAAGAGATGTTATTGCAGCTGTCTACTTTTTGCTTTAGTGTTAATTATTTCTTGTCTAAGGCCCTTGCATCGTTGCAAGTGCTGTGGACTGAGCTTGTGGAGGTGGTAGCGTGGCTGTACCATAAGTTTTTAACAAGAGAAGTTAATCAAGTCAGAAGCCTAGCATTGTTTTTAGTAGGGTTTCCTTCTTTTCCCGGATTTTCAACTTCCTGGAAAACGGAAAATTTTTCAAAAATTTCTCGGGAATCCTGGAACCCAAAATTCCTCGAGATTTGGAAAACTCTAGGGATAATTTCCTCACACTTATATAATCGATTTAATATCTTCTTTTGTTGGTAGTTTTATTGATATCCTAATATGCAGGTTTCTAAAAGTATCAGCTTTTATTTAATATCGTTGGAAGGAAAACTTTAAATGTAGGCTATGTAGTAAATTAATTTTTATTTATTTATTTACTCGCATATTTATCCTCCTATCATGAGAAAGCGATCAATGCGCTATGCGAGTTCGCTTAGGAGTTACCAGCCATTTATCTACCACACCAAGATTTGGGAATCCCGCTAAGTGTTTTTTCCCAACGGCACAACAAGTAAACTTTCCGGCTTGTTCTCTGCACTGTCTCTTTAATGCTGAGTGTCAAGCAAGGGAGCTGTGAATATCAATTTTAAAGTCATTGGATTGACCCTACTCAGAATCAAACCCAAGTTTACAGCTCCAGAGGCGGACGCTCGTACCACTGGGCCATCTGACCTGTTATATACTATTGTATTACTTAAGTTTATTGTTCTAGTTTATTAACTATTTTAACTCGTGCTTCTTTCGTTTTCATTGTAAATGGGGTTTACTGCAACCGTTCAGAAGATCTAGGGTAGGGGTTCTTGAACTGGGGTACATGTACCCCCGGCCTGGGGGTATAAAGCATCATAGCAGGGGCTGCAAAATAACCTCATTCTAGTTCAATTAAACGTTTATTACCGCACGCTTAAAAATTCACAGGAACAAAAAGTATAAATTCGTAGATTACAGAAAACGGATGTTAAACTACCAATTTGAAAGTTGAATTGAATTGAACAAGAATGAGGATAAAAGTCACTTTTCGGTTCCGCAATGCAAGTTTTTAGCATATTGTGATTGTATTGTTCTTTTGCGTCAAGCATCAATACATTATTTACATCTATTTTTTCATACATGTGTTCATATCATTTATTATGTTTTTTGCTACCAGTATATAGAATAGTTCAACAAATGAGTATGACTAGTTTTACATGGGAAAGCTGATCCTGCAGTTAACGCGCATGCCACATAATTTGCTGATAGTGTATTTATCACTACATTAAACATTAGTATGGAAGAATGAAATGGAATATGGAAAATAAATTTAGTATGGAATGGAAAATTTTTCAGAGTTGGAAAAAATCATGATTTAAAAAAAAATCAAAATCGGATTTTTTTAAAGAAAACAAACTTTTAGTATAATATCTACTGATGGGGAGTAGGGGGATGCTTACTTTTCACCCATTTTGCTGAAATGATTATTTCTGCCGTCGTTTTGAAATTTTTGTCCGTACATTTCTGGTTATTGTGTCACTGAACCAGACAAGTAAAATTTTTGAGTATTGCATTTTCGTGAAACTAAAGAATTAGAAATTTCATTGTGATGCAATAACCCAAAATCTGCAATCAAAAGTTCGTCTTTACTTTGGCATTGATGTTACATGCCGGTGAATTTACTCTGGACATAATGCACGAAACCACGCAGTAGCATTATACCCATAATACATCAACAAACATGCATTTGCAACATAAGTCATAAAGCAAAAATGCGAAAAAATCCTTAAAAAAACTACAAAGGATTTTTTGGATTTTTATTGGTTAATTTTGAACATGATTTGAATTATTTGATTTAAATCAAACCAACCCTGAAATTTTTAGTATGGAATGGAAGAAATTTTGCAGTATGGAAAATGGAAAAATCGTCTTCCATTCCATAGCATGCCCTGCCTTACGAAGATTCCTTCTGCAACCACTGGTGGGTGACGACCCATAGTTTGGGAAACACTGATCTAGACTATTAATACCAAAATACAAAGGCAAAATAATGTACAATCTTCCACTTCTTTTCAGAGCTATATTTACGTATGCCATTTTCACAAAGCCAAAGCATCCTTGCAACTGAACAATTAAAAACAATTATAAAATTAATGAACAGAACAGAACGTTTATTTACATCTACACATACGCTACTTAAAACTCACTTGTACACCAAAAAAAATCATGCAGTTTGAAATTGGTGGTTGTGTGATGAAGGGGTAGGAAGGGACTTTAGTTATTTAATCTCTACCCCATTATTTGAGGATTAACAGCATAGGCTTCAGAATAACGACCAATAAACAGCATATATAGGTTCAATATCAAAAACAGCCTCACAACAAAAGAGTTGTTGATATCCCATAATGAAGAATAACAGATCATCTTAGTTTGCAGTAAATAAATCAGCAATGAAAATCAGTAAAATTGTTGAGCTTTAAGTAAAATAGAAGTTCAAAAATTACATTCAAAATACAAAAAATTCAAAGTCTCAGTGTTGAAACAGAAGTATATCCGGGAACTTACAGTGAGAGGCAAGTACTGAGAAAATGCTTCGTGAATTATATATATCATACTGAATTGATCTACTGAATTTAAATAGCCTAGCTTCAGATTTGATGTTATTTGGAAGCTCATTACAGACTTTTGACCCATTCACAAGAAGCCCATTAGAACACTGGGAAGTTAAGGCATTAGACAAAAAATAATTTTTGTTTTTAGCTTGTTTTGTATGATGATTGTGCTGCAGTGCATTCACAAGTGTAATATTTTCAACACGCGCATTGTTCGAGCTCATTTTATACTATAATTTAACCATAAACTTTGCCAGATCTAATTGATAGAAATCATTTATCTTTAAAACGCAAGCATTATGACATAATTTATTTATGGAAGTTTTGTATGGCAATCCTGTCACACTACGAATAGTTTTATTGTGTAATTTGTTTAACCTGTCAAGAAACGATTCATAAGCAAAACCCCATAAGATAATATATACCATATTGTAACTTGCTCTTAACAAGGGCATGATAGACCATGCAAAGTGTATCCCTGGGCACGTATTTCTTTCATCTATACAATACTCTAGATGCTTTAGCTAATGAGGTCAGGATGCGCTCAATTTGGGGCTTCCAGTTAAAATGGTTATCAAATTGTATATACACCTAAATATTTAGAGGCATCCTTTTTGGTTAATTTTCATTATTCATCATAAGATTTAGACTGAAATCCCTTCTCCCAAAAATAATATGACATGACTTTTTCACATTCAGCGTTAGTATATTTTGTGTCAACCACAATTTAACTTTTTCCAGCTCATCATTTACAAATTTTTCTAAGGAAGAAGCTTTAGAGTCTGAAGCAAAAATGGCAGTGTCATCAATTGTTTTCAAGGTGGTCATTTTTGGCAAGTCATTCATATAAATAAGAGAATTGGTCCGAGAACACTGCCTTGGGGTACACCACAAGTTATCAACCTGGAGTTTGACTTGATTGAATTAACGTTACAAAATTAAAATCTATTAGTTAAATAATCTGAGAAAAGTTTAAGGGTGCGCCTCGTATGCCAAAATGCGTAAGTTCTTAAAGTAAAATTTCATGAGCAACAGTATCAAACGCCTTTTTAAGTCAATAAAGATACCACTGGTTATGTTCTTTTGGGCTTTTTGGTTTTGAGGGTGGATGCACTTGTCAATCAAGACATCAGTTGTGGATAAATTTTCCTGAAACCCATACTGACATTTTGAGATAACTTGATGCGTAGTCAAAAACTTTGTCAGATCAATTTGGAGAATTTTCTCAATTATTTTAGAAAAATGGGGAATAATGAAATAGGGCAATAATTTGAAGGACAGCTTCTACATGGGACCGTCTTTATACATGGGAATGACCTTAGCTTTTTTTAAAACAGTGGGATAAATTCCTTTCAAAATACAGCCATTAAATAGTCATAACTATGAAAGCCAAAACTAAGTCACTGGTAGCAAACGAACTAAAATTATTTAGGAAGTGGTTATTTTTACGGACCTGTAACATTCATCTCTATGGTTTATTTTATTATACAAATAGCAACTGCCAATTATTTAAACATGCTTCAGAATTAGGTTTTTAAACATCAAAATCTACAATTATGCCAAATGGGCACATTTATTCTACACAGTAATTATGTTGAACAATTGTGCTAATGCATACCACTAACTATTACAGATTAACACTGAAAGATACAAAATACAAAGCAGTCACTAAAAACACTTTTACAGCTACGTTTACACAAGGAAGTGTCTATTTAGTTGTTAACAGCAAAATACTGATTGGCTAATTTTCTCAAAACTAGGCAAGCGTATAGACGCAAGCCAATCAACAGTCATGTGTATACACGTATACCAGTATATTTCTTAGCCAATCAGTATTTTTATGCTATCGAGATTACATGGAATCTTACTTTTCCTGATGCTCCATCTCCAACAATGACAACTTTTAGTTGTCTGTCATTCTTTGGAGACGAGTTTCTAGAAACAGGCTGCCAACTTGTTATGCTCTCAGCACTTGATGCATTCATGTAGATTATTCCTGTATTATATCCGTTTAAGTTCACAAGTGTACCATATTTCTTTATAATTTGCAAGAGACAAAACACTGAAGCACTTTAAACAATAAAAGATTATTTTTTGTGTATAGCTGAGTTACTCAGTTCCAAACCATTTTAGTGTTCTTCAGCAGTTCAATGCGACCCTTCCCTTTTCAAAAATTACGGTAAACTCTTAGCTCAGGCCTGTAGGACATGAAGGAACAGTGAATCTTTCTTTCCTAAATTTTGAAGTCTCACATTTTCCGCCATGACTGAACTAACAAGATGCTGAGATCAGTTCAAACTGAAAATAGTATGAACGCATGAATAAAAGAGCAAGAAATGCATTATCTAATCTATCTCGCACCACCGCTTACAGGTTAACAGCAAATGCTTTCTGCTCCGCGATCTTGCTACCCCAGTTTTAGTACAATGTTGCCAGATATTTTTGGTGGTTTGTAGCCCAAATCCATTGAAAAGTAGCAAATTGCCATAAAAAGTAGAGCAAGAAATTTTTTAACGAAACAATTACGCACACATGCTGCTCTTACAAATGTATTTGAAACAAAAAGAGAAGTTAATTACATTAATTTCTAGCTTATGGGCTGACTGATTTAACTGCAAGGAAGCGAAGCGGTTCAGAATCAGTGCAAATTTGAAATATATCATGTACTACATGTGCACATTGGTCGAAAGAATACAAATCCGTAATGTACCAGTATCTGACAAATTCCACTGCGGTAAAGTACCAGTATATACAATCATCGCAATAACATAATGTTCACTTTGGGATTAGTAACGTTATGGGTTCAGGAAATGGTATCTTTTTTACACCTATGATAAAAAGGTTTGACTGACCCTGAGCAAAGTTTTATGGCACCTTCACGACTTACTCAGTTTTTTAATAACTGCAAAACTTCGTCGCTGTGGGCCATAGCCGGCACTAGGAGCCGCGGGGCCCAATTAGAAATCTGACGGCAGGGCCACTACTCTTCACAGTAAAATGTATGGGTGTTTACTGTACAACTCATAAAAAAAAACATAGACCCACGTATGAACCAGTGCTGCCACTCGTAGGGATTTCTCCCTACAGCAGGGATTTTTTGACATTTGTAGGGAGAAGGGAATCCCTACAGGATTTTTGCTAGTCGGTAGGGATTTTCAGTAAAATATGTCACAAATATTAAATTTTGATAGCAGCGTGTAGTTAGTAAGTTAAACACACTCCGACAAATTTTGTGGTTTTGCTTCTTTAAGCGCTCATAGAACACCTCTGACTTTTTTCAATGATCACCAATCCTAACCATTTTTACTCATTGTTCCCTGATAAACAGAAGTTAGTGCTTGGGTGCTGGACTTGAGACTTCCAATTTTATTATTAAATTAAAACTGTTCACACTAGTTAAAGCTCATCTTCATGAACTGACTAGTGATTGTTAACAGAATGAGCTTCGTAAATACCAAAATGTACAGTTAAAGTTTGCAGTCTCATCTTTGTGTTTGTCGTTTTTAAGCCGATAAGATGTGTAATTGCCGGATATATAATTAGTTAGTCAGTTAGTTAGTTATAATTTTTAAGATGTACCAGGACAGTAGTGGTAGCTAGCTTACCAGGGTACTGGTAAGGTGTAAGGAGCAATATTAATTTTTTGATTCAAGATTTTAACTAGTGCAAGCTCGCCCAAATCTGAATTTCGATAAAAATATGCCCAAACATTTAACGTACCGGTATGTACCTATTCACTGTTCATAGATTAGTCTGGAATAAGTTTGTCTAAAATATGAGTTATTATGTTAAAACACTTTCATTAGACCCACAAAACTTTTAACAGGTGTGGGTAATTCCCAACTATATTGCTCTAAAATCTTAGTTTTTTGGTTGGCAGCGTGGCGCTGTAGTTTGAAGCGTCGTTTTTACGACAACCCTGATTGCAAGGTTAATGGTTCAACTCCCAACCTAGTTTCCAGGTCTCGTTGTTGCGTCCTTGGATAAGATGCTTCACGATGATTATCTCTGCTTGGGGAATATGGCAAGCAGCAAATCAAAGAAGTCAGAAGAAAATTTAACTGGAAAACTTGGATACAATTCTTTTGGCACCAATGTTAAATATTTTGGCACCAATACCAAGGAGAACATACAAATTAGAGGTTACAAAAAAGCGTAGTGAGGTTGTTATATACAGGTATCTCACTAGTGCTGCAGTTATTGTCTATTAGATATAAATATTGGTAGGGATAAGTAGATATTTTTTAAACCTCTCTGAAGGGGAGAACCAAAATTTTAGTGGCAGCACTGGTACGAACCAAAAGCAGACTTTCAATACTTGCTCTGCAACAAATTTAAGGTAATGTGGATGTTTCTTCTCAGAGCTGTTGATTTGGGGGCGGAAGGGGAGGGGCAAGCTTTCATCAGGGGGCTAAATAATGGTCAGTTTTGTAAACTACAAAAACGTTTGTTGATGGTTGTTTTCATGCTTCAGTCTTCTTTATTAACAAGAACTTTACAGCAAGCTGACATGAGTTTGAATTCTAAGATGCTGTTTCTGTGCAAGTGTTGGTCTGTATGTATCTATAAGCAATCTAATGTTTTACAAGTTCGAAGACAAAAAAAAGCTGTAAAACGTGCTTAGTTGCTTGTGTTGTTACGGTAACTAATGGAATTTCGTGGGTCCTACTAAACATCGCGAAGGACTGAAAACACCATAAAGGACAACACAAAACAAAGGACTTCAAATTGATGTACTAAACACCGCAAAGAATGACAAAGGGCTTGATAACCCTAACCTAACCTTAATTTAAAGTCCTTCGTCGTTCTTTGTATGATTTCAAGGCCTTTGTTGTTCCTTGAGGTGTTTAGTAGATCAATTTGAAGTCTTTTGTCATTCTTTGCGGTGTTCAGTAGGACCGCAATTTCAATATTTGTTATTTTTCAATTCAAATGATTTGGAAAACAATTGAAACGAAACTGTTACAACTATAGGCGCAACCAGGGAGGCTAAGGGCCCCCCCCCTCCCCTTAGCCCTTTACATAAACAACAGTAGATATACAAAACAGCTGTAAAAAACTTACGAGTATCAGTAACTGTAATTTTGTCAATATTCAGCATACAACAGGGGCGAATCCATTTCAAAAATGTTTTAGGTAAACACAATTTTTTCATAATTTGTTTAAATTTTGAACCTGTTCAATGACAATAAGCCATACGCCTTGTATATGCATAGTCGAAAATGTGTGAAGAAAGGACATCGTATTTGGCGAGGCACTCAGAATTAAGGGCAAAAGTTCAAACAAAATTTGCATGAAGATTGTTTAAAAAGCATTAAAATGGCCATTACAGTATGTCAGAGGTGGGCACAATTTCGTTAATTGTTAATAACAAAGCTAACTTTTTCATTAACCAATTAATTCGTTAAATTTCTTTTTAAAATTAACGGACTAAATTAACTTCCGTTAGTGCTTGATAACTTCTGTTAAATTTTTGTGAACGCTTCTTTCCTTTTTTTAAACAAAAAACGCCGATTTAAGTCAAAATTAACGATTTAACGAATTTAGTTTACTTCCGTTAATTGGAGCTGAATTTAAGAAATTAACGTTAACAGAGGTACGTAACTGCGTTAACGAAGTAGTGGTTAACAAAGCTAACGTTTTACATTAACTTGCCCATCTATGCAGTATGTACATTTTCAAAAATCTTCCGGGGGAGTATGCCCTCGACCCCCCCCCCAGAGTCGTTTTCATTGCTCAATTTGCTTTACATTAATTCTGCCGGAAAAAATACGCTTAAAAATTTTGAAAGTTGGTGCCCCTGACCCCAGTGGAAAATTTTCTGACTACACCCCTGACATAAAACTGTAACATCTTTGTATTTAGTATACATTCAATCAAATTCAAAATTGCATTATCCCCCACCAAAATTTTATTGATCCACTCCTGACAGACGATACAAATTTCGGTCTTACTGAGGCATTTTTAACAATTAATGGATTTCTATGCCTGAGAATATCGTTAATTGCAGTTACGAGCATGTTTAGAACAACAAATGGAGTCCTCTAGGGCTAGGCTGATTCTGGTATTTGTAAATTGAAATCGTCAACTGGTCAGAACAAGGGTTAAGAGGTCTCGCTTTGCTACCGATTCACCGAGAGCGATCACTTGATAAAAAAAGTGTTTTAAATGAATATGCCACAAGTGCCAGTAGAAGATCTCATTTCGTTTCTTTAAATTTGCTTTGGTGACTTCGACAACAAGCACCAAGTCCAAGATTGCTGCAGTGCCAAGACATTGAAACTTTGCATGTTGAACATTGTCGCATATATAGATTTTTTCTAGTAATTTGTGTAATTTTTTCTTCGTAGAAATAGATAGGCTTATCTTTGGTTGAAAAAATGTTAAAATACTATTCATGTGTCGCTTAGGGATAGTTTACAGACCAAATTTTCAATTTCATCAAAAATTTCACTTGCCTAGTAGAACTAGTTTTGGACATAACGCTCAGCTTCTCTACACAGATATTGATATGAGCAAAAAAACTAGATGTGGCTTTTTCTTGTTCAAATAGACAAGGCGTACGTCATCTCGCAAATCAGTCAAACATAGTAAATTACGAGCTAGAAAATTACGAGTCAGTCAGTCAAACATAGAAAATTACGAGCTACAATGAACTAATTGTAATCACAAAAATTAATTAGCCCCCCCCCCCCCCTTATGAAAATCCTGGTTGCGCCACTGGTTACACCAAAACATAAAATGTTTAAACTTGTGCTCAAAAGCCGCTGTCTTTGAAAAAGTAAGCTTGTTGATTGGTGGGGCCAGCCTCCCTTTGCGCCGGCCCTTCTATTATTGTTTTACTATTAACATCAAGAAAGGAAAATTAGGCAATTTAAAATTTCAGGTAAGCTTTATGGTAATACCTTGAAAGTTATGCCACAACTCAATAATTTGCGCATACATCTTTTTTCATTTTGTAAATCCTCAATAGCGCAGGGCTCCTTGAAGGTGCGGAACCCAATTTCATAAAATCGTCGTACCTGCCCTGCTGGAGGCTGTCATTGAGGACAGTGGATCAAGTTTTGTATGAATAGTTACTCGCATTTTATAGCTCTAAAAGGTGGCGCAGTTTGATTTAGCAATTCCTAAATGCTTTTGAACTAAACTTTAGTTCCAAATTTTTTACAGATTTTTAATACTTTTGGGAGTGAATTCGTACAGGCTTAGAAACCATAAAAAAGTTCTAGGTGAACACCAAATCAACATCTGCGACACGGTAGACTTGTGTAAAGCTACATGGTAGCGCATAAATTCGGAAAAATAAACTTGAGGTCTGCTACGAAAAAGAATGATATCAAAAAATTTGCACTTTATGACCATGTGTCAGGTAAAAACACAAAACGTCAAAGTGGGCAACCAGTGCTAAATGAAGAAGCTAAAAATCGGTTTCTTGAGAGAATTAATTGTTTGTGCTAAGTGGGGTTACCCATTGACAACATGTAACATTATCCGTAGGGTCTTTTTGTAAGGCCCTTACTAGCTATGTGACGACCTCAAACTGCTTGAGAATCAAGCCTGCTTCTATAGATCTTGAGTAAGCGGAACAAAAACGTCATAGCTTACATTTAATCATTGTGTTATTAGCTATTTCAAAATATCATTTGACTACATGCGGTGGGTAAAAAATGAGAAATATGTCAGTGGATCACACATCAAAAATGTTTCTGCTCACTACAACAGGCCTACTAACTCTGAACTAGCGCCACAACTAAAAATATCATCACATCCTATTATTTGCTCGGATCTATCCGAAGCCACCCCATATGCACGGTAAACGCGCACAGGCACTGACTTTTCTTGAACTTAAACATGCTGTTCGAATTCACCCCAAATCATGGGGTGAATTCGGACACAGTTTGATTAAATATTAAGCAAATCCTGATTGACCTAATAAAAAATCAAATGCTTAAGTCATTTGAGTCTGCAAAGTCATTTGCTGTGCTTGCAAAGTCATTTGAATCTGCTGACTCTGGTTGTGAAACACTATTGTTTTGTATAATATAAATAAGGTTTATCAAATGTGTAATTGACTGGCATTACTACTAAAATAATATAGCAGTATTGGTTTAAACAGCTCAGTGCGTTTTTTAGTCTCTACATCCTGCTTTTCCAATTAAGTGGGCTTCAAAACAACATGGTTACTTAGCGGTAACTAACCTTATAGCCGAGTTTGAAGAAATTGCCATTAAGCATTAAAAGTAAATAACAAACACAGTGATGATGTCAAAGTGAACAAAAGGTAGTACAGATCTAACAAAAAACTGAGTTGCAGACATGCGCAAACACCTCAAAATTTCAATTCAAAGTTTATGTAAAATAAAACTTAAAAATTGAATTTACCCCATGAAGGAGTTATCATTTTGCAAATTTGACATCAAGAATGGATTTCTCGACCCCAAAAACTCCCTAACACCAATTATTGAGCATTTAACCATCCTAAGAAAACAGTTATATTAAATTTTAAAGAACGCGTCGGTAAGATCTCCCTCAAGTGGCCAAAATTTCAAATCGCATTAACTCCAAAACCGCAGAACATTTTTGGAAAATTTTTGTTTTTAGTCATGATCTTTTTTCACACTTTTTTTGTTTAAGTGCTTAATTCCGCATTTGCTGATATATGGCGACAAGCCATTTCAAATTATGCATGGAATGACCCGGACGCTAGCCAATGCGCCATCGATTTTTATAATGTCGACGCTGGGCATTAGATCGTCAAGCGTCAATGTTTGGATTACTATCATAGACTCTCATGCAAGGAGGCCACCGTGCCATCCCCTTGGCTCTGGCATTCAAGAAATTTGTAATGAGCTGCTAAAATCTAAATTTTAGTTAACAGTTACTCGAAATAATAATGGTTGCAGCCTTCTTTCATTTATTTTAGTCAAGCTTCTGCTTGCGGAAATCCAGCATCGGCTACTGATTTATTTTTGTATTCCGTATTGTCTATAGTGACTTTGCGGGTATCAGACCTTGCAGGTACCGGTAAGTGTGCAAAAATAAATGTTTGTGGTGTGAAAATTGCAAAAAATTCTTTTGGGCGGCTGGGGGCGCAGCCCCCAATTCTTTATCAAAATTTGGGTGAGCCTCTGATTACAATATCAATCTTTCGTTTCCTGCAAAAACAACGAAGTTGTTCTTCAAGCTAAAAACGCTGCGAATTGCGATGCAAGTAATTTTTCCATTGTATTGAGATGTTCTGGTGGTTTTGCAGCCCAGTTAATTATTTCAGTTTGCAATGCGGCCCATTAAATAAAAAGGTTGTACATCCCTGGCTTATACTAAAAGTATGCATCTTATTCTTTGCTAAGCGATTTTGTGTTCTATGCTTTTTGTTAATTTCTTAAAACCATTGGTAGTTGTTGATTCAGTGAAAGCATTGATAAGGTAATTGAAGATGGTAGCTGCAACCTGTATTTTTGTTGTATTTGTCAAAAATTGAGTCTTGAAAAAGTCTGGAAAACGAAATTCAAAATTGTGTGGGAACCCTGAGTTTATCACTTGTCGCTATTCTGTAACAACGAAAAAAACGGGAAAAATATATACAAAATATTAAAAGAAATAAGAACAACACAATCACATACACGCTGTTGGATACTTTTTCTAGCTGTGCAGGATCACTTAAATTTTTACTAGATGCATTTTAGTTCGTTCGGTCTTGAGACCAAACTAAATGGTCGAGACCAGGTGTTCTTAACCGAAGGTAAATTTATCCCCTGGGGGTAAATTTTGCCTACCGAGGGATAAAAATTTTCTAAATTAAAGACTAAAGATTACTTTATTTTCAGTATAAAAAAAACAGTAGTAGCACATTGGGGGTAAATTATACTCTTTTCTTTCGGCAAGAAGTAAACGAGACAAAAAGGTTAAGAACCCTTGGTCTAGACCAAGACTGCAAATGGTCAAGACCTTAAAAAAATGGTCTTAAGACCAAGACCGGTCTTAAGACCTTCATCACTGATAGAGATGTTAGCAATGCTAGATAATGTTATGTGGGCATTTAGTACTTACAAGTTTGTGCTCTTGATATCAAATAATACTTGTTTTTTTTTTTTGTTTTTCATCTAGATATTGAAATCATAACAAATGTCTTGGCAAAATTGTTCTAAAACTCAATCATTGATATCTAATTGGTCTTATACCATCACATTTGGAAACTTAATCTTCGAATGCTTATCCTATATCATGTATTTAAACTTTTAATTGAAAAGAGATATTAGCAATGTTTGATAATTTTATGTTCTTTTTATTCTGAATCACAAACATAGACGACTCTGCGATGTCCAATTTTGTTACTTTAGATTCGTATTATTAAATTTTTACAGGAATTAGCTGTGGTTCATAATGTTGAAATAGATTTTGGAAAATATATATAGTTGTCCTGGTTATAATGACTTAATTGTATTTTATTCATTTTTGATTCGTCTTGCGATGGATGTTCCAAGTATTACTCTAAGCAATTATGCTGATGATGTCGAAGAAGAGGCTTTAAGAAGTGAATCTGTGCTCTTTTCTGGCAGTTCAACTGCTACTTCATTAGCTACATCTGGTGATGAGGATGTTAAGGATGAAAATGCATTGTCAGATTGCGAGCGGTTTATGAAGCATCATGTATCTTTATTATTTGATCCAACTAAAGAAATTAACAGTGATGACAAACATACATTTGGAGAATTTTGTCAAACTGCTGAAGGTCGAAGAGCATTTGCTAAATATGTTGACAATTTTAGGAGTCAGTCCCTTCAAGTTAGTGAGACAACATATTATAAACTTGCTCATAGCTTTGCTTTGGTGTTGTTCGAATGTAATGAGGCTGATGATTTTTTGCCAGCCAAGTCTCTAATGAACATGTCTTTTACATATTACCATTATCCAGTGGGAAGTGCTTTACAGTTCAAACATAATTCTAACTTCACATTAGAATTAAGAAGTCCTGATATGCGAGAATTTGCAAATCATTTATCTGAGTCAGAAGAGGATAGTGATAGTTCGAAATCATGTGCTTCAGAATCTCAGAAAAAGACTGAAAGAAAAAGAAATGGTGCTGATCGTAAATACAATGGTCTTGATTCCCCATCAAATCCAGAAAAATCGATTTGGGCTTCAGCCAACGACTGGCTCAGCAAAGAAAAAGCAACGCTCAAACAGTTTTTTACTGATTTTCCAGGTGCAGTAAAACAATCCAAAAACAAGGATGAGGGTGAACACGATCCATACTTAGGTAAAGTTGATAATCATGCAAGCAATGGCAGCTTGCCGAATGGTGCGTTGTCATCAACTGAGAGAAGTTCGTCTTTGGAAAAAGATGCTTCCCAAACTGAAAAGATCTACATTTATCAAGCCTTGCGTTATCAACCAATATGGCAATCTCTTCGATTTTGGAATGCAGCGTTTTTTGATGCAGTAAACACCGAGCGTCAGTTACATTGCTCAAAAATGCAGTGGAATTGCTTATCCTACGAAGAAAAAGAAAGTGCGACAGAACTGTTTAAAAATCTTACTTTTGCCCATTTGGGTTCTTTTATTGTGAACATGAAACATTTAGGAATTAGTAAGGAGACTTGTTTGCAGTTTCTACGGAAACAAAGTGTGATTGGAAACCTTGACAAGCAACTTTATCAATTATTAAAAACTCAAATTGAAATGCCTCTGCAATCCACACATGAAGCTTAATTTACATTTTAAAGTTATTTTTTGCTCTTGTTTGTTCTTAAAATATAGTTTTGCCTCACAAACCGGAAAGAAGGACTGAAATACTGATAATGGAGGGTGTACTGCAGGGGTGGGGAACCCGCTGAAGTTTTGAATGTGGCCCGCGTCAGAACTTTTTTGGTTAAATGTACAACAAAATGGTGGAATAGAAAACAACAAGATTTCTTAAAAACTGCGTCCCATTCAACTACATGCTATATTTGTAGCGTACAAAACGCGCAAAAGTCTCTGATTTTACGGTAAAAAACAGCTCAGCATGAATGTTGTTAAATTTGCTACGAATCATTGTGCCTTTTTAAAGCGAAATTTAACAATTAAAAGTAAAAGTGGCCCGCTGAAAATATTATGGAATCAATGTTCCCCGTTGTGCTTTACCGGTTTCCCACCCCCGGTGTACTGGGTTTAAATTGGATTGATTTAAGAACGTGAGTCAGCTTTAATTCCTTATCAAGTCATTTTCGAAATTACACATGTGAGCAATTAAGTGGCGTCGAAATAATTGTATTTCGTAAACAGGTAATACTGGTGCAGTTCTTTCTTGTTAATCTACTTTTTGATTGTGAACGCACAATGCATTCACTGCTTGATAGAAGTAAGTCTTTACAGCGATTTATTTTAATCATATCTGTGATGTTTTTGTAGGGTTCTGTCTACTTAATGTATGTAGTAGTTACGTATCAAATGTTTATTTATTTAAGACCATAAAATGACATTACAGTCAGGTTCCATTGACGTCATATTTTTATTTGCACAAGGTCGTTTTTGTGTGTTAAACTGGTTACAGTTCTGATAATTTGTTATCACGTTTGTAATTTTACCTTAAACATCCATGTGCGAAAAAGTAAAGGGAATGCTGTTCATTGTTCAAATATTATTTGTAAAAAAAGCGTTTGAAGTTAAAACTTTACATCAGGGCCGTATCACTATGTTTTCAAAACGATAGACTGTGGTCAAGATTGCCCATGTCTCTACTCTCTATCTATTGCTGTGGTCTTGTGTGTTTTTTCTATGTTTGCCCTAAAAATTGCTCGCCGATCATCAAAATACCAACTAATCTATTTTACATTTTTTAGCACAAAAATAGGTTAAACTTTTACTAGTTAGTCAAATTTGCATTCAAAGTTACCTGCTTTAAGTCCCTATCTTGGTTAAAATTTATGTCTTATTGTCACATGTTGTTAATATTTAGGCTGTTTTCTTTTAATGAACAAATGGCTTCTTTGATAAGTTTCAATTTTGTAGCATCATTAAACTCTCACGTTCAATAGTTTTCAGTTTTGCACTATGATGCTTGGAATATCTGATGTTTTCAAACTTTGCACTTTAAAGATTTTATGCTCTTATGTACATTGTGTTATGTTATAGTTTATGAGTATGAGACGTTTGTTCAACAAAGTTAGATGCAGTTATTTTTTTTTTCGCGTTGGGGCTCGTTGTGATGTCTTACTTATTTAATCGTAATATTTGCTTAATGTTGAATGCGTTGGATTTGTATGACATGCTACGCAGTTCAATCATATACTATTGATTAGTTCAGGAAATGTGCACGTGCAGTTGTGTGCAGAAAATTCTTAAAATGTATTGGACAAAGATTTTTTATATTATTTATAGCCCATTTGACTTTTTATACTGTTTTACCAGCTGAAAATCTATTAATGTTTTTCTTACCACTGTCTTGACCAGTCATAATAGATTTAATGGCTCTACAAAATGTTTTCTGAGGTCACTGAAAAGGGCAATATAGACTTTTTCAGTTGTTTCATGCCACACTCTACGTTTTCGTGATTAAATTATTAATTGAACGTGTAACTAAGTAAAACTTTTGCTTGGAAAATGAGTTTGTGAAGTAAGATAAATTATTTACCGGCAGTTTTAAAAATTGCGAAATTAATATACCAGAAGTGTTTGGAAGTTGGTGTGGTTTGAAGACAGGATTTTATGGTAATAGCAATTTTAATGACGCTATAAGTGATTTTTTATCGGCTTTGGACGGACGTTGTAAGATATATAATTAATTTTGCAATTCAGTACCGCCTGTTATTTTTACTGTACTTTCAATTACTTGATAAATAGATACCGGTGCTGTTGCGTAATGTTAAAAATGTTTAGATGATGTATATTTTGTGG